>CM062813.1:822812934-823412934 GCA_031772625.1 Pinus tabuliformis
ATTTATTATTTTATTTATTTAAACAAATATAGTTTGTAACTTAAATTATATTTTCATTTGATTAAGGATTTACCATATATCTGTATATAAGGGTGGTATACATAACAAGTACCCAACTTGATATATTCATTAAATTTTGGTAAGCTAGAAATTTACTTCAATAATTGATTTATTAACTTAAGCTTAGATATTTTCCAATATTAGTTGGTATGTATACTATTGCAATACATGCGGGTCATTCTGTTTGTAATTGTAGGTGGGTCATTACAAAAGGAGTTTCCATGACCAGCAAGTTTCTGTGGCGATTGTTTTAAACATTGCTTTATATCCCAATTTAGCTGTGTATTCTCCACCAACTTTGTTCCTGGCTAATCCCAAAGAATCAGGTTCATCCTTTAGTCTAATATGGCCCTTTTTAAGATAATCTAAATAGGCATTCCATTCATTTGATTGTTCATCTTCCAGTCCCAAGAAGTTGGCTAAGTGCCAACCGTGTTGCCTAATGTTAGTCGTGTCTACATTTGCAATTTGATGTAGCCTGAAGAGACCCTTTTGCTGAAGTATATCATTTTTATCTTTTGACATATGGAACCTGTCTCCACATTCCAAGATAACATCAGGATTCAGAACGCAGTCTTTTCCCAGGAGCCCACTTTCCAAGCTAGATAGTCACCAATGATATGAAGGGATCTTACCAAAGGTTTCCATTGATTAGACACATTCTTGATTGATTTCCTGGGATTCCTTATCCAATCTAAGATATAACCTGTAGCAATATATTTCTGTTCAACTGTCTCTCCAAAGCCCCTCTGGTCAATAGTTTCCAGAGATTTTTGGCAGCCAAGGAGAGACAAAAACAAATTGGACATTTTTAGACCCCAGTCCCCAAATTCTTCAGGCAATTCTATCCTATTCCATTTGACCAGTGGAATGTGGTTATTCTTGCATTTACCAGCCCTTCAAAAATTAAAACATGGCTTTCTTATTGCTTCTAAGACTTCTTTAGGTATAATATCTAATGAGTGCCAGAAGATGGGGATTGCCTGTAGGACAAATTTAAGCAATGTCAAACGTCCTCCCATTGACAGCCACCCGTTGCTTCAATGATTAATCCTGGCCTCAGTTCTTTACAACCAGTCCCTTTTTCATATCCATCAGGTTTTAATAAAAAGCCCAAATGCTTAAACCTTGTATTATAATTTAGAACTTTGAATGGAAATTTCAGTAATATTCTCTGTTCATCTCCAGCTTCCAAACTGTTGAAACTAAGGGATGATTTTGGAAAATTAATCTCCATTTCTGTTGCTTTTCCATGCAAGTCTAAAATTTCCTTCAACTTGCTGGATTCTTTAAAACTGCCGTTTAGAAACAAAAGGAAATCATTGACAAACAATGGATTTGGAAGAGAGCAGAGTCTTCATATTTTTACCCCTGTGATTACACCAATTCTTTTAGCTTCCAAGATTGCCCTACCAAGCCCCTCTGCAACCAAGAGAAAGAACAGTGGTGATAACAGGCACCCTTGATGCAGTCCTGTCGAAGGAGTAAAAAAACCTACAGCGGAACCATTAATCAACAGAGCAAAGCAAACTGAAGAAACACAACCTATTATCCATTGAACCACTAGGTAACTGAAAACTATGTGCAAGAGCAGAAGTCTTAAGTACAGCCAACTTGACCTATCATATGCCTTCGACAAATCAAGCTTTAAAACAATAGTTGCGTGATTTTTGGTCTTATTAGTGAATTAGATGAATCTCAACCATTGATCTCAAGTGATGTTGAGATCTAATCTCAACCATCAATCACTTTGGAGATTAGGGTTGTGGGTCCGGTCAATAACTCAAACTTATAAAAGGAAGGCAAGGCTAAGGGAGACGTCACACATCTTAAAGACAAGACACAGTGAGAGAGATCTCAATGGTTGGGTGGAGAAGGACATCCATTCAAGTGTGTAGGGTTCAAGGAAGAGTGCAAGGGGCAGCAAGGGAAGGATCCAGATCAGCCAACAGATTGAAGGAATGATCAAGGGTTTGATCAACTGGATTAATTCCAGGCTTATTGTTGTATTTGTATTTTCCTCAGAGGGCCATTATCCCAGGAAGATAGCCCTTGTATGCTGTAGATGATCATTTAATGAAACAACATAATTTTGAAGGGAAAAAATCTGTGTGCATGTGTGAGATTGGTGTTTAAATTTTGCTTCCACTATTATATTTGTTTAAGTGTTAAAATCCCAGTTGTCTTTTATTCAATAGACCTGCCTAGTAAATAAATGTTACTGCAAGGAATTTGCTAGGTAGTAATTGCCTAGATTGCTGGGTCAAAGAAAAATTAACATGGTATTAGAGCTTAGCCTCTGAGAAACCAGTCTCTAAATATGGCAAGGTCTATGTAATTGGGCCAACGATTGTAGAAGGCAACAAAGAAAACTGTACGATGATCATACAACATTGTATGACTGCAGATGTGGGTGCAGAGATTGTACATGCGGGAGAGGTAGAGCCGTATAGTGGTAGAGAGAAATAAGAAAAGAAATCTGCTTGAAAAGTGATGCAGGGTGTCAAGTGATAATAAAGTAAAAAATAAATGAAAATAAAAAGCAGTTGGCTGTAAAGGGTCAGCTGCCAAGTTTGTTAACTGTCAGGAGCCACATGTGGTAACAGTTCATAGGTCAGTAGGAGCAAGGGTTGTAATGTTCCCCATTAATTAATTGTCCAAGGGGGGATGAAATAGCCTATCCAACACTGTAGTCTATAGTTATTGATAAAGGGGGAATCTATTATCCAATGTTTTGGGGCAACATTGGGTAAATTTGGGGTAGCTGGGGCAAAAACCCAGAATTGGGGGCTAAATTCATAACCCTTCACATCAAAATAAGGAGAAGAGCCCCATAAGGAATATATAAATGAGAGAGAGATGGAAATCATTTTCTCATCATTGAATTGGATTGGAATATCTTTGTTTTCTTTGAGCTGTGGATTTGAGGGTTTTAAGACCCCTTCTCTTGACTAGTTTTGGTGGAGGTGATCCCACCCTAGCTAATCCTCTTCTCCATTTCTCAAAACTGTTTGACATAACTCTTCTAGAAACAGACTTTCGTGTATTCCACGGGCAAGCAAAGAAGGAGATTTTGTGGATGAATTGGAGGAGCTGTGATCAATCTGCGTTACCTTGGGTTTTTGAAGCTAACATCAAGAGCAGCGAAATTCTACCAGGATAGCGAGAGTCTTCTAGGGCAGCGGCTGAGGCTAGCTCTTCCTCCTGAAGCCATTCAGGACAGCGAGGGTATTCTTGGGCTGAGGCTGAGGCTATGGTAGCAAAGTTGTCTGTGGGTTAACCCTGGCAGCAGAATTTTCCAAGTCAAGATTGAGATCATCCCAGGGTAGCGGGTTGTGTATCCATGCACCGGTCGACCTATTTTTGTGGGCCGACAATCTGATTAAGGGGAAACAAGAACAGCAGAGGTCATGTTGTGCCCTTGTAGGTCAGCGACTTCCATCATTGAGCTACAGAGAGATGGACTTAGGGCAGCAAATCCCTCCCATTGCCATCCCAGGCGTCCCAAAGACTTCTGTTGGCAGCAATTCATCCAACAACAAGTGACAGCAAGGAGGCAATCAATTGATCGATTTCTGAAGCTGGTTATAAGGTCAGGCAGATCGATAGGCTAGTAGATTAGCTAGTAATCTAACAGTCATTTGTACTTCAATTGCTGTGTGAATATTGAAGGATTGTGGGACAAATCCCATATGGATGAAGACCTGGTTTATGTTCATAAATTGTGAATGGTTTGCAATGAAATCTCTGGTATATTACTGCTCCTAATTGTCCAGTGCTACAGCTAGGGAATAAACCTGTGAGAATTATTAACTGGTGTATTCTATTGATAATGCTTATTTGTTCATCATTGCATTTTAATTGTCATTAGGAAAATAATACTGTAATTTTGGTGCAATATTCCCTCGTGTCCTTAAACCATAAGGGCAAAATTCCCTAGGGACATTACAATTGTGCTACGGGGATAGGAAAGAAGGCAGCTCGACATAGTTGCCGTCAGTTGGTAAGATAGCCATTGGTTGTCAGACACAGCAGTGTACGAGACAGGAAGGATAGGTGGCAGCAGTTTGTCGAAATGGGTCCTCTTAAGAGTCTTTTCTTGCTATTGAGGAGTACCTAAAACAGGGCGTTAAGAAGACTCATTTTCTTTGGGAGTTGTTGTTGAGGAACCTCTTGTTTTGGTTCCCAGTTTTTATAATTCTGGCTTCTTTAAGTGTCCATAAGGAGCTGATCCCTATACTATTATTTTAGAATGAATAATTTGGTGTAGATCATAAAACCAAGATTCTCCCTGTGCTAGATTTAAATTCTTTAGCATCTTATCCACTTCCTGTAGGGTTGATCTTGCATTGACGATGAAAGGTCCAACTTCATTTTTCAATTTGAAGGTGGTCTGCTGCTTTGAAACAAAATGTATTTGGTCGGATTCTACTATTCTAGCCTTTGTCTGATGCTATGTCACAAGGTTTGGCGAACCTGAAGCTTCAGGTTCGAAATTCGGCGAACTTGAAAAAAAAATTTGAAGTTCGTTCAGGTTCGCCGAACCTGAAATTCGAACCCGAACTTCATCGAACCTAATCGAACCTCAACGAACCTAATCGAACCTCAACGAACCTCAATGCGAAATAATTCAATTCGAACCTCTTCCCGCCAAATAATTCTTTATAAACGATGGTTTTGGCACACACTGTCGGTCCAGCACCGAGGGTTATACTGTGGCCAACCGTGATCCGAAGAGAGCGCATAAAGACGACAGACGAACACTGCAAAGCAGAATTGGGCAAATCTCATAATGGACACCCATGATCCCATATGAAAGAGGGTCGAGGGAGTTTCGAGTTTCATTGAGCCTTTGTTGAAAATCCAACAAAGGGGCCACAAAGTTAATAAATCAAGCTTCATCATTCTATTATGAGCCACCCTAAAACTTAAGCCTTACTCCATTTACACATTTGATTAAACGACTTTGGCATGATATTTTTCAAAATTTCCGACGGTGTTAAGGACCTAATGGTGTTGAGGGAATTCTAATTTATTATCCATTGCACCATAGGTTATAAATGAAAGAAAGAGTAGAAAAAAAAATATGCAGTTTTATTTATGTAGTTTTAGAAGAAATTTGAAATTTAAATTTACAAAATTAAATTATATCATGAGTTATAATTGTATGATAGGTTTATTGTTAAAATAATTATTTCTCTAGAATTAAATTTTACTTTAAAATTAAATTAGCTTTATTTATGAGTTTTTGAAAATAAAAAATTAAACTTTACTTCCTAACTAAATTTTGTTTATTTAAAAGTTTTTGGAAAGTATTTGAAAATAAAGAATTTAAATATAAAGTGAATATGAATATTTAAAATTGTAATTAAATATAATTTAATGTTTATAAAGATTTAAAATTAAATTAATAATTATTTTTATATTAAAAAACATATTCCTAATAATTATAAAATTGTATTATTCCATTAATATTTATAAAACTCATTAAGATAAAACTTTAAATATATAAAAAATTAAAATATTTAAAATTATATAATAAAATAAAAAAAATATTAAATATCATAATAACTTTAAACGTAAAATTTAAATAGTAAATAAATTAAATTTATCTCTATCTAAAATTGTGACTTAGTCATTATAATGTACTTATTCACTATAATGTAAAGGTATATATATTTTTTAATAGTTAAATTATTTTTATGAATGTTAAAATAATATGTTTTATAATTATAATAATTTATACTATATTCTATAATTACATTATTCATGTATGTTTACTAATAAGAATTTGTATTCATGTGTTTATGGATTGATTTTGAATTTTCTATTATTTTGTCATATATAGATATATATATATTGAAAAATATGTATAGTCGAACCTAATGCCGAACCTCATTCGAACCTGATCGGAAAATTCGAATTCGAATCGAACTTAATCGTTGTCGAACTCGAATTCGAACTCGAACCGTGTGACATAGGTCTGATGTACTCCACGGCAAAGATTCTCATAGTGAGAAAAACAGGTAACTGATATGGAGGAGACTCACATCCATAAATTTCGATTTCAGTATAGTTTTCAAACACAAACCAGTCGCCAACCCTGGAATTTGGAATCAATTGAAGACCTTTTTCATCTTTGGGAATATTCTAGGGGGAGACTCTTTATAAGTGATAGCATACAATAGACATGAATTTATTGACAAATTCAGAAAAACCTACATTTTGGGGTTATTTCCTAACAAGAGAAGTCTAATGGATGATAGAAGAAGGGTTTCCAACCACATCTTGTAGATTTAGGTTAAGACTGGCACATTTAACTTGAAAATATAGAAACAGATAAACTAAATCGGATTGAAACCTAAAATACCCGGTGATACTGAATTGGATCAAGTGAAGGTTTATTGACACTATCAAATACCTACTATAATCAAGTCTTATCAAAGGTCCATTATTGGGACAAAGTGCCAACCTGAAACCTAGAATTGTCTTATCAACCACGTGGTTATTATCATATCCTAATAAAGAACACATCATAGTAATGATTTGTCTTGAAATTTCAGGGAAGACACTGGTATTTTAGGTTGGTGGATTTTCAGGAACATCAAAACCAGGGGCAGGGAAGGATTGAATCAAAGTATTCTTGTTCTCAATAGACAATTCTTGATATGATGTTATTAATTTTTCTTCTTACAGTGGTTTAGTATCATATGGCACGACTAGCTTAAGCATTTCGAAGGTGGAGTTAGGGTTTATTTGAAAAAAAAGTTACAACATTCTGTGAAATAACAACTTGCTTGCTAGGTACGTAGTTTTGGGAACACCACATGATAAATTCAGGAAATGGGAATGTCTGTGGGATGATAAATTTAGCCAAGTTTGACTCTTAACCATGGAAAAAATCTCGCAGGTTATTAAAGCGGGTGTAAGCTTGCTTATGGGGGTCATAAAGGTTGAATTCAGAAATTACAGTCTTGTAGACATCACTGTCTTTGTCTACGAGACTCCTTTCCTCAGGAGTTGGTGTGCAGTGAGTTCCAATGGTTGCAGAGCTTGATTTCTTCATTTTCCTTATAAAAATGAGACAAGGACAGATAGAACAAATACCCAGAGTCAAGCAATGGACAATTTGTACTGGAATGTTAACTTGGCGCCCAAAATCAATCCTCTTTTCTTTTGGAAAATAAAAAAGTGGACACATAAAACAGTTTCATACATACACGTAATTTCTCCTTCAAAATCAGCGTTTCATTCTTTATTGAAATCTTACAAGGTAACCTCCAGAGTCTGCTTAATGCCTGCAGCTACACAGTTATCAAAATCACCTCAAATTGAGCTAGACGGCCTGTACAGAGAGTACAGTATGCGCTAAAGGGAGGACAACAGTTGTATGGCCTTTACCACTGCTGTACTGTAGCTGCATGGATCTGTACAATTGTATGAGCATGCTGTATGGATCCCTACAACTGTACAGATCTTCTTTATGGCTTCCTGTTTACTTTACTGAAAAGCTGCAAGTCAATCCTCTTCCTGTTGTGTGATATTTTCTTTCCTCTGGTTGCTCAACCTGCATAATTGTTCAACTGTGTTGTGTTCTCTCTATCTTGTCTTATTTATGCTTTAGGATTTTTTGAAACCCAAATCTGCCAAAACCCTAACCTCCAAAATCAAATCTGATTTTGAGATGAACGGTTATGATTAATCATTAAATCTAATCTAATTCATTAATGCATTAAATGCACTGTATTATAGCCAATTGAAAAACATAAGATACTTCATTTCATCCTAAGCATAGTATTAAAAACCGGAACCGTTGACCGGACCAGTCCACCTAATAAACCGGGTTTGAAACCGGAACCGGTCAAATCGGGAAGGGTCAGATCTCAATGAATCGGTTTTAAAAAAAATACATGAAATAATTAATATTTAATGAAAGAACTATCTTTAAGATTAAAAACCATGATTCCAAACCCATAGAGACAAAATATGCAAAGTTTGCTCATTTATATACCATGTAAAGGTGAATATATCAAAATGGCACTGAGTGCAATACATATCATTGACAAAATACATAAGCAATGAGGCTCTAAATGGCCTATAAAGTCCAAAAACAATGCTACAAGCTATGGGGCCATTGGCCTACTACAAGACTACAAGTCTAGACTCTACAAGTACATATCAGTGATCAACATGATCATTCCTCATCATAATAAACTCATCACCACTACTAGACATAGGATCATCAACATGAGCTACATAAACATCATCTAGATCAGAGTCTGAGGATGCCTCAACCTCATCTGCAACCTCAGTAGTAGCACCAATAACAATAGAACTGGACCTAATGGAAGCACGAGTTGGTCGAGCTGCATGACTAGTGCCTTCCATTGGTTGTTTGCCTTTGCTTGATGTGGCTACTAATTTTGGTTCTGATGGCGCTACCAAATCTGCATTGGGATCAACCCCCCCTAACACCATGTCAATATCAAAATCAACATCAAACTTAGGATCTTCAATCTCCTCCACCCATTTTGATGTTGGATCAATATCGTCCAACACAATGGGATCTAGATCAGGTCTTCTGTTCATCATTTGGTTGCACCTTAGTCGAAGGTTGTATTGCATGAAGACAAGATCATTTAACTATTTTTGTTCCAAACGGTTTCTCTTCTTCGTGTGTATGCGCTCAAAAACAGACCAATTGCGCTCACAACTTGAAGCACTGCAAGTTTGGTTGAAGACTCTAACTGCAAACTTTTGCAATTGAGGACATTGGCCGCCAAATGACTCCCATCAATGTGCTGCAAAGAAAAATACATTAATTAGTAACTTAGTTCATTTCATTACTTATTTACAGGTATTTACAGACAATGTGAATCATAAATTTTTAAACAGTTGAACTCCAAAAGAAAAACAAATTGGAATTGCTTACTTGGTTGATCCACATCTCTTGCCATCTTTGCCAAGTTTTTTCTAAAGGCACCCGATGCCAAACTAAAAAGAGTAAGTTGTTTATGTATTTCCAACTGGTTGGAATGGTTAGGGACCATGCGCTCCAAGCAATCATACAATCCATCTCTGACCTCCCCAACCTGCAGATCTCCTAGCCAAGCTTTATAATGATACTTTGGGTTCAAAAAATGCCTAGTTGCATGTATAGGACGATGGAGTTGGTTGTTCCATTTGTTATCAATGATCTCCCAAATACGCCCATATTTAACTAATTTATCCTTGTAAGTTGCCTGTATCTGCTCCTTTGCTTGATCCATAGCCTCATAGATGTAGCCCATGGCCAATTTTTCCCCATCCACCATCCATAGCACCTTAATAAGGGGCTCGATAATTTTCACAAGCTCTGCAAACTTTTTCCAAAAATAATTGTCAAAAACTTTCTTTTTGGTGTCTTTGCCATCTTGTCTACGAGCCCACCGAGATGAGTCCAATCATTAGAAGAAAACATTTTCTACAAGTTTTTTTGTTGAGAATTGAGACATTGCAACATAAGGAAGTGAGTTGCAAATCTTGTAATTGCAGGTCTAACAAGCTCTTTGCCCCTAGTGTTTTTCATCATTAGGCTCAATACCCATGAGTGGTTGTAGATGTATTTTGTAATGCACTTGGCATGCTCTACAATGTTTTTTACCCACTTCACTTTGCATATGTCCTCAAGCATGCAGCCTATGCAATGTGTAGCACATGGAGTCCAAAATATGGTCTTATATTTGGACTCTAGCATCTTTCCAACAAGAACATAGTTTGAGGCATTATTTGTGATGACTTGCACAACATTTTGCTCCCCCACTTGCCAAATAATGTCATCCTAACCTTTACTACAAGGTTGTTGATGGTGATCCTTTGATATTGGTGTTGTATGTTGATGATTTGTTCCTTACTGGGGTAGAAAGGTTCATTGTTGGGTGCAAGAGGGAGTTGGCTTAGGAGTTCGAGATGAAGGATCTTGGCTTAATGCATTATTTCTTAGGATTGGAGGTGTGGCAGAGGCTAGGTGAGATCTTCCTCGGACATGGGAAGTACATCGTTCATATCTTGGGAGATTCGGTATGATGGATTGCAAGTCCATGGCTACACCTATGGTGACAAATGTAAAGAAGCTAAATGATTCCTCTCTAGATTCAGATATGGTGGATCCCACTATGTACAAGCAAATGATTGGATCCTTGATGTACTTGGTTAACATCGGGCCAAATATTTGCTTTGTAGTGAGCACCTTGAGCTAGTTAATGGTTGAGTCGTGGCATGTACATTGGGTTGCAACAAACCATGTGTTAAGGTGCTTGCGTGGTATAATTGGATATGGTTTGAGATATGTCTCATGTGGTGAAGTGACGCTACAAGGATATATTAATTTTGACTAGGCCATGAGTGCAGTGGACAGAAATAGCACCTCAGGAATTACTGAAAACTAGGCAACTGAAATCAAATTTACTTTCACCAAGATACATGAGTTTCTTAACACATTAGAAGCAACAAAATAAAACACTAGAGTTAAAAACACATGCACACAAATTGACACTTGTTTTTCTATTCCCCTGCTGCCTCCTTGACTTGCCCTGCCTCTCGCTTGATCCTGCTCCTTCCTTGTGCGCTTGGAAATCCTATTTTCTTGTGCAAATCGCCTATTTCCTAGCGAAAGTGTGGTTCCTATTTCTAAGTGCAAGTCCTCCTATTTCCTTGAGCACTTCCTGCCTCTTATTTCTTAGGACACCAACTCCTCAAAATTGTGCACAATCAACCTCCTAAATTATAGTCCACTTGTGATCTCCTATTTCTTAGGACACAAGCTGTACACTCTCCACAATTGAGGATACTCTCATAAACTCGTGAGCTGTCTTGTCTCACAAACCTTGTGCACAAAACTTATGAATTCTTGTTCCTTCGTCTTCCTCTTTTTAGACCCAATTTGAACATGCAAGAAGGTCCAGTTCTATTTTAGAAGTCGAGTTCTAATTGAGAGCTAACTGAGAGTTCTTCTCGTTCTTTCTCCAATCAAAATTGGAGTTCTTAACTCGTTCTCTCTCATATCAACACTGGAGACTGACTTGTTCTTCCTTTAATCAAGATTGAAGACTAACTCACTCTAATTGAACTTGTAATTGCCACGACGTTCTATAATCAAACTAATGAATACTCAACTTAACTGAAGCTCCAACTCTATGCATGTTAACTTGATGATTATTCTAGTAAACTAGAAATAACTCATCCTGACTGAAGTCTAACTCATGAGCTCGCAGTCATACTGGGAGAAAGATAATTTGAGGTCTTCAGTGTTCATTGGCTAAGGCACAAGCCAAAAGACCTTGCTTGCTACATTTTCAGCACTCCTTTGCGAGGAAGGTACTTCTGGAAGAACCTTGTCAACTTGGATCTGTCTTCAACACCACCACATTATCCACTGTTGTAGTTGCTCCCTCTGAAATAGAATACTTCCCTGCTTTTTGTTGCGGAATCTGATCTAAGGACCTCTTCCTTCCAACCATGCTCCTATTCTCTCCACGCTTCACCTTGTACACCCCATCTGAGCCTACTATTGATTTGTCCTTTGTTTCTGAGTCTATCAACTCAATCATTAGTGCCATATACTCGGTGTACCTCTGTGACTACTCTGCCTGAACATAGAGCTAGGAGTCTCAACTCGCTCGTGGGCCTCCTGATCACCCCACTTGGCTTTCCTCCTTCCTATGCTTGGAATTGCTAACTGAGTGGCTACTTCCACTCGTCCTGGTTTCTCCTCCTTATCATCTTGTTAGCGGCCCACTTGCCAACTAGCTGAGACTCAAACTGTGATACTGGTTGAGGCTCCTTCTTGGGAGCTATATTATGCTCTCACTCTAAGGATTTCCTCAGAGCTTTGCTCTCCTCAAACCTCACTTCTCTATTCGGCACACTTCTTGCTCAAGGCTACGCATGTCTCTATTTGGAACCTATAGAGATTCTTCATCCTCACACCTTTCTGCTTCACACATCTAGAAGCTAAGTGGTTAAGGTAAGCCTTACCTCCACTGAAGATGACATCATAACCCTTCTCCTCAAGGGTAGCTACTAAAACAGGATTCTTCTTCAAGCCTAGAACATAGAGGACTTTTTTGAGATGGAGAGAGCTACTTGACTCCCTCTCAAAACTGATAGTACCAACTCCCCTAGTCGCGTACTTGCCATCATCTCCTAGCTCAATCTGAAACTGCTCCTTTAGGTGGCTGAAATACTTCTTGTTCTTGTTCGTGTGGAAGTATGCTCTTGAATCAAAATGCCATATATTGCTGTCTGTTGAGCTTGCCATGCAAGTTGTTGATGAGAAATCTTTCTCGAACTGATAAGAAAATGCATCTACCTCAGCTGATGAAGCCACATGATCCTTAATAGACTTCGTCTTTTGATTAGGACACTTAGTGGCATAGTGCCCGAACTCATGGCATTGGAAACACTTGATCTTGCTTAGATCCTTCTTCTTCTTCTCGCCCTTCTGACTGGACTCGACCACTCCTTGGCTCTTCTCGCCCTTGGCTTTGTTACCTTTGTTTGCCAGGGCAAAGTTCTCCTCGTCCTATGTTGTAGTTGATATCCCAGCTTTTGTCCCTCGTTGGATTTCTTCTTGGACACAGTCACTCCATAACCTCTCCCATCCTAGTATATTTTCTTTGCCATCGTCTGCATCTTGGAAATTTTGCCACGGCGTATGATGTCCCAGTAGCGCAAGACTCACAAGGTCTTTATCTGGTACAGTCTCACCCACTGCAACTAGCTTATCCTGAACTTGGGTGAACTTGGAAAGATACATGATGATTAGCTCTTCTTTGCTCATTTAGATATTTCTTAGCTTGTCCTTAAGAGAAAGATTCCTAGCATCGCTGGAACCCGATACAGATCTATGATGGCTTTAAACATCTCATATGCTGTCTTCTTCTCATGGAGATGAGGGATAGTATGGTCTTTGATCCCCTTTTAGAATGATCCTCCTCGCCATGTCATTCTTGTTATGCGAGATCAACTGTTGGGCATCTTGAGGTGGAGCTATCTAGCTCTTTACAAATTCTAGCACTCCATTATCTTCATGAGATCCGCTTTTTCCATGAGTAGAAGTTCGAGGCTCCCTTTAAACTGTGATCTAACCTTAGTCCTTAGAACGCCATTATGTTATCCAAAGATTTTGCTCTTCAAACTATAGTGCGAGCCTCCTGCTTAATCTGCGCTCTTCACTAACTGACCAATTTGGTGCTGGTATTTATGCTGATCTCTGATTTGATACCATGTTAAATTTCCATGAAACTCTGTAACTACTCAGTGAATTACTAAAAACTAGGCAACTGAAAACGAAAACAAAATTTACTTTCACCGAGATACAAAGTTTTTAACAAATTAGAAGTAGCAAAATAAAACCCCAGAGATAAAAACACATGCACACAAATTGGCACACTTGTTTTCTCATGAAACAGAGCAAGGAAAACTCGCTTCCTTGATGTGGTATTTTATTGATTGTTCTTGAGCAATTGAATCTATTACAAAGCACTCAGTCTCTTTGAGAAAACGTTCTGCTTCTTCTCACAAATCTTAGCTAATACAATTGATCTCGGCTTGCCTTGATCACTGCTTGATCTTGACTCTCTAGCGTGCAACCATTCTCCTATTGCCTCTGTTGACACCTAATCTTCATGATTTGATGAATTTATGTAAATAATTAAATTAGGAATGTGAATAGTCATCGGGAGATGCACTGAACAGTCACTCCCTATTGTATATAACAAAGACCTACCCAATGGAATAATACATGAATCAGTTTTACTGCCTATTGGAGAGTTACTACCTGGCCTGACATGGTATCAGAGCCAGTTCTCAAAATAAGTTGTAACTCCCTTCATTTTTGCTACTGTGGACTGTACGCTGGTTTGAGCACTGTCCACTAAGCGTTGTCCTCTGTCGTTCTGACCTGAGCACTATCCTCAACGCCTCTGTCCTCTGCGTTGTGATTCATTACCTCAACGCCTGACCGCTCCTCCTTGTTGCTTGGTTAACGCTTGAATTGAATGCTGTTTCATATACATTTGCTGCTGCCGGTTCGAATGCTGCCTGAATGATATACGTTTGCTGCTTTTCGGTGAACTGTTATACTACCCTCCACTTGTTGTGAGCGTGATTTTAAATGTTGCCTGAAAGTGTGATGAGCCCAAGCGTGATGAGCCCAGCAGCGGAAGCGTGGTTGTGAGTGTGATTTTAAATGCTGCCTGAAAGCGTGATGAGCCCAGCAGCGGAAGCGTGGTTGTGAGCATGATTTTAAATGCTGTTGTTTATTTCAAATACGTTTTGAATGATGCCATTTCAAATAAGTTCGAATGCGGATGTTTCAAATAAGTTCGAATGCTGTTCATATATTTAAACGCTGACTGTTCATGTATTTAAACGCTGGCCTGTTCATATATTTAAACGCTGGCCTGTTCATGTATTTAAAGGCTGACTGTTGTATGGTATTAAGGCGATGCGCTGAACGCTGGCCTGTTGTTGTATTTAAACGCTGGCCTGTTCATATATTTAAACGCTGACTGTTCATGTATTTAAACGCTGGCCTGTTCATTATTGCTATTTTCTTCAATAGCCCGAGACTCTATTCTTGATACATGATGGAAGCGAAATGAGGGGACCGATCCCTCGTCTTGGCGTTTTCTGTGTATGTTCGTGCTGTATGTCAGTGTTAGTATTGTGTTAATGCGTGGCCTAATATCCTTTCAATAGTTGAAAGCCATACATTTGAACGATGACAAAAAATTTGTAGCAGAATATTTGGTGGAGGCAGAACGTCCATGATGCGTTGAGCCCTTTTAAAAGAGGCCGTATACTGAGTATACATTGAATGTTTTCATTGGTAGCCGTGTACATTTTCTCTCTGTGTATTGAAGTTGTGATGGCAGTGATTCAATGGGTACATGAAAATCTTATGTTAGAAGTTTTAATGGACGATAATACCCTTTGAGAATGCCCTTTTGAGTACATTTTTACTGTATATTGGCAGAAATATTTTTCTATCAGCAGAAATAATTTTTGTTACAGTATGCATTCAAGAGAAAGAGGAAGATATTTCAGAGGCAGGGGGGGCAGACATTCTCAAGGAGAAAAGGCAGATTTACACTGTATTCGCTGCAAAAGAAATGGATCACATGATGCCTCTACATGCAAGCTACCATGGGACAAAATTGAGCAGAAAAGAAACCAACAAAAAGGTAAAACTGATGATACAGACAAAGGTAAAGCACCTGAATCCGCTCACTATGTTGAAGCACAATGTAACATTGGAGTAAATGAAGATTTGTTTAATGCTTCACTTGCTTCCTGGAAAAATGATTGGTTGCTTGATTCAGGAGCAACTTGTCACATGACTCATAGAAAAGATTTTTTTGAAGATTTTACTGACAATGTTGATGGAGCAGTATACTTTGCAGATCAATCAAAAATCAAGCCATCAGGGCTTGGCACAATTAGGCTTAAACTGCCTGGTCTTCCAGACTTTCTTCTGGATCATGTTCTATATCTCCCACAGCTCAAGAGAAACTTGCTGTCCTTGGTCCACATCCGCCAGCAAGGTCACTCCATTCATATGTTTGATGGCAAGCTTGAGGTAAGAAAAGCATCTGACCACTCACTTGTCATGAGGGGAATAGAAGAAGAAAAGCTTCTCAAACTGCAAGGAACCTCTGCTCATGCACAACATTTCTCATATATTTCTCATCATGAAGAAGGTACACTTCCATCAAGTTTATTATGGCATGTTAGATTTGGACATTTAAACTATGACAGTCTCCGCTTATTGAAGAAAAATGGTGTCGCTGGTTTGCCTACAATTCCTAGGAAACTTAAGCAATGTGATGCTTGCATTCTAGGAAAGCATAGCAAACAGTGTTTTCATGATTCACATTCAAGAGCACATAGGAAACTTGAACTCATTCATTCAGATTTATGTGGTCCAATGCCTGTTCCTTCTGCAAATGGAAATAAATATATCATGACGTTTATTGATGACTACACCAGAATGTGCTGGGTTTATTTATTGAAGAACAAATCTGATGCTTTTCAAACATTCAATAATTTTCATAAATGGATTGAAAATGATGCACAATCTCATATTGGGTCTATTCGCACTGATAATGGAAAAGAATATACATCAAATGAATTTGAAAACTATCTTCGCCAACATGGGATCAAACATCAAACAACTGTGCCTTATAATCCCCAACAAAATGGTGTAGCTGAAAGAATGACTAGAACAATCTTGAATATGGTACGATCCATGCTTTTCTTCAAAAATGTAAAGATAATGTTTTGGGCTGATGCTGTTCTATGTGCTGCATATATAAAGAATAGATGTCCATCTAATGCTATAAGAAACAAGACTCCTTATGAAATGTGGTATGGACATGTTCCTTCGGTAAAGCATCTCAGGGTCTTTGGTTCCACCTGCTATGCTTTGATACCAAAGGTACATAGAAACAAACTTGGTGCTATAAGTCGTAAGTGTATCTTCCTGGGGTATTCAAACACCTCCAAAGCATACCGCCTCTATGATGAAGTAAATAAAAAGTTTGTTGTATCTAGAGATGTAATTTTTCTTGAATCATCCAAAACTGACAATGTTGTTGAGTGACAACTTGATTGCTTGGATAGATTCGCAAAAACAAAATCATTTCAAGAATTTGATAATTGGATTCCACATCTTGAAGGGGGGATTCCTATACTAGATCAACATGTGGAATCTTCTTCTGAAGAACACTCTACCCCGCATGAAACTCCAACAACGGATGATGCTTAAGGGGGGATTCCTATACTAGATCAACATGTGGAATCTTTTTCTGAAGAACACTCTCCCCCGCATGAAACTCCAACAACGGATGATGCTTTAAGTGATGTAATTGATAGAATTGGGAGACTCAATCTTGATTCAGTCCCAACTCAATTAATAGAGCAGCCTGGACCATCTCAGAAAGGTCCCCCAAAGTGGCTGACAAAGACACTTGAAAGTGTTCATCCTGATGAAATTGGAAAAACAGGAACCAGAAATTCAAACCGACAAAATGGAGGTGATGTAGATGACTCTAATTCACCTGTTGATATGGATGTTACTTATGATTGTGAATTGAACTTGTCTACAGATTTTGAACCAACTTCCTTCAAAGAATCTGCTTCTCATGATGAATGGAAAGAAGCGATGCAAAAGGAGTATGATGCCCTCATAAAGAACGACACTTGGAAGCTGGTTGATCTTCCATTTGGAACCAAACCAATTGGCTGCAAGTGGGTCTACAAGAACAAGTATAAAGCTGATGGCTCACTTGACAAGCACAAAGCTAGGCTTGTGGCAAAAGGTTTTGCACAGAAGGAAGGGGTCGATTATGAGGAGACTTTTGCCCCCACAGCAAAATGGGCCACCATCCGGACACTCTTTGCACTAGCAGCTCAGAACGGTTGGAAAGTTCATCAAATGGATGTAAAAACTGCTTTCTTGAATGGAGATCTAAAAGAGAATGTTTTTATGTCCCAGCTTAAAGGATTTGCTGTGAAAGGACATGAACATAAAGTATGCAAACTTGTAAAGTCCTTATATGGCCTCAAACAAGCACCGCGAGCCTAGCATGAAAAACTAACTGAGCATCTTCTGAAACTCAATTTCAAACATTTTGATCTTGATGATGCAACTTTATTTGTCAAGAAAGTTGGCAAAACAGTTGTATATCTTGTGGTATATGTAGATGATCTTTTGATGACAGGTAACAATGAAAGCTACATTGCATCCATAAAGAAGGAATTGGGGAAAAGTTTTGAAATCACTGATTTGGGTTATGTTCATTACTATCTTGGCATTGAAGTAACCCAACATCCAAAGTCCATATTTCTTTCTCAAAAGAAATACATTGGAGATCTGTTGAATAGGTTTGGTATGACAGAGTGCAATCCCCTTACTACTCCAATGGAACAAAACTTAAAGCTCACATCTATTGAAGGAAAAGAATTTGAGGATGCAACAAAGTATAGACAGCTTGTAGGAAGTCTCAACTACCTAACTACAACCAGACCAGACATTTCGTTTGCTGTTGGAATCCTCTCCAAGTTTATGCAAAAGCCTTGTGAGGGACATTGGTCTGCTGCAAAAAGGGTTCTAAGGTACTTGAAGGGAACTCAAGACCTTGGAATCAAGTATACACAGGTGGACGACTTCAGCTTGATTGGATACTCTGATTTAGACATCGATGGAGACAAAGAAACTGGGGTATCTACTTCAGGATATGCTATGAGTCTTGGATCAGGAGCTGTCTCCCGGAGATCACGCAAACAATCAGTTCCAGCAGATTCCACAACAGAAGCAGAATACGTGGCAGCAGCTGAAGCAACAAAAAAATTGTGTGGCTTAGGAAAATGCTTGAAGATTTGCAGGTAAAACAAGTACAATCAACCCCACTCATGATTGACAATACCTCTGCAATAAAGTTGGCCAAGAACCCAAAGTTCCATGATCGAACAAAGCACATCAATACTAAATATCATCTGATTCGACATCATGTTGAGGCCAAAACAATCCATCTCCGTCATTGTTCCACAAATGAGCAAATTGCAGACATCTTCACCGAAGCGCTTGGAAGGGAAAAACTTGAACGATTCAGAATGATGCTTGGACTCACCAACATCCCTTCAGATTAAGGGGGGAATGTTGACACCTAATCTTCATGATTTGGTGAATTTATGTAAATAATTAAATTAGGAATGTGAACAGTCATCGGGAGATGAACTGAACAGTCACTCCCTATTGTATATAACAAAGACCTACCTAATGGAATAATACATGAATCAGTTTTACTGCCTATTGGAGAGTTACTGCCTGGCCTGACAGCCTCCTTGACTTGCCCTGCCTCTCGCTTGATCTTGCTACTCGTTACTTGGGCACTTTGCAGCCCTATTTCCTTGTGCAAATCGCTTATTTCCTAGCGCAATTTTGGCTCCTATTTCTTAGGGCAAGTCCTATTTCCTTGGCACTTCCTGCCTCCTATTTGTTAGGACATCGACTTCTCCAAACTGTGCACAGTCAACCTCCTAAATTATAGCGCACTCGTGATCTCCTATTTCTTAGGATACAAGCTCTATGCTCTCCACAATCAAGGATACTCTCACAAACTCGTGCGCTGTCTTGTCTCACAAACATTGTGCACAAAACTTATGAATTCATGTGCCTTCACCCTCCTCTTTATAGACCTAATTCGAATGTGCAAGGAGGCCCAATTCTATTTTAGAAGTCGAGTTCTAATTGAGAGATAACTGAGAGTTCTTCTCGTCCTTTCTCCAATCAATACTAGAGTTCTTAATTCATTTTCTCTCCAATCAACACTGGAGACTAACTTGTTCTTCCTTCAATCAAGACTAGAGACTAACTCGCTCTAATTGAACTTGTAAATGCCACCTCGTTCTGTAGTCAAATTGATTAAGACTCCACTTAACTAAAGCTCCAACTCTATGCATGCTAACTTGATGGTTATTCTAGTAAATTGGAAATAACTCATCCTAATTGAAGTCTAACTCATGAGCTTGTACTTATATTGGGAGAAGGATAATTCGAGGTCTTCACTGGCTTAGGTACAAGCCAAAGACCTCGCTTGCTACATTTTCAACAATCAACTATGATATCTTGGTTTAGCAAGAAGCAGACTTCTATCACACTTAGTACAACATAAGTGGAGTATACCGCAGCTTGTGTTGCAAGTCAAGAAGCACTGTGGCTTCAGAAGCTTCTTGTAGGTCTATTTGATCAGGCGCAAGAGACGACCTTGATATATTGTGATAATCAAAGCTGTGTCAAGCTTTTGGAGAATCTAATGTTTCATAATAGGTCGAAGCACATAAGATATAATATCACTTCATTAGAGACATGGTACAAAAGGGAGTAGTGAAGCTCCAGTACATATCCCTAGATGAGCAGATTGTGTGCATTCTAACTAAGCCTTTGTCTAGGGGGAAGTTTGTATTCTTCAAAGTCAAGCTTGGCATGATGCAAAATGTCTCCCTCGCTGAGAGGGAGTGTTGACGTTTCTGCAATTTGTAGCATTGGGCAGGCATTACCCACGGGGTCATGCTGATTTGACTAGCGGGGAATGATACATTCACTCATGGGGCCATGTTGATTTGGTTAGGAGTGAATGGCTCGAGGCAGTGTTTTTCCCATTAGCTTTGGTGTCTAGCTCGGGGAGATTGGCCCATGGTACTCACATTGCGTGCTCTGGGATGGAGTGATCTATTTTTTATAGAGCAAGTTTGATTTGTTTATTTAATGGATGTTTTCACCCACTAGTGGGATAAACAATTCTAGTATAATGTTGAGTTGTAATATAGGTTGAATAAGTAAAGGAGTTTCTTGTGGCGAGGGGCTTCTTAATGGGTCTCTACTCAACATTAGAGCTCTACATAAATAGACGTTCATGTGAGGAGACACTACATCAACATAAAAAGCTCATTTTATCTTTTCCAGTGGAGGAGAAATTTCAGCTGAGGAATCTGTTCTTCATCATTTCACTTATGCTCTTAGAGGCCACACGTGTGAAGGTTTAACGAAGTTGGAGTAGCGAGTTGACTAATACGTACAACCGAACGTGTGAAGGTTTGACCAAGTTTGACCAGCGAGTTGACTAATTCATACAACCACATGTGTGAGGGTTTGGTTGTAATTTAAACAATGATTTGACTAATTCTTACAATTGCAAAAGTGAGGGTTTGACTGCAATTTGACTAGTGTTGACCACAGGCAATTTGACCATAATTTGACTATAGTTAAATGCAAATCTCAAAGTTGACTATTGATGGGTTTGACTAGCATTGACCAACAATTGTTTGACCAAGTTTGACTAGTGATTTGACATTTAATGTTGGCACAAATTTCTAGACATTCTGATTTGTAAACCTTGCTGAAAAGACAATTTCTCCTTAAGAAAAGTTGGTTTTCTCCCGGATTGGGTTTCCCATGGTAAAAACACTGTGTCTATTGTGCATGGCTATCTTTCTATGATATTTATTGTTTCCGCTGCATTTACAGTTGAGATTTTCTTGGTGTAATTATTCAGTGATAACATTGGCATGGAAAATACTATTTGAAAACTCATTAGGAAGTAATTATCAGATCAGAGATTTGCATTCTACTACACATGCTATATAATTTCAACATTTGGCATGCTTATCTAAAAATGTTGGAGGATGCATGAACAAACCTCTGTTAAATCATAAATATTAAATTGTTTTGTGGCTACGTTGCATGGAACACGAAAATGTGTACTAGTTTTGGAAACGAGAATGCTTGGAAACACGACCCCCTAATGGGTATCTTGAAAGAAAATAAAATTGATAGTTAATTTGTAGTTAGGTTTTGAAACAAATAGGAGGTTCTTTTGTCTTCATTTTCCATAGATTAGGGTTTTTTTAGACTCCTATTAATTCCATGCCCCTCATCAACATTTGGGTGTTTCCAAGAAGTTATTGAGGTGTTTATGTGAGTTTCTGGCACTGGTATGTGGGCAGTGTAGGAGTTTTGTGCAACAGAGTTTTGTCGATTATGAAGCATGATTATCTGCAATTGAGTTCAATTAGAATATTAGAAAGTTGGTAATGTTTCCACACAATCGAGCAGGGATCCCAGGAGGGGAGCCTAAGGGACAACTACTAGACCAAATGAAAACAATAGGACAAAGACCCATTGTCACCTCAGTCAGTGTCCCTTGCTCTTTACGGGCTTTCACCGATGGGAGGAGTGTCGGTAGATAGGAATCACTTGTGAAAGGAAGGATCAATGGTCTATGTGAAGTGATCCGACTAGGCCCATTCAAGAAGAGGCTCAATTTAAGCTTGATGGAGTAATAGGTTCCTTGAGAAAGAGCTAGGAAGGAGGTCAAGATCTAGGGCTTGAAATATGCAATGGGGTTAGGTATACTTATAATCAAGATCTCCAATGAGATAGGACCTCTTAAGCAACTTGGCAATAAGATTTGTCACTTGCAATAAGGTTTTCGCTTCACTTGAGAGACCTAGAAAGAGCCCACGTATGACCTAGGGTTTATGAATAATCATGGGAGAAGTTCCTCCAATGTGCTCACTAGGTCAAGGTAGGAGAAGGGAAAGGGTCTTGAATGATTTATTCCATCGAATACCAAGTTCATATAACCCTTGAGAAGACCACCTTATCCAAGGAAGACTTCCTAGGTCTCCTTTCAAAGGTACACCTAGGGCATAAGATTTTCGTAAACCCTAGGGTATAGTTAACAATGGTATGTTCTATGCTTAACACAATTACTTCAATGTTCCTTTAGCAGCCCAATGACAATTTCCAATAGTACTCACATTAACCATAAATCACATTGACAATAATTGTAGATAGAATATAAAATAAAATGCAGAAGACAAGCCAAGACAAGAGGACACCAGATTTGGCAGATGCTAGGGAAAAACCCCAAGATAGGGAAAACCCTTTGATCATTTCTTATTATTATATCAAATGTTCAACAAAGAGAGAGAGTACAAAAAGTCAAAGTTGATTTGCCAAATCAAAGTCAAAACAACCCTGTCAAATTTGTAGTCAATTGCAATCAAATTTAGCCCTAACCAGAAAGTCAATGTTGGTCAAAGTAGCAACAAAATGTCCTTAAAGCAGCTCGGTCATACCTAGTCAAACTCAGGCTGAACAGGAGGTCAAATTCAGCCCAAAACAATACCAAAGTGAGTGGTCAAACTTGGTCAAACTTTGTCTTGAAGTCTGTGGTCAACCTGCAATTTATCTCTGTAGTCAAAGTGCTCAAAACACCTCAGTTTCTATGCCAAAGAGTGTGGCCTACACAAATAGAAAACTGCCCAAAAAATTTGAACTCAAAATATGCCTGGAAAGTCAAAGTCAACGCTGGTCAAATTGCAGGAAAGACTGAAATTTTCGGCCTTGTAATTTTGTCTAAATTTGTTCTCCTTGCCACACGTGTGAGAGAAAGAATTTGCCCAATAGCTGTATGAACCAATGAGAGAAGGAGAGAGAAGAATGTGTGAGTGATGATGATGCCAAATGAGGTGAGAGGTCACTCATATTTATACAAGTTGTTGAGGGTGAAGTGACATGTCTCTTGGGCTTCATGAGCCTACATGATGATGTGTCTCTGACCTTGACAATTTACACGTGTGGGCATAAATTCAAAAACACATTTCTGCTTGTCCAAATTTGATTATCTTTAGGTCGATTTTGGTCCTCTCGAAAAGAGGAATTCAATGCAATAATCATCTCCATTAAATGAGATGTCCAATAGTGGAATTTGGCCCTAGTTGCCAATTTTAACACTTCCTCTCAACTAAGGAGAATTCCACCTGCCAATCCATCCATCATCATCGATCATCATGCCTTCTTGTTGTCATGTACCATTTCTATATCTCGTCTCAACTCTACTGAACAATGATGTAATAATGAAGAAGAATTGATCGAGAGTGAGTCACAAGACCTTGCCACTCTCCACTAACAAAAGTCAATCCAGGGGTAGAACCCTAATCAGATTTGATCCTGAATGATCAAGTTGTTGAACACCATGCATCCTAGACATAGGGAGTATGACAGTACACAATGCATCCATTTGTAGTGCTATGGTCCCTATCCACTTTTCCCAACTCATTGGCCAGATGAGAGGTACTTCCCATGAGTCCCGAACTACATGGGTAGGATGTATGCTGGGGCATCAGCAGGAGAAGGTGAACCACTCATCCTGCTCATATGCCATAGGAGAAGGTGAACCACTCATCCTATGCATATATCAATCATAGGGGAAGGTGAACCACTCACCCTACACGTGCCATTAATCGTAGGGGAAGGCGAATCACTCACCCTACGCACATGTCAACCATCATGGTGTATCACAGGGGATGTAAACCACTGTTTTAAGATTCGGCCGGCTCGGAAACGACTTGGTCGAGTTGGTTCGAGTCAAGGCCTCATCGGGTCGACTCGGCCCGTGAAACGGTTCGGCTGGCCGGGTTATTACCGAGCCGGCCGAGTCCGAGCCTACTCGGCCAGGTTGGAGACAACAGTATAAAAGTGATATTTATGACATATGTTTATGACAATATGGCTTGACAGCAATATAAAAGTGATGCATGGTTATGATGTATGGTCAGTGATCCATGGAAGTGATGCTTGGGCAGTGACTGTAATGCAAAGGTTGAGGTATGACAGTCATGTTTCTCTTTTGAGGTATGATACAAATTGATATGGCATTGACCTTGTTGACATAGCAATGACCTTGACACATGATTGAGTGTCCTTGAAACTTAGTAGTAGGTCAGTCATCCATGACTTGGCCTGACAATGATACATAGGGCAGTAATCTTGTATGTAACAGAAATCTTGTGATATAGCAGCAACCTTGTGATATGACAGTAATCTTGGCAGTAATTTGTATGATATGTAATGACAAGTATGACAGTATTGTGTGATTAGACTTGACAATGAAATGTAATGGCAGTCACCTTGATATATGACAGTGCTCTTGATATGACAGTGCCCTAGACATATAACAGTGACCTAGTATATGACAGTCATCTCTATGTAATCTTGAAATGATATGACATCAATGAATGGCTTGTCCCTTTGACTTGATAGTGATAACAGTAACCCCATATATGATGGTCACCTTGTTATATGACAATCACCTTGGTGTATCTAATTAGACTGTTGAAATTTTTTGACTATAGCAACTTGGTAGTTGATTGCACATCTAGGGATACATCAACAATGGTTGGATACTTAGATTGTCTTGAAGTTTGCATTGAAGGATATGACAATGAAGGTGTATTATGCTACAGCTAGGGTTTGAGTAGGGTTTGTTCTACAGGTTGAGATGATGAGGCAAAACAACAGAATTGTTGATAGCAGTATTTGAGCATTGATAACAAGATGCTAGGGTTTACATGTTGAGCAAAGCTAATGCTGTGTGTTTGGAAACATGAATGAAAATCTTTAAAATTATGTTTTTTTTATTAAAAAAAAATATTTAATGTATTTTTTACAACGACCGAGTCATTGAAATTGAGTCGGTCGAGTCGATACCGAGTTAGAGTCGGAGTCGCAGTTGACCCTCGGCCAAGTCGAAGTCGGAGTCGGAGTTTTAAAACATTGAGGTAAACCACTCACCCTGTACACAACGTACCATAGCGGAAGGTGAACCACTCACCCTATGGTTGCTCATAGCTCCAAGAAGTACCCCAAGCCCCCAGGAGCTCCCAAAGCTCAATGTCCAACCCAAGCGGGACCCTCATGGGAGGGTCTTTCCACGACTCCAATTCTTTCTCATAAGGCTAATAATTTAACCTTCCTTAAGGGCTTCGTGAGGATGTCTGCAACTTTCTCATCCATCCTGATGTGTTGGAGCCTTATTGCTCCCCATTGTACCATATCCTAGATGTAATGGTACCTAATATCAATGTGCTTGGAGCGATCGTGGAACACGAGATTCTCTGAAAGGCGAATCCCACTTTGGTTGTCGTAGTAGATCACGGTGGTATCCAACATGTGCTCAAATAGCTCACTAAAGAGCTTCCTCAACCAAATAGCTTCACAAGCCATACTAGTTGCAATGTATTCGACCTCTACGGTGCTTAGAGCAACCAATTTCTGCTTCCTGCTCATCCAAAAAATCGAAGCAGACCCCAAAGAGAAGCAACATCCTGACGTGCTTTTTCGATCCACCACACTGCCAACCCAATCAACATCAGTATATCCATGTAGTCTCAAATTTCCGACAGTGTATCTTAGTCCATAGTTGATTGTGCCACAAAGATATCTCAATAACACTTCCACATAGATTTTTGAAGTTGAGTTCCATCAGAGTAGACACAGACTTGCAATCTACCATCCCACATTTCTTGAGTAGCTTTACAACGTATTTTCCTTGAGAAAGTAAAATCTCACCTAGCTTTTGCCATACCTCCAGGCCTAGCAAATAGTGCATCAGACCTAGATCCTTCATCTCGAACTTGAAAGTCAACTCCCTCTTGCATTGATAAATGAGAGGGTCCGCACCAGTCAGAAATAGATCATTAACACAAAGGATCAAAATGACATGCATGTCCTTTTCAACCTTGAAGTATAGGTTTGGATCAGCATAGCTCCTCGTAAATCCCAACTTCATAAGATAACTGTCAATCTTCTCGTACCAAGCCCTAGGGGCTTGCTTCAACACATAGAGGGCTTTCTTCAACCTGCATACATGTGTCCTTTGATCTTGAACTTCGAACCCTTGTGGTTGTTCCAAGTAGATTTCCTCCTTAAGCGAGCCATGCAAGAAAGGAGTCTTAACGGCCATTTGATGTAGGCTCCATCCTTGAGTGGAAGCGAGAGCAATAATCGAACGGATAGTGGTATATCGAACAACTGGTGCAAATATCTCATCATAGTCCATTCCTTCCTTTTGAGAGAAGGCTCGAGCAATGAACCTGGCCTTGTATTTTTCCGCACTCCCATCAACTCCATGTTTGATTTTGTAAAGCCATTTAGAAGTGACCACAGACTTGTCCTTGTGTCTAGGAATCACATCCCAGACATCATTCTTCATGATAGATTCGTACTCCTCATTCATCGCATCCTTCCATACTTGGTGTTTCATGGCTTCTATGAACGTACATGGCTCAGATTGAACAATAATACTCATAGCAGCAAGGTACCCTTGATACCTGTTTGGCTTCTTACTTTCACGAAATGTCCCTCTTGGAGCAATATGCTTTTCAGCATCTTCGAGAGTGTCTTTGAGCCACAAAGGTCTTTTTCTTGAGGAAGAGGGATCACCAGGAGGTGGATCAATGGGATCCATCAACATCGGGCATAGGCTCATCGGACGAAGGTTCATCTTGCTTTCTTGTAGCATCATCATTCTCTTTTCCTAGAATGAGGAGATCTTTGGCTTTCCCAAGAGCAATGTCTTCATCGAATGTAACATCATGGCTTACTTCCACATCTCGTTGACCAGGCACATAGATTCTATATGCCTTTGAATTTTCATTGTAGCCCACAAATGTTCCTTTCTTCTTGCATGCTCCCAACTTGTTTCTCTTTTCTTTAGGCACATGAAAATATATGAGACAACCAAATAATCTAAAGTGAGAAACATCAGGTTTCTTACCAGTGAAAACTTCTTCGGGTGTCTTGAAATTTAATGCTTGATGTGGACACCTATTTTGAACCTATGTTGCCAGGAAACGTGGGTGCGGGGACGGGGACGGGGACAACATTTTTGGAAACAGGGTGCGTGGGTTCGTCGGGTAGTATAATAATATTAAATTTTAATAATTATATTTTATAAATTATAAATTTATAATTAATAATATATATGAAATTTGAATTTGTATATTTTTTCAACTTTAAACAAGAAAACTTTGAGAATGCTGTGAGAAATTGACAGATTTTGATACTTAATTTAGCCATTGTCCAAAATAGCCCTTCGCCATTTAACAGCATTAGCTGATTTAGATTACAGCTTATGGCTGGTCTCAATCCTACTTTCTATTTGACCGAAAATGTCTGAACCTGTATGTGTGCATTTACAGTTTATAATTTGATGGTTATTTGGCTCGGGAATGAATGTTTCATTCCAAATTGATTTACAAGAATCTACAGGCTCAAATTACAGAGTAAGAGGTCTCTTTTCCAGTGCTGGTTTCGATGCCATATATTCTATGTTCTCGACATAAGTGACATATTTAGCTTTTAAATTGAGTTGTTACAATTGAATGTCCATCTGTATAGAGAAGGGAATTATTTATTATATGTTTTGCCAGCTCAATGTTACATGTCAATGGAAAACATTGCAATTAAACTTGCTAATATGCTCCAAGGAGCCTTACAAATTAGATGGTGGCTACGTTCCGTTCCACAAAGCTCATCGTTGGAACAGAGAACACGGGTCTACAGGCCTGGATTTTTGGTTTTAAGTAATCACGAACACCTATGGCATTAGGGATATTGCAGTAGTGACTGCTAGTGGGCAATTGCGATCCACTTACAATGAAAGTGTAATGCAGCTTAATGTAGTTGAGCCCCTGTGGGTGTTCACTGTTCAAATGTGTAATATAAATTATAATGCACCTATATTTTTCACACGCGGGTCTTGTGAAACTTTTTCATGGAATAATAAAATTGAAAACGAAAACTCGTAAATACCACTGCCGTTGAAGCTGCTCTGTCCACTGCTGCTGAAGCTACCCACTGCCCACTGCTGCTGAAGCTGCCCACTGCCGCCGGAAATGGTAAACGGGGACTGCTCAAGCCTCAACCAAATGGAAAAAACTTAAAAGTTAAATGAAATTAGTAATCAGTGATCACGGTGTTTGTTCTTCTGGTATGTCGCGGTGCTTTGCCGCCAAGAATAATCACGTATCACGGTATCAGTCTATCAGATATTTGCTTGTGTAAAGAGTTAAAGTCTTAAAGATTTAGGGTTTTTTAAGTTTTTTACCTTTGTTATAAGTTATTTTTTAAATTTCAATAAAAAAAATTATTTGAAAATTAATTTTTTAATATAGTTTTCTTTATGAAGAACCCGAAGAACCCAAAGAACCCAACTTGAAGAACCCGAAGAACCCAAAGAACCCAACCTGAAGAACCCGAAGAACCCAAAGAACCCAACCCGAAGAACCCGAAGAACCCAAAGAACCCAACCTGAAGAACCCGAAGAACCCAAAGAACCCAACCCGAAGAACCCGAAGAACCCAACCCGAAGAACCCGAAGAACCCAAGAACCCAAGCACCCGAAGAACCCAAGAACCCAAGAACCTGTTAAAGGAAAAGAACCCAATTTTTTTTTTTGAAGAACCCGTACTCGAATCCGGTACTTGGGTGCGGGAACCCGGGACGGGTTCGAGAACCCCACCCCCGGGTGCGGGTACCCGTGCAACACAGTTTTGAACATATACGACAGTATTGGCAACTTCTCCCATAACAACTTCGCTAGATCTAAATCATGAAGCATGGCACGGGTGGCTTCCATGATTGTTCGATTCTTCCTTTCAACAACTCCATTTTGCTCAGGAGTGTATGCAAAGGTTGTCTTCTTCTTAATGCCAGCCTCTTTGCAAAAGTCATTGAATTCATTTGATTCATATTCGGTTCCATTGTTGGTCCTCAATATTTTGGTCTTCTTCCCTATTTGATTCTCCACCAAGGCTTTGAAAGAATGAAACCATTTGAACACTTCATCCTTTTTCTTCAAGAAATAGATCCATGTTTTGCGAGAGAAGTCATCCACAAAGATAACATAATATAAGTATCCTCCTAATGATGTTACATGCAACATACCAGCTAGGTCAGAATGGACTAGTTGAAGAATATCAAAAGTTTGACTTTCACTTGAAGGGAATAGTCCCGTTGTAAGTTTCCTAGCTGCACAACCTTGACAAACACCTTCATGATTCATGTTGAAATCGGGCATACTTGCGACCATCTTCCTTACCCCAGGTAAGACTTTGTAATGAAGGTGCAAAAATCGTCGATGCCATAATTCAGATTGAAGAGAAGTATCGCAAAACATGGCTCCCAAGGACTTCCTCCAACTTGATAAAGACCATCAACCCTAAATCCAAGTGTAAATGCATCTTTAGGGTTTGTTTGCTAAAGACGTACTTTTCCATCAATGAATGCTACCTTGAAGCCTTTATCTTCCATCGCAGAAATAGATACCAGGTTCTCCAAATCAGGCGCATACAATACTTCTTGTAGATGAATGGTTTGACCTTGATTCAAGTGAAGAGTGGCAATACCTATTCCTTTCACAGGATAGGTGGCATTATCTCCAAGTATGATTTCCAAGTTAGTCTTCCTTTCAACCAAATTTGAGAGGGCCTCTTTGTACCCAGTGAAGTGCCTTGAGGGTCCATTATCAATCAACCAATGATCCAATGTATCCGGAGGAGAGGCAGTAGATAAAGCAGAAATAAGATAAAATTCATTTGTTTTTCTACAACATTAGTTTCCTCATACCTGGAATTTCTTGATCTTTTGGGAGGTAGACCATTTCCATATCGAGCGGCGGGAGCACGTCTCTTTCCTTTATTATTGAACTTGTTCCTTTGATCGCCTTTGCCTTTTTAATTGTTGTGGTTGTTGTTGTCATCATCCCTTGGAGTATCCTTCTTGTGAGGACACTCTCTAGCATAGTGGCCAAACCTGTTGCAATTGTAGCATCTTCCTTTTCTTCCTTCTTTGAATCCCGACTTAAATCCTTGACCTTGTTTCCTTGGACCAGCATTGTTCTTCCTCTTAGCATGAGCGGAGAAAGCAGTAGGATCATTTCCATTTGAGGGCTTATCTCTCTCCATCATCCTTGTTTCTTCTTGAGTGCATCTAGCCAATAATTCATCAAAACCAGGAATCCTGTCATTGTTGAGGATGGTGGTGTTAAACACATCCCATGCTCTTGTAAGACCTCCAAGTGCAATGAGAGTGAGCTCCCTGTCACCAACAACTTCTCCAATAGATAGAAGATCATTCTTGATTTCAGTAATCCTCATGAAGTAGGATTGAATAGACTCTCCTCTATCCATCTTGATGCCCTTCAACTTGTTCTTGAGAAAGATGATTTGATTTGCATTGCTGAAAATATCGGTATCAGCAAAATATCGGCGAGGGTCCTGAAAACATCTTAGTTGCAATATCGACAAACATAAAAGATCATTTTTTTTCCTCCAGATTTTTAAACATATTCAATATTTTCAAAATATGGTGATATTTGGCCGATATTTTCAAAACGGAAAATATCGCGATATTTACTCAACAATATATCGTTTTGCTGAAAAAATTGCGATATTTTCAAATATCTCCGATATATCGGTGATATTATCAACACTGCTTTGAACATCCCAACCAACTTAACATACATCTCCTTAGATGTTTCCAAATTAGAAATATAGGCAACCAAATGCTTTTGAATGGAGTCTATGATAATTTTCTTAGCTTTGACCTCACCTTTCTTGTACTTTGTTTTTGTAGCAACAGGTGCATTTGAAGGAGGCTCCACTACTCTTCCCTTTACATAGTCCATAACATCATTCTCTTCCAAAGTCATCTTCCATGCATGATAGTTGGATTTGTCCTTGAGCCTATCCTCGGATTTGAAGTATGATGTAGTCATCCTTGAGGCTAGACCAATATTCTTGTCCAACAACTTTCCTTAGTGATTCCTTTTCTCACTCTTGCTTGGGCTTTGTCTTCACCTAGGCTCTGATACCATGTTAATTTTAGTTAACAATGGTATGTTCTATGCTTAGAACAATTACTTCAATGTTCCTTTAGTAGCCCAATGACAATTTCCAATTTAGATTTCTAGTAGAAATCACATTAACCATTAATCACATTGATAGTAAAAGTAGATAGAACATGAAACAAAATGCAGAAGACAAGCCAAGACAAGAGGACACCAGATTTGGCGGATGCTAGGGAAAAACCCCAATGTGGGGAAAACCCTTTGATTAATTCTTATTATTATTATATCAAAATGTTCAGTAGAGAGAGAGTACAAATTGACTTGCCAAATTCAAGTCAAAACAACCTTGTCAAAATCTATAGTCAACTGTAGTCAAACTTCAACCCTAAATAGAAATCACAGAAGGTCAATGCAACAGTCAAACTCCTCCTTTGAAGCTCGGTCAAAGGCAGTCAAACTCGGCCTTCAGCAGTGGTCAAATTCAACCCAAAACAGTCACAATCTGTGGTCAAACTTGGTCAATTTGCTGTCAAATAGGCTTGCGGTCAACGCAGGTCAAAGTCCTTTTTCCTCGGTTTTTGTGCCTAAGAATGCGTCCTATTGAGACAAAAATATACCTAGAAAATCAAAGTCAAATGATGCCCAAAAAGTCAAAGTCAACGTTGGTCAAATTGTAGAAATTTCTAAGATCTTCAGTCCTGCACTTCTGTCTTGTAATTTCGTCCTCCTTGTGCCACACGTGGGAGAGAGAGAATGCCCAATGTTGTACAAACCATTGAGAGAAGGAGAGAGAATGTGTGAGTGATGAAGATGACAAATGAGGTGAGAGGTCACTTGTATTTATACAATTCGTTGTGGGTGAAGAGTCACGTCCATTGGGCTTCATGAGCCTGTTACCACTCAAACCAATAGGGGACCTAAAGGGGTTCCTAAGAGGGCAACTGCTAGGTTAAGGGCAACTGTGGAGGCTTAGCCCACTGTCACCATAACTAAGTCGCAACTGTGGAGGCTTAGCCCACTGTCACCATAACTAAGTCTCCCTGCTCTTTACGGACTTTCACCGATGGGAGGAGTCCCGGTAGTGTAGGGATTCACTTGTAAAGTATATGTCAATGGATAGGTGAGAAGTGACCTCGAAAACCTTTTCCCAAGGATGGAGTGAAGAATGGAGCTTGCTTGCTCTTTAAGCAAGGGACTTGGTCCACCAGGGATAAGGGGTGAGGATTGGAGGGTTGAGGGAGAAAGGATAGGCTTATGAACAAGTTTCTCAATCCCTATAATCCTTGGGAAACTTGGATTCCCAAATGGTCCTTGACAAATAGTCTTTATTGAGAAGTGGGACCACACGGGGCCAAGTGGACCCAGCCCAGGTTCGAGGATGGAATGTAGCAACCAATGATGTTCCTATCTTGGACAAGGTGAGGGGAAAGGACCAAATAAGAATACTTTCTTCAAAAGGTTGAATTGATCCTATTGAGGTCTAGCCTTGGGGATGCCTAGGCATAATTCGATCCTAGAGCTAGGGCTTGAGATTCCCGGAGATTCCATCATTAGAATTGCCTCAAATTTGGAGGAGAGGGAGGGGACCCACCCCACCAACGTAGTAGCCTATAGGAGATCAAATTTTTTCCTTGGGTCAATTCCTGGGAAATTGATGCCTTAGGTGACCTAATGGGGCTAGACTTGGGGAAAAAGGGAAAATGGTTAAAAGAGGGTTGAGATGATCACCATTTTTGAGGGATTAGTGCCTAGTTCACTTGGGGATATGGAGTCAAGGATAATGATGAGTAACAACTTGGTTTTTTGATCAAGGAGGCCCAAAAAATCAACTTCATCCAATGTTGAGAGAAAGAAAAGAAAAGTGACCTTCAAGCACCTATACTTCAAAGCAAATGATGCAAGCTTCTCGAGATAAATAAATCTCTAGGACATTTCATTCATATAACATCCGCCCATACATTAAATTAGCTAAAACATGTTCAATTCCACATTTTGACAATGCAACAACTAGCCCTAATTTTAGCAGTGTGCAACAACAAGAATAATAGCATCAAAATTTACTTACAACATTATAGAGTATATGCAACTAGCATTTTGTTTGCTCAATAAAGCTCCAAGACAAGAGAAATAACCCAAATCCATACATCAAAATTCATCCATCTCCAAAAATATCCACCAAGGAAAAAGTGCGAAAATTTTCTATGATTAGAGAGATCCCAAGTCAAGTGATGATACAAATGAGTGTATCTAACATCAATATATAGCCTCGTAAGGAGTTCGAATTAGCCTATGGGCCTACATTAGCCCCTAATGATAAAATAATGTGCAAATAAAACCCTTATTGGTGACAAGCCCACCAAACTAGCTCATAAGTGTAAAAATAAGCCTCACAAGGGGCCAAATAATAACATGTGCATGTCGTAGGGCCCTCTTAAGGGTCAATAATATCCTGAAGTGCCATATTGAGGAATAAATTCCTTGGAATATGATGGACAAGGGGGTGGCCCCTATTCTCCAAGTAGTAGATTTGTGGTGCTCCCATTGGGTATGAGGGCACATAGATGACCCATGGGTCTCCATATGAATTGGAGATCCTTTGCAAGGGTCCAAGTGGTGGAATGATTGATGCCATGACATCGTACAAGTCCTGGGACACCTGTCAAGAGTGTGGGGCTTCCGTGGGCGCCTACTGGGCATAATGTAGCAAGCATATCATCATCATCCCAAAAATGGATTGCGAGTAATCTTTAAGCATTCATGAAGATCCGTGGAGTGCTGTTTGCTGCTATGGAGGTCCATGGCTGTAGGTTTAACCCCGTACAAAAATTATCTGCATATGAATTCTAACAATAGCAAATAAACAATGTGAGAGCATAACACAAAACACATATACACAAAGATTTTCCCCTGGATCCCAAAACCGGGACTACCAGCTTGATTTTTCATTATGTTCCTTTCAATGTTTCAATACGTATTTATACATGCGGAAGTATCCAATACCATGGACCAAAAACCATTCACCAAACCATAGGTAGGTTCGGCCAACCTAATATAGGGTCCAAATATTTTTTGCTCGGGGCACTGCCCCAGATCCCATAGAGGGGGGCTACCCGTCCCCCTCAAACCCCCCGGATGGGGGGGCTGCCCACCCCCCCTGTGACCCCCTTGCTGTGCAATCGGTGCAACGAAGGGGGGGCTTCGCTTCCCCTCTAACCCCCCTGTTCACTACGTGGGCTAGTCGTGGAAAGAATATAAAACAACCCAACATTCTCTCACTTCTTGTTTTCTTTCCACAGGAGGCCACATGAGAGTTTAGTCATTTATCCAGCCCTGTAATGCCCATTGTTTCTTTACACCAAGAGAACTTCTAAGAGCTCACAGATTTTGTCAATGCATCTGCAGTTTTCTTCAAAGTGTCCACCTTTACCAGCAACACCCTTTTGTCTTCTATCATATCCCTCACAAAGTGATACTGAACATCAATGTGCTTTGTCTTTGAATGGTAAGCAGGGTTCTTTGCCAAGAAAATTTTACTTTGGCTGTCACAGTCTATCCTTATAGCTCCCTGTACTAACCCCATACTTGAACACAATCTCTGCAACCAAACTGTTTCCTTGCTTGCATGAGTGGCTGCCATGTATTCTGCCTCTGTAATTGATAGTGCCACTACAGATTGTTTCTTACTCATCCAACTGACTGCACCTCCAAATAGGTTAACCACATACCCACTTGTAGATCTTCTCTAATGCAGATCTCTAGCCTAGTCCGCATCAACAAAGCCACGGATATCCAAAACTCTGTCCAATCCCGGTCTTCCTTGGTAGCATAAACCATAATCACTAGTGCCATGCAAATACCTGAAAACCTGCTTCACTGCTGTCCAGTGCTCCTTCCCTGGTTTTGACATAAACCTGCTCAATACTCCCACTGCATGTGCAATGTCTGGTCTAGTACAGACCATTGCATACATCAGGCTACTGACTGCACTTGCATATGGAACATGGGACATGTCTTCTTCCTCTTCTTGTGTCTTGGGACACTATTCAGCAGATAACTTTACACCTACAGGAATAGGAACCTTCACCGGTTTACTATCCTGCATATTAAACCTCTGCAGTATTGTCTCGACATACTTTCTCTGGTTTAACTAGAGCTTCCTCTTTGCCTGATCTCCTTTAGTTTCCATGCCCAAAATATAGTTTTGCAGCACCAAGATCTTTCATGTCGAATTTGGAGGACAATTGGGTTTTCAAATCCTGGATAATTTCTTTATCATTTCCAACCAACAACATATCATCCACATATAAGACCAGATAAATAACATGGTCACCAATTAATTTAAAATACACACAGTGATCTACTTTGCTTCTGGTTCAGCCAAGTCCCCGTATAAATGTATCAAATTTCTGATACCACATCCTTGGTGACTGTTTTAACCCATACAGAGACTTATTTAACTCGCATACCAGTTCTTTCTTACCCCTCATTGCAAAGCCTTTAGGTTGCTTCATGTAGATTTCCTCTTCCAGATCCCCGTGAAGAAACGCTGTCTTCACATCCATCTGTTCTACTTCAAAATCAAAAGCAACAGTAACAGATAAAAGTAATCTAATAGAAGCTACCTTGGCAACATGAGAAAAAATATTACCAAAATCAATTCCCGGCACCTGGGAATAACCTTTTGCTACCAACCGAGCTTTGTATTTCTCCACCTTTCCTTCTGCATTTGTCTTCTTCTTGAACACCCATTTGCTGCCAATGGGTTTCCTTCCAACCGACAACTCCACCAGATCCCAAGCCTCATTTTTGTGCAAAGATGCCATTTCATCAACCATGGCCTCTTTCCAAAGTTTTCCATCTTCTGAATCTATTGCTTCCTTCACAGTTCTAGGATCATCATCAGTAATAGATAAAGAAAAAATTGAACAGAAAGTAGATGGACTATACCTTTCTGGTTGTCTTCTTTCTCGAACTGATTTTCTCACACCCGGAGTTTGTGGCTCTTCATCTTTTGATTCCTTTTTTGTTGTAGAGTCTGATTCTTCCTCCTTAAGCTCAAACTCTATCTTCTTAGGTTCCTTTGGTTGGATTTCATGTTTAATAACATCTTTCACTTCTCTGAACACCACATCTTGACTATACACAACCTTCCTTGTTACTGGGTTCCAAAGCTTATAACCCTTAAAACCATTCTTATACCCAATAAAGATGCACTTTTCAGATTTACTATCCTACTTGGTTTTTTTCTCCTTTTGAACATGTACATATGCATCACATCCAAATACCTTCAGATGTGAAAGAGAGGGTTTCTTACCAGTCCATACCTCTTGTGGAGTCTTATCCTCCAATGCTGATGAAGGTGATCTGTTGACCAGCTAACATGTTGTCTTCACTGCTTCTGCCCAGAATTCCTGTCCTAACCCGGCACCACTAAGCATGCTTCTTCCCCTTTCCATCAACGTCTTGTTCATTCTTTCTGCAACTCCATTTTGCTCTGGCGTGTATGGAGTAGTCTTCTGCCGTGCTATACCACACTTCTTACAGAATTCTTCAAATTCCTTACTGCAAAACTCTCCACCGTTATTTGTCCTCAACACCTTTATCTTCTTTTTTGTCTAGTTTTCCACCAGAGCCTTAAATTCTTTAAACATGTCAAAGACTTCAGATTTCTTCTTAAGGAAATATATCCATGTATTTCTTGAGAAGTTATCTATAAATGATACATAGTACACAAACTTACCCAGTGATATAACCTTCACAGGTCCAAACACATCATTGTGCACAAGTTCTAATATTTGTTTCACCCTCTTACGACCAAAGGGGAAACTCACCCGATTCTGCTTCCCATATACACAATTATCGCAGAAATCAAAATCCAGAGAGCTATTACTCATACCTTCTACCATACCTTTACCATGAAGTATTCGAAGTCCCTTCTCTCCAATATGTCCAAGCCTTTGATGCCACAGCATGGTCTTCTCTCCAGAGACCACTAGATTTTCTGCTCCACTTTCAGGAACTACAGAATTGTTGCACCTGTCAACAACAGTGCTACCTTGCAGCTTGTACAAAGTTCCAATTTGAACTCCCCGCATCAATACCAGTGCTCCCCGAACCATCTTGCAGGTATCCTTCTCGAACACTGTTTTTACATCTGCATCATCTAGCTTGCTTACAGAAATCAAATTTCTGGCTAATGCAGGAATATGCAAATCACCCGGAAGTGTTCTAACCCTTCCACCTTGCAACTTCAACTTTACTTTTCCGCGACCAACGATTTTAGCCTTCCTGTCATCTTCCAAGAAGACATCACCACCATCATATTTCTCATACTCGCAGAACCACTCTCTATGGGGAGTGAAGTGAAAGGATGCACCTGAGTCAATCAACCATGTCTCATGATCTACATGTGTACTTGAAGAAGCCACCTTCATCTGAGGTGGTTTTCACCTTTGCAGAAGGAGTATCATTAGATCCCTTTCCTTTGTCAGGAGCTTTAGATTTATAGTCCCTTTTGTAGTGCTCTTCCTTTCCGCATTTCCAGCACACCACCTTTACAGGTTTTCCTGGAGATTTAGATTTCCCACTCGATGACTTATTTTTGTTTATACTCTGGGACTATTCTCGTACAGACAAGGCATCACCATTCTGGCTCTCCATATTTTTCCGTCTCATCTCCTCCGTCAGCAAGGATGAGACTATTTCATCAAACTTCAAGGCAGTTGCATTGCTACCTATTGCAATAACCAGACTATCCCACGAATCTAGTAGAGAACATAACAAACTGATGCACTTATCTTCATCTGAAATTTTAATATCATCAGATAATAACTGACTTACCACAGTATTAAATGCGTTCAGATGCTCTGTCACCGAGTCTCCATCTTTCATCTTCAGGTTATACAACTTTTTCCATAGGAATAGTTTATTCACCAGAGACTTAGATTGGTACAAAGTCCTTAACTTGTTCCACAAAGCCTTAGCCGTAGCTTCCCTTGATACATTCAACAATACTGAATCTGAGACACACAACCGTATTGTGCTCTTTGCTTTCCGATCCAACTTCTTCCATTCTTCATCGGACACTCTTGTTGGTTTAGTATTCGGATTTACTGCGATCCACTGATCTTTGTCCACCAACGGATCCTTCATCTTGAGTTTCCACAACTCAAAACTCTGACCATTAAATTTTTCGATCTCTATCTTTCCACTACTCGCCATCTTCTTTCACCACCAGAATCGATCTTGCAAATCTCCCACTGAAGAGGGTCTACCACGGGCCTGAGCGAAACCCCTCAGCAACAAAGGTGTCCCCTTGAAGCCAAAACCTGGCTTTGATACCAAATGTAGGTTTTAACCCCATACAAAAATTACTTGCATACGAATTCTAACAACAGAAAATAAACAATGTGAGAGCATAACACATAAAACACATATCATAGAGGTTTTCCCTTGGATCTCAAAACCGGGACTACCAGTTTGATATTTCGTTATGTTCATTTCAATATTACAATACATATTTATACATGTCGAAGCATCCAATACCATGGACCGAAAACCATCACGTCCAAAACCATGGACTGAAAACCATCGCGTCCAAAACCATGTGCAAAAACCATGCACAAAAGCATAGGTAGGTTTGCCCAACCTAATATAGGGTCCAAATTTTTTTGCCTAGGGCGCTGCTCCAGACCCCGTAGAGCGGGGTTGTCCACCCCCCTCAAACCTCCCAGACAGAGGGGGTTGCCACCCCCCCGTGAGCCTCCTGTTACGCAATCAGTGCAACGAAGGGGGGGCTCCACCCCCCTTCTAACCCCCCTGGTGGCCTAGTCGTGAAAAGAATATAACACAACCCAACAGTGGCCCTCTATGCACACCCTACATGTGCCAATGTAGACCTCTGGGGGTTAGGATCCCATATAGGGAAACCAAACCCAAATGGAAACCACTTGTAATCCTGCATAAGATCCAATGTGTCCCCTAGGCTTCCAGTACAACCAATCATTAAAATAATCGGGTAAAAAGCTTACAAATCATGGATAACAATGTGGGTACTTCATAATGGCATGCCCTTCCGTAGTGGCCTTTGTCATGTGCAAGTGTCTCCAAGCTCCAAAGGGGGTTAGCCAAGTACCTTATTAGGTGTTTTCAGCCCTTAAAGGGGATAATATGTCCAAGGTACATCCCTCTAATGGGGGTGGCAAGTGATAAATAAGTGGAATGGAATAGGGAATGAGAGGGGCAATCCTGGGCCACATAGTGGGGCATAGGGGTAGCTAGATAAGGGGAAGCCCACACCTGGGTATGTAATGTATAGGAGGGAGCAATCATGGTACATGAGGTGCCTCGACCTTGATTTTTCCACCCTTCTTCATATGCCTTTTGCCTTTTATGAATTTTCTTTAATTAACTGCTCGGGGCTCAAAGGACAAGAGCATGATGTGTAAGATATAATAGTGATTACCCCCTTTAGGTAGGGTGGTTTATTGCCCTCCAGGGGTTGGGACAATCATGGGTTCCTGAATGATAGAGGAGGCTCATCTAGGGCCTATGGAACCAGGGTGATGGCCAATGATTGGGGTAGAGCTCATGTAATGGCTTTTGCCCACGTGCTAATTATTTTTGTCCCGACCATCTTTTGCATTTTGTGGTACAATTTCCTGTTAAATGTGGCCCCATTCATGCTTTTCATTTTTTCTTTTAATTGATTCAACCTTCGGGGCATCATTCTAGACCTGATCCAAGGTGGGGGCAAGGGGATAGGGAGGCTAGCCCTATGTGGAGCTAGGTTGGAGAAAATATGAATGGGGGTATAGTGTGTGGAAAGGGAGTGATATGTGTGGATAAAGGAGCGGGACCACACACCCAAAATTAGGGTTTCCCAAGTAGTACCACCCTAGAACCAAATGGTCAATAAAGGAGATCCCACGGGACTAAGATCCAAAGGTAACAACCAAAAGAGATCAAGGGGACAGGAGCACAAACTAAGCCCACTCTTTCCGCGAAATACTCCCATCAATCCATACCCATAAGTATCCATGATAAGTAAACCCAATACTCAATTACCAAATGACAAGACATACCTTTAGATTCGGGAGGCCCACCTTCAAACATACGATCCATACAGGTGGGTGAGGGACCACATGGCTGGCTCAGGTGGCAGAGAAATGACAAAACGAGCTAGTAGGAGGCATCAAGGGGCTGCTGGCTGAGGCTTATTATGGGAAAATTTTTCTCCTGGGGATATCACCCACGAAGTGATAGGTAACAAAGCTTACATGTTGATGTGGCCGACCAAAACAATTTGCACATGTGTGGGCATAAATTCAAAAATGCACTTCTGCTTGTTCAAATTGGATGACCTTTATATCAATTTTGGTTCTTTCGAATAGAGGAATTTAATGCAATCATCATCTCCATCAAATGAGCTGTCCCAAGGTGGAATTTGGCCCTAGTTGCTAATTTTAACACAGCTGAAGACAAATCTAGGAGAAAAGTTCTCCTATGGGGTCACCCATTGGTGGTGGGTAATAGGTAAGTTGGTAGTTCAGTCATATTCTCTAAGAATATGTTATTGAGACTGCAGTTTATAAGATTTAGGCTGCATATTGTCAACATGTTAGTGAGATACTATGCATATGGAAGATGTCAACAGTTACAGAAATAAACAGCCACAAGTGCTGCTATTAAATGCAATTTAATTTATAAGCCACATGCTAAGCATAGTGGCATTGATGAATACAATTTCCACATTGCTCATCTAAAAGAACAATTTGATAACAAGCAGTGGGTTTGTACACAATCATAGTCAAATTTTCATTGCAAACTAAAGATATCCAATCATTATGCTCCAATATTGACATGAAGTTATAAATGTCTATTTCAAAACCTTCAATATAGAACAGCAGGTTGATTGCAAGTACAGATTCAGGAAGTTGTAATGGTGACATTCCACAATTTGGAGCAAGGGGCCCTTTGTAGCGCTTTACAAGAGGAGGCCCTCATACAAATAACTATTGTTAATTGCCAAATGGATTCATCAACCAAAGGCGAATCTATAAGCACAATGACTTAAATTTTGTTTTTTAAGAACTTGCATATGCTATTAAAAAATAAACATGATGTACATGCATGAAAATGTCAAGTATTTGTGGCTTTGAGATATACACTGTAGATGCAATCATGGATACAGATAAGTTGACAACAAATAATTGAAACTCAATGCTATGAGCCCAATACCCGTCATGCTGTATAACTGTATGCTATAAGCCCCAAACCCATCATTCATCATGTCACCAATTTTGGCTTAACATTGCCACAAATGGGCTCATGGAAGGTACTAAAAAATTGGAATGTTGTCTGCCTGAGACCTGGTGTAGTGATCAAGATTTAAGACTAATCCCAAGAAGTATTATCCACTAATAACATGGCTTAATCCTTTATTGAATGATTATCTGATAAGATGTTTCTAATGCTGTTGTAACTATAAGAACTAAATCATTTGGAATAGTATCCTTGAGACTTACTTCAGCATTTTAGATTACAGAATGCAAAAACTTGATATATCGATTTTAAGTACAGTACAATGGTATAAAGAACTATCTCATATGCTTGGAAAAAGAAATTTGTTCTCCTAGGCAGAATTGGAGTTTAGGGGATTCGGAGCACCTTTAGGTTTTAATGTTTCCTTTTCAACACTTTTTATTGTGGATTTTATTTGTATTTTGTTATGGCTAGAGCACTTTTGGCCAGAGGAAATATGTCAGGACAACTTAGAACTGGGATGGTTGGTTTCCGATGAGTTATGCAATTAATTTGTCATGATCACATTGATAAAACACATTAAGCTTGTTTGTCATTCTAATTCACATTATTAGTAGAAGAAGAAGACAATTCTTGAAGTAAGAAGAAGACATCTTGATCAAAACAAATTTCAGCAGCAAATAGGACAACAAATAAGATCTCCTTATTTCGGCAACAAATAGGACAACAAATAAGATCTCCTTGTTTCAGCAGCAAATGAGACAACAAATGAGATCTCCTTATTTCAGCAGCAAATAAGATCTTCAAAGGGGAAACAAGTAAGATTTCAACAACAAGAAATGAGCGACAAATAAGATTTCAGCAGCAAGGAGCAACAAGTAAGATTTCAGCAGCACGAAAGGAGCAGCAAATAAGATTTCAGCAGCAAGGAAGGAGCCACAAGTAAGATTCACCAGCAAAGGAGCAACAAGTAAGGACTCCTTATTTCAGCAGCAAATAAAAAGTGACAACTCTTTATCTTCTTGGGCTTGTCTTCACCAAAGCTCTGATACCATGTTAAAATTTGATGTTCTATGATGTAACATTCACTTATTACAAAACTTCTTTATGTTGCAATATTAGTTAAACAATTGTAGATAGACCATAAACCAAATGCACAATGGAAAACAATCAAGAACAAAATGAGATAGAGAATTTAAGTCCAATGACCAGGGAAAAACCCACAAGAGGAAATCCCAACCAGATTCTTCTTGTATTAGATATCAATTGTTGAGCAGAGATACAAAGTACAATGAGACATCAAGAGAATGGGTAAGTTCACTCAAATCTAAACAAGCTGTAGCATGAATATCACTAATAGCAACAATTGATGCAAACTGTGAATCAACCTTCAAGTTCTGCTCTTACTCTCCCACATAGTTATCAGAACTAGACCAGTCATTGAACCGGTAGACTCCCCGGACTGGGAATCGGTCAGAATCAGATGGAAACCGGTAAAAAAATTAGACCAAAAAACCAGTCAACCAAAAACACATAAAATATTCAAAATTTAAAGAAAACCATATATATTCATGTGCATCCATATGAATCCAAACCATTTATACACAAATAAGCAAAAGTTCTCATTTATACAACATGTAAGGGTGCACATAACCAAAATAGCACCGAGTGCAATCCATCTCTAAACCAAAAATATATCAACAAACAAGCTCTACATGGCTTCTGACATCCAAAAAAATCATGCTACAACAAATACCTACATATCATCAAAATCATTGCCTATATTGGGATCTTTGTCATCAATATCACCCTCTAAGCATTAAAATAAGATAAAAAAACATAGCATGTTAAGTCAAGATTTTATTTGAGTGATGGGTACATTGTTTAGTAGGTTCATGATAGAGGAGTTCGGCAACCAATGCCACTAACATCAAGGTACATAGAGGGCTTGGTACTCTTGATTAAATACTAGTTCCATACCCTCGTACATGACAAAATCGAATGTAGCATTACAATCCCCCCAATCTTGAAATCCCGGAAAATTGTTAAGTCTACTGGATTTTGAGTGAGATCTAAAATTTTACTTTCTCCATATGAAATCTAATGAGGTTAGAACCACTCAAACATCCTGAGTCATTTCATGGTAATGGTAAAAATTTAAGTAAAATGATGAAAACGAAAGATAAAAGTGAATGTCACTTTTATTTTAAGAATTAACATTACCATGAATTGCATAGCATTAGGAGGACAAAATATGGTCAAATACTAGGCTTCCCTTGTCATAAATCATTGCTTTTTTGAAAAAAAATTTGCGTTCAAAGGGTCCTTGGTGGCAATGTATAAAATTGGCCGCTTCAGTACTGAACCGAACAGTTCAATGAAAAAATGTTAGTTTGGTACCAAACCGGCCGGTTTCGTCCAAGAACCACTTGGTTCGGTATCAAACCGGCCAAAAACGGTTCAGGTCACTGGTCCGAACCGGTTTTGGCCTCAAACCTTCGGTTCGGTTTGGTTTTGATAACACAACTCCCCAAGTCTTTCTTTCTCACAATCTTCTCCAAGTCTCTCCAACTCTCTCTCTCTCAATTTCGAATCCTTCTTTCACAATGCACAAGTAGTGAGGGGAGAAGATATGAGGCACATATATAAAGGAGGAGCATGCCTTAAGAGTAACTTGTATGCCAAATAGGGAAGAGTAACTTAAGCCATTATGGAGAGAGGCAACACATGCCTTCAAAGGAGGAATCTCGCATGCCTTGAGGAGTGTAACTCATGCCTTTTTAGGAAGAGTAACTCATGCAATTAAGGAGTGGGTAACAAATGCCATTTAAGGAGAGGTATGCATGCCTTTGTAACTTATGTATTTAAGAGAGAGTGTAACACATGCTTTAAGAGTGCGCAAGAGGAATCTTTTATGACATGCCTTCAATGAGTGTGTAAGAGGAATATACCAAGACTTTAATGAGAGAGTAAGAGAGAGTGTAACATAGAGTTACGTGAGACATTAAGGAGAGGGGGTGCAAAGTATGAAGGTAAGGTGACTTGATTTTTTTTTGATAATAATATCATAGCATCATAAAGATAATGATAATAGTAGTGATAATATTGATAATTATTTCAAATTTGAACTATGATGATTGATTAATGATAAATTGAGTGATTTTCCATCAACTATACTTGATTTCCAATTGATACAAAGTGATTTACTATTTCTGTAAAGTCATATTTGAGATGCTAGACATGACTTTCTATTTTTAGAAAGTCACTCCGGAATTGTCAGAAATGAAATTTTATTTAAGGAAATTCATCCCTGAGCTGCCAATTTTCAACAAGTCTGAGGCTCATTTTGAGGACAGCAGCCCATTGATCAACTCTTCTAGGGCTGTGGACGTCCACAGGAAGGCAGTCAGACCCTACTACGACTTAAGGATGGATTAGGGCCTAGAATCACCTGTGGTCAACCTATTTCTGGGCATTGTTGTGACAATGAATTAGTGTAGGGGTTATACTTAAGACTGTTGAAGGATAAAGCTTAGACCCCTGTGGCAGAAAGCTCAGATCCCCTGGAACAGCAGATACACTGCGGCTGATTAAGGATATCCCCCCTGGCGGCACCTGGTTAGGGTCCTGTACAGCAATTAAAGAAGACCCTGTCATCCGGGGATTGTTACAGCAGATCAGACCAAACAGGACTGTAAAAGCAGCAAGACAGTCAGCTCACTAGGGTAGTCATCAGTGTAGCAGAATCCAGTTGTAGATTGAAGTTGTTGTGGAACCAGTTGTAGATTGAAGTTGTTGATTTACAGTACTGTAAGTTGTTGGTAGAAACATTTGAATTGACTAGGGTTAATTTGTGTTTGCAACTATATTATCAGTATTGAAGGGATTGATACTGTTAGGGTGTAACAGCATTGAAGGGATTGATACTGTTAGCGTGTAACAGCTCTAGTAAACGGTTGTTAAATTGGAATTGATGTAAGCTACTGAAGTTTCATGCTGATTATACTTATCTGTTCACTGTTGCTTTATAATTGTCATTTGGAAAGTTGCAAATGATACTGTGTAATTAGTGCAATATATTCCTTACTTTGAAACCCTATGGGCAAAAATCCCCTTGGGACATTACACTACGGTATGTTGGAGTGCCTTGTAGGAAGTAAGCTTGTGAGGGAGCAATTTGTGCAGTGACGAGCACCGTTGAATGAAGGGGTTGAGATTTTCTGTAGCAGCGAACTCAACATCGCTATTACTGAAGTCAGAACCATAGAATTAGGGCTGTAGGGTCTGCTGTAGCAGCAGCCATCAATTGTGTATTTAAACCTTGGTATGATATTGGAGAATCGGTGGACTTGTAATCCTATTTTGTATGGCTGGGTTGGCTATATTGCATGAAATGTTGATGGAAACAACTACTAATTGTTCTGTTGAGAATTCAATATTATCTCTAATTGCATAAGAGTAGAAATACTGCAGTATCTTATGCTCCTAATAACCCTAAGGGCAAATTTTTCCCTGGGGATATTACAGACAATAGTTGGGAAACACAACCCTTAACCCATCTAGTTAGAATTCCTATCGATGTCTTCATGATGATGACTTGGTGACTTAATTCACAACTTCGTCATAAATGATTGAAGTACATCTGTGATCAAGATGTAATAGTTATCTGTCAATTAAACGAGAAAATACACTTAAAAGACAATACATTATAATGACTAATTTAGGTTTAACATTAGCTCTTGTAACCATGCCTGAAGCACAAAGTGCAAAAGATACTAGCTTTTTGTTTTCCTGGACACAGCGTAACATGGGTACCCTTTTCATTGAATCGGCCCTTAATTTGGCTTCTTGTCATCTCTACGGTGCCCCTTGGCTGGTGTCTTCTAAGGGTTGTAAATCGTTTAAATAATTTATATCTAATGCTGATGATGACTTGGTGACTTAATTCACAACTTGGTCATAAATGATTGAAGTACATCTGTGATCAAGATGTAATAGTTATCTGTCAATTAAACGACAAAATACACTTGAAAGATAATACATTATAATGACTAATTTAGGTTTAACATTAGCTTTTGTAACCATGCCTCAAGCACAAAGTGCAAAAGATACTAGCTTTTTGTTTTCCTGGACACAGCGTAACATGGGTAGCCTTTTGATTGAATCGGCCCTTAATTTGGCTTCTTGTCATCTCTACGGTGCCCCTTGGCTGTTGTCTTCTAAGGGTTGTAAATCGTTTAAATAATTTATATCTAATGCTGTCCTAGATCGTATAATCTTAATTGGTACCTTAGTTTTGAGTGGTAATTCGAAGAAAACCTGCCTTGGCTATTTCTAAGGGCTTTCGTTATATTCTTTTGGTTGCAAATATGATATAGTTCATTAATTTAGAAGGGATAAGAAATATTTTAAATTTGACCATTGTAAACTGTTAGTAAAGGGCTTTCGTTATATTGTTTTGATCTCAAAGATGATGTAGTTCTGATTAATTTAGAAGGGATAAGAAATGTTTTAAATCTGACTATGTTAAACTGTGAGCAAGTCCGATACATTTTTGATAGGAGACAGACTTAATACTATGATCTGTTTTTTTGTAATGCATAATTGAAATGTTGTATTATGTTATTGTGATTAATACCCTGTTTAGTATGCTTTGTTTTCCAGTGTACATTTTCATTGTCATAGAATCGAATGAACCTCAATAAGGAATCATATGTAAGAAGGGCCTTTTATACCCTACCAAATTGTTCTCGTTGCTGTGTTCTTTCGTATTGACTTTGAGAATATGTGAAAAATTGAGTTTCGTCTTTTCTTCAATGCAGGAAATGACAGAGAACCTTGAAGATGCAAGCAATGAACTCATACTTGCAGATGAGGAAATAGTGAGATTTCAGCTTGGAGAAGTTTTTAGCCACATGCCAAAAGAGGAAGTTGAGAACAGGTTAGAATCAATGAAGGAGGAAACCACAAAAGAACTTGAAAAATTAGAGGAAGAAAAGGAGTCAGTTCTGGCACAGATGGCTGACCTAAAGAAAATTCTCTATGGAAAATTCAACGATTCTATTAATTTAGAAGAGGACTAATAACCGACATTTATGTGGAACTTTCGGTTTGCTATTCCTTCTGTAAGAATGACAATCTTCATGATGTTTTATCAAACTTTTGAGTTTATGCTAAATGATATTAGGTCTATTGCACATATGTTATCAATCGTGTAGTTGTGATTTTCAAGATTGACTGCTTAGTCACCATACTACACATTTTTACATTGCTAGAATCGTGATCTAAAATGTCAAGTTTGGGAAAATTCATTATAGAAGCAGCCAGGTCCTATTCTAAGTTTTACATTAGTAGGACACGTCATTGTCTAATTCTAAGTTTTACATTAGTATGACATGTGATTATCTAATTAAACTGCAAGCATCCAAATTTGACAACTGGCAAATGTAGATCATGCATTTAACCTAAAATCTATGTTTTTGCTTTATTTTGGTATCATTGCACCTTAACTATTTGAACTCAATGGCATAATTTCTTGGCATTGACCATAACTCTTCTTCATGCCTCAAACCTGAAGATATATTCTATATTCTAATTATTCACTCAATATTTGAGTTGTTTCACCTACTTTTCAAACTAAAGGACCAATCTTACAAAAATACCAAAATGTGTGATTTTTAGTTTTAAGCAATACGTCATTGGTCTCTATTACTAATTTTTATTTGGTTAGCCCCATAATGGCCACATTCTACAAAAGGATCGAGTGTAAACACAACTTTGGTAGAGTCAATTGTGTCTGGCTTAGGTAGTTTGAGAGGAAGAATTATCTTCAGTACCCAGGTTTAGATCTTGCTTGTGACATGTTTGTTTTTTTGTGCGCTATGTGTTAGAAAATCAGAAAGGCAGATTTTTTTTCTTAAACTTGATAATTACTTGTGATGTTCTTGACTTCTTATTAAGTTTTGTTTATATCTTCTTTCTTTAGTTCGTCAAACAATTACCAAAGCGAAAACACATAAAACAATGGACAAGAGAGATAGGCACTATGCTAGGGCAAAAGCCCCCTCTAGGGGAAAACCCAGTGAAAATTCTCTTCTTTTCAATAGTATTCTTTGAGACTCTTCACCCTAGACAAAGACCAAACCTTTCCTCCACACCAAGTTAGCCTCCCAGATCTTCGACCTCTCTTTCAACAACTTCGACTATGTAGCAGCGTCCAGCATTAGGGAGCTTCCGACATCAACAAAACTTGGAAGATTTCGATCTCCGAAACTAGGGCACGAAACAAAGAGAGAGGGAGGCACCAAAATTTCGTTTTTCTTCTTCTCCATAGATTCCACCCAACTCGCACTTCCTCCCCCTTCTTCTTCTACTTCGCTCTTCTTCCGGCAATAGTGAGATTTCAGCTTGGAGAAGTTTTTAGACACATGCCAAAAGAGGAAGTTGAGAACAGGTTAGAATCAATGAAGGAGGAAACCACAAAAGAACTTGAAAAATTAGAGGAAGAAAAGGAGTCAGTGCTGGCACAGATGGCTGACCTAAAGAAAATTCTTTATGGAAAATTCAACGATTCTATTAATTTGGAAGAGGACTAATAACTGACATTTATGTGGAACTTTCGGTTTGCTATTCCTTCTGTAAGAATGACAATCTTCGTGATGTTTTTTCAAACTTTTGAGTTTATGCTAAATGATATTAGGTCTATTGCACATATGTTATCAATCGTGTAGTTGTGATTTTCAAGATTGACTGCTTAGTCACCATACTACACATTTTTACACTGCTAGAATCGTGATCTAAAATGTCAAGGTTGGGAAAATTCATTATAGAAGCAGCCAGGTCCTATTCTAAGTTTTACATTAGTAGGACACGTCATTGTCTAATTCTAAGTTTTACATTAGTATGATATGTGATTATCTAATTAAACTGCAAGCATCCAAACTTGACAACTGGTAAATGTAGATCATGCATTAAACCTAAAATCTATGGTTTTGCTTTATTTTGGTATCATTGCACCTTAACTATTTGAACTCAATGGCATAATTTCTTGGCATTGACCATAACTTTTCTTCATGCCTCAAACCTGAAGATATATTCTATATTCTAATTATTCACTCAATATTTGAGTTGTTACACCTACTTTTAAAACTAAAGGACCAATAATAAAAAATACCAAAATGTCTCTTCCTTTCAATAGTATTCTCTGAGACTCTTCACCCTAGACAAAGACCAAACCTTTCCTCCACACCAAGTCAGCCTCCCAGATCTTCGACCTCTCTTTCAACAACTTTGACTATGTAGCAGCGTCCAGCATCAGGTAGCGTTTGACATCAGCAAAACTTGGAAGACTTCGATCTCCGAAACTAGGGCACGAAACAAAGAGAGAGAGAGGCACCAAAATTTCTTTTTTCTTCTTCTCCTTAGACTCCACCCAACTCGCACTTACTTCCCTTTCTTCTTCTACTTCGCACTTCTTTCAGCTTCAAGAGATAGCAAACTTCCTTGTGAGAGAGTTTGTTACAAATGAATTCGACTTGCTTCTATTTATAGGCTTCAAGGGAGGTCGAATTGATGTCCTTAGGACGAATTGATCTCTTCGGGGCTGACTTGATGTGGAGGATACATAACTTATATTTGAATCAATAATAAACCTTATTACATAATTCAAAAGCCCAAGAAGGGTCTCTTTAAAAGTACAATGGCTCTATTGACTCAGAATAAATCATAGAAGTCCTCAATGGGGACTTTGACCTAAAACATGGTGACCCAAGCATGAAACCCATGCTTTAATAAGTCACAATAATAATAATAAAAATCCTTTTCTTTATTCTTTTGACAAGTACATTACAAGATGATTCAAATACATTAAATGAAGACCGAACTTAGCTACATTTTCCAACACTCCCTCTTAACTAGGGAGGTTATGAAGAACTTTAGGCACCTTAATGCCATGGACTAGATTCATGACCAGGGCAATCTATCCATTGGTCTCTCAACAATTTAGGCACCGCAATGCCACATACTAGATTGCTGACCAAGGCAATCTATTCAAGTGGGAATAAGATGGACTCAAGCTTTCAACCTCTCTAGGTACCATCAGGCTAGCTTACTAACCACCAGCCCAAATATCTAGGTGTGTATCCAAAACATAGCTCTATAACCAACACCACCTTTTCCAACTTTAGGACCTAGACATCAACACAAAGCGCTGACTAGATGTCCTCCTAGGCAATGCTTCACTCACAAAGCCTTAACACTCCTTGATCGAGTAGATCAAGGATGACCAATATCTCCCAATCAAACTAATTGGTAACCAACATGCCATCAAAATCTTCGAGAGATTCACCTATACAAACACAACCCCAATCAATAATATGCTTTCATATGTACATAATCAAATACAAACCTCCGGGGTCTTCTAGACAACTTGATGTTGCTTCTCAACTTTTCATAGTAGGACTATCAACCAAATCTCTGACATAAAATTCCTCAATCATACACTTTCCTTTCCTACTTCCCATGCAACAACATATCCTCTGAAATTGATTCTTCTATCAAAACCAAGCTATGCCCTCCCTCTCAACCATGGAGCATCTCTTTATGCAGACTCCCTCTTAATCTTAGGGAGATCTCTTCTATTCAGGATTCCTCAAGGAGATCAACTTCTTCTTTTTGTCATCGAAGAATCTTTCGTGGCTTCCAACCATTTCATCAGAGTTATCATCTTCCTCATCATTATTATCACATCAACGAGCATCTTCACCACACTGAAGATTGTGTACTTGCACAACTTAGATAGCAAGTACAACCAAATCTATAGAAACATGAAGTTAGCCATATCAGAATCACGAAAGAATTTCAACTCTATATATATCAGATACCCAAACTTAATTACAAACAAGAGACATATACTCTTCAACATCTTGCTAGGGACTTTGTCATAAACCCTAGACTACTTCATAGTAACTTTCATTCCATATAGGGTTTCAATGTTTCTTTCAAAGGTGTAACATACCCTACTACAACATATAGAAAACCTTCTAAACAATTCAAACAAATATAGATCTACAAGGCATTTAACAACTTTCAAAATTCATATGTTATATTTTCCACTAGGGTTTCATACAAATCCTTGATTTCATTCAAAATAATCAATCAAAACCAGTCACAACTTAGTCATTAACATGACCAACTTCCATTAGGGTTAGTTGTAAACCCTAGATTTTCAATCAAACATCAATCCCAACTAAAACTCAGATTTCATCAATCTTACCCAAATCTCAAATCATCATATTGTCATCATACATCAGAGATTTTACTTCTACTAAGGTTCAACTCCAAAACCCTAGAATTTCACAAATAATATCATTCTAGAAAGACAAACTTTGATTAGGGCTTAGTTCCAAACCCTAGGATTCATCACCACCGACAAATAGGTCAACTCATACATCTAGGACTTCATCATCATGCATAAGCATTTCATATCACGTGTTAGTCAAATTGAACTTCACAAAGATCAATAAGAGTCAGACATACAACAAATGTGATTAGACTAGGGTTTACACATACCAAGGAAATCATTTCTAAGACATTATAAGGGTCTTGCTTACACATTCCACCAAACCCTAATGAGTTTAGAGTTTCAATATAGGAACATAGCAACCTCAACATTACCAATATTTCAAAGGTTTGGGACTTTATCATTCAACCTTAACAAGTTAGGTTTTCCTGATCATACGAAAATCCCAAGCATGACATCATCAACAAGAACTTCAAATAGCATTTCTCAATAACCCTAAGTAGACTAGAGCTTCAGACATTCACATTAGCATACCCTTAGGTTAGGGTTTTCCAGAGAACCTATCTAGGGTTCTATAAAATCAGTTAAGAATAAGAGTGAGGTAGATTTATCAGGTGATGAATCACCCAAAACAAGAATCAGTATGATTCAATATAGCTTTTCACAACAATGTTAGTAATAGATTGTCAAATGAATAAACATTATAAAAAATTCAATGTTTGTAGGTTAAGGCATACCTTTGTTTCTTGACAAACCTTATCTTGGGTGGCTTTCTTCCATACTCCTTGATGATATAGCATATGTCTTCCTAATCAAGACAATAGAAGGAGAATGATGATTAATATTTAATTTAATCACAACTAACTGAGTACATGAAACCATAAATTGAAAGGAAATAAGATACTTATCTTTGGGAGTTGTTGGGGGCTCCCTCCAAAGCCTTAGGGATACCTATAAATTTACAAAAACAAAAATGTATTTTTCCAAAAACATGTTAAAAGCCTATAAATTCTAAAACGTAAAAAATATAAAATAAGATATCTAAGGCTACAAGCAAAGGATTTAGTAGTGTATGTCCCTTGTGTCAGATTCTTTGGGTTTGGCTTTCTTTAGGTCTTCTTCTTCAACATCATTGGCTTGATCTCTTTCTCTCTTCTTGTTTCTTGGATTGTTGGAATAGTCACTCCTGTAATGACCCTTCTTATGACATCGATAGCATTCTACTTTGGACATGTCAACTTTCTTCCTTGGCCCTTTCAATATATTTCCTTTATGTTGAGCAATGTAGGCATTTGAAACATCTTCAGAATTGAAAACTAATGAGATCCTTAATTCTTCCTGACTGCAGGCAGTCCATAGTTCTTCAAAAGTAGGAGCTTCCTTCCAATTGTTAAGTCCTACAACAAATGCGCCCCAAGTAGGTGGCAATCCTAATAGAGCAGTGATCACGAGTTCTTTGTCTGGAACAATTTCATCAATGGCCAAAAGATCATCCCCGATTCTTGCTATTTTCACAAAGAAAGAGGCCACTGTATCTTCTTTAGTCATCTTTATGGTCCTTAATTCATTCTTCAAGCTTGCCACTTGACCAATGTTCTTAATAGTGAATAACTTTGACAAGGCTCCATACATTTCCTGAGTATGATTGATGTTGGCTATAAATGGGACAAGATTGTCCTTTATTCCTTCTACCATTAGAGTCATGGCCACCAATTCTAATTCTCTAAACTTCATTGTGTCAACATCACTAGAGTCATCTGTAGGCTTCTTTACTTTTCCTTTGACCAAGCCAAGTACTTTGCTTTTTTCAAGGATGAGGTCAATCTTCTTCTTCCAGGACATGTAGTTTGAGGTTCCTTCACGTTTGTTCTCTCCCTTGATTGTGTTAAACATCTTCCTTGAATATAGTGGACTTCTTCCCTGAAATAACCCTTTTGAATTATTCCTTGGTTAAGTGCTTGAGACTACCCCTTTCTTCTTTCTTCACCAAAGCCTTGATACCATGTTAGAAAATAAAAAAGGCAGAAAGATTTTCTTATACTTGATAATCACTTGTGATGTTCTTGACTTCTTATTAAGTTTTATTTATATCTTCTTTCTTTAGTTCATCAAGCAATTACCAAAGCGAAAGCACATAAAACAATGGACACCATATATAAGCACTATGCTAGGGAAAAACCCCCTCTCGAGGGGAAAACTCAGTGAAAATTCTCTTACTTTCAATAGTACTCTTTGAGAGTCTTCACCCTAGACAAAGACCAAACCTTCTCTCCACACTAAGTCGACCTCTCTTCCAACAACTTCGACTATGTAGTAGCTTCCGACATCACGCAGCGTTCGACATTAGAAAAACTTGGAAGACTTCGATCTCCCAAACTAGGGCACGAAACAAAGAGAGAGGCACCAAATTTTCATTTTTCTTCATCTCCTTAGACTTCAACCAACTCACACTTCCTTCCCCTTCTTCTACTTCGCACTTCTTTCGGCTTTAAGATATATTGAACTTCCTTGTGAGAAAGTGTGTTACAAATGAATTCGACTTGCTTCTATTTATCGGCTTCAAGGGTGAGGTCGAATTGATGTCCTTGGGCCGACTTGATGTGGAGGATACATAAATTATATTTGACTCAATATTAAACCTTTTTATACGATTCAAAGGCCCAAGAAGTGTCTCTTTAAAAGTACAATGACTCTATTGACTCAGAATAAATCCTGGAAGTCCTCAATGGGGACTTTGACCTAAAACATGGTGACCCAAGCATGAAACCCATGCTTTCATAAGTCACAATAGTAATAATAAAAATTATTTTCTTTACTATTTTGACAAGTACATTACAAGATGACTCAAATAAATTAAATGAAGACCGAACCTAGTTACATTTTCCAACACTATGAGGAATATCTTCTTACAAGCATGGAGTTGGGGTGCTTGATTACATATAAAAAAGATTTGGTAGAGAAAGTAGTAATTCCAACCTATAACTTTTGTTGGACGAAATCAATGTTTTTGATAATTTTTCCGAATGAGTCATTAAAGTGATTTTGGTAGAGTTTATGGAGTCTTAAAAGTCTAGTTCATTCTAATCAAATAACAAGTTCAAGAAGATAATTTTGTTGAAATGTAGATAAGTTTTTCGTTGTTATGAAAATGTTGTTGAAATGTTTTTGGCCATTCATTTTAGTAAGTTGTGTTGCATGTGCAATTGCATTTCCCTGTTTGTTCGATACTTAGAATGTTGTGTATGTGTGTCTTGATCACTTTTCCTCTCAAAGGAAAATGACTAACATTTAGAGAAAATCTTGTGGGGAACACCAAACTCTCGTTTTTATAGAGGTAGTACTCCTGTTGATATATGGAAGACTATTCTTATGTTCTTAGATGAGTGCAATGGGTGAGTGCCAAACAATAAACTCCAATTAATCTTTCAATAAAACTCATTTAACAAATTTGCTTGTTAAGCACATCATCTAATTCATGAAATGAAAAGAAAAGGGAATGCATATAAGTGCAATGGATTTTTATCTACACGGTTTGCTTTCAACATATATTTTGCATTCCTTTTAAAATGAGGTGAATCCATAATCAACTATGACTTTGCAAGATGAAAATAAATTAAAATGGATAAGTCATTAAAGAACTTCTTTATTAATATCAAAAGAGTTTGTAAACCATAATGCGTTTACGAATCTATTGATGCATCGACCACACGGATTTATAAAAAACAAGATGATACTTGAATAGTTTTTTGTGGGAGAAATTAATAATAATATTTGAAATGTAAGAAGTTTAACAATGTCTAAAACAAGAGGTTTGAAACAACTTTAACATGATCTCAATGAAAATTAAATAAACTAAAATAATACTACATTTTCTTTCTACAAGCAGGGATTTCACTTATGTGGATTTGAAATATCACAGTAGATGCTTGAAAGAAAGCAAATAGTTGATTAGTCTTAAATCTACCTATTGCAAAGCATACATGGAAAAATTAATGGAAAGAAACAGGTAGGAGAAAATATGAGGGAGAGTCAATTAGGCTAATTCACAATTTATTTCAAAAATTACCTTTAACGAACTTTCTGTGTTTTTTCTCTTTGAAAAACTTGAATGTGTTTTACATCTTATTTATCATCTTCACTTGAATGTGTTTTACATTCTATTTATAATCTTATTTTCATCCTCTTGGAATTGCTTTATAGTTAGGGTTTTCATCCCTTTGTGCAAAGAATTAAAATCCCTTTGGTAAATATTAACTTTGATATTCCTTCGCCTAATGGGGCCAGGAATAATTTGTTGTCAAGCTAGAGATATCCACAACTATATTTTATTTTTTTGGGTATGAAAACTGTCATTCCATCCATGGAGACCATTTCCAAGTTATTCTTTCCAATAGCTCTTGTTTGTTCAATTTGGACATTGGGAACTCAAATCATTGTGGGAGGGTACTCATAACATGTTTATAAAGAAAAAACATCCCATAGTGTTTGTATGTGAATCCCTGAGAGCCATGGAACTTTGTGTAGCTTATGCATGGTATAGTTTTTGGTCTCCACCTCAATGTCTAGTAATCATGTTAAGTCACTATTCAATAACCTGTGTTCAACCAATGCCTTTCAAGTGTCACTTAGAGATAGGTCCCCTTCACTACGATGTGTCATTGGGAGGTATGCCAAAGAAAAAGAGGGGGGATTTAGGATATGAGAAAATGTAGATTTGAGAATGTGGAATGTATTGAAAATATTATAAGTATGGAAGATAAATATAGATAGGTGAAAGTAAATAAAGTAAGAAAAATTAAGTATAAATGCGGATGTTAAAATAATGATAAATGACCAAGTATGGAAAATGGTAAAAACAAAAAATAAGTGTGGGAAATTGTGAAAATGACTAAGTATAAAACGATATTTCTGCGGGAAAAATTAATAAAAATGGCTAAAGTCATGAAGATGTAATTTGAGCGACGTGGAAATGTTGGTGCATTTTAAGTGACATGATGTTGTGGGCTAGCGAGCTTGGAAATATAGGAAAGGCCTTTCCACAATCCACATTTGTGAAAAATGACGTAAGTATTGAAGCAATTCAAGAGTTTGAGGGTGATGGCTCTTGCAAGCAAGAAATTGAGTATAGGAGGAGGTAAGAAGGAGATGGAGGAGTAATTTCATAAATTGGATAAATTAAAAAAAGAGGTAAGTTGCAAGAGGAGTTATTCAAGAAAATGACAAAGTAAAATGAAGGTAAGGTAAGTAATATAGGTTAGAGTAATTTCGTCTAAAAATAACACTTACTCAAAATTATAAAAAAGGGTGGGGAAAATGGATATCATGGAGAAATGGATAATGAAAATAATGATAAAAATGGGAATATTGGAAATGGAAAAAAATGGATGTGGGGAAAATGGTAATATCTTGGACACATGACCTTTATTTTTTATTTTGTAAAATGTTGAACGAAGTTGACACATAAGGTTGTCCAAGAAGATGATGATCACAAAAAATTTCATTCCTTCTGGGATTCCTTTTATTGCTATGTTGTTGAAAATAGAAATCATCCCTATTAGCCTTGTTGAATAAGAACTGCAACAGCCTAAATTGATTCTAAAATTTTAAAAAATTGTTGTCTTCATAATCAATAGGTGAGAGTCATATAGCACTTTCTAAATTTTAAAATTTGATCTTCATTTTGATAATGTATGAATACACATCAACAATGTGTTACAAAATAATCATTTTACCAATTCCCATATTTCTCCTTGATATATATGATAGGACATTGTTTCAATTAACAAGGATGATTCCCTATGTAATAACTTAAGCTTTGCTTAGGTCCTACGTTGGTCAACCTTGCCAACTAATAGGGAACTAATTTACCAGTATAAAAGAGCTGGTCTTGCATTGGTTAACCTTGTCTAGCTAGCTAGTGAGGTCATAATCAACCCTTCCAATGAAAGGTTATTATTAAATTGATGAACCGATTTAGCCAACCAACCAACCAATAATGTGTAGATCAATTGTCTGGCAAAATATCGGTCCTTCTCTAGTGAACTTAGCCAACTATGTGTATTTAAACAAAATCATTTTAACATCTCCCATATTTCTCCTCAGTATTTATGCAAGGACACTATTTCAATTAACAAGGATGGTTTTTGATAGTTGGTAGTTCAATCTTAGTTAGCTTGGTCTTATTAATAATCTCTTGAAGTTCAAGCTTTCTAGCTAAAAGAGGGGTCATGCCTCACTAAAGAAAGATTGTTTCATCCATGGTTGTGCCATTAAAGATAATCCATCTAAATAAAGGCATTGGTATAATTATCTGACCTTTGCTTAGGTCCTATGTTTATCAACCTTGCTAACTAATTAATAAGTAACTAATATACCCTTCTAAAAAGGGTTGGGTTTGCAATCATCATCTTTGTGTAACTAGCAAGGCAACCCTTCTGATGAAAATTTAGTGTTAAATTAATGAACCTATGTAGTCAACCAATCAATCTATAATGTCTCAATCAATTCTCTAATTAAGGCATGGTCCTTTTCTAGTCAACTTAGTCAACCAATCCAACCATAAAAAAAGGGTTAGTTTTGGCTTATCGTACAAAACCAAGGTATAATCCTAAAGCATCCAAACAATATATAACTAAGTGTTTTTAGGTAAGGTATAACCTTGAGCTAAACAACACATATACAACCCTTCTCAATAAAAATATAACCTTAATATCTAATTAGGTAAGGTATAACCCTAAGTTCTATCATGTATGATTATGACAATGCTTCTAGGTTAGTTAAGGTTATACAAACTTTTCTAGCTTAGGTGAAGTATAACCTTATCTTATTTAGGGTCATTTTCAAACTAAACATTATTAAATTTATAATACCAATCTGCATTTATTTATACCCCAACATTTTTTATTCCTAGAAAATTATTATATAAAATTCCGAATTGCTTTGAAAATAAAATCACCGGTATTTAACGTCTAAAATAAAATATTTTCAGCAAAAAAATAAAATTATAGAGATCAATCACATCACAATAGTAAGTATACACCCATAATAATTTTCCTTCATTAAAATCCTCGGGAAAATCTAGGCCTAGACCCATAGAGAAAAATACATAGAAAAATGCACTGTTGGAACTTGTAACTCGACCACCAATGGAAAACTTGGCCCAAGGAATTCGATCCATTAGAAAATTGGCCTCTTGAAGAATTTTTACATGGTGAAACTTGATCTCCACCACTAGCGAATTGTCCCTCTCCTTTGCTCCTCTTATGACCCCTGCACAAAGAAAATAGACCCACTAGATAAATCAACCTCTCCACAACTTGACCTCTTTTGTGCTACAATTACTTGGCCTCTTGATTTCTTGAACTTGGCCTCCTTTGTGCTTCAGCTACCCGACTTCTCAATTCCCTGAACTCAACCTCCTTTGTGCTTCAACTACTTGACCTCTCGGTTTCCTGAACTCGACCTCTTGGAAATACTCCTAGAATTTACCCGCACACTTCCTCTCTTCTATTTAGTCTAGTTGAAACACTTTCTTTAGAGAAAATTTCTTCCCCCACTTGCGTGTCTTCACCTCTCCCTTAAGCTTATTTAATAACTTCATTAAGTCAAATCCCTAACCCTAATCTCCTAAGTGATTGACTATTGAGACTATATTTTGCCTTACTTGAGATCAATGGTTGAGATCATTTCTACACTTAAATAATTTTATTATTTATCTCTAGTACTTTGTTATTTATTATTTATTAGTTTCTTTGATGGTACCATGCTACTCAGATAACTGTATTAATTCTAGAGCTAATATCTGTACTAAGTCCCGACTCTTTGGAAGGGATACATTTTTTAGATATAACTAGTTGATCTTGCCAGTAATCATATGCATATCTCAAAGATTAAGTTAAATTAGTTAAAATTAATTGACTTTAGTTATTGTACTTACACCACCAAGCAAGCACCTAAAGAGGCAATCAACCATATTCTACATGTTAAGACACCAAGCTCATGTAGAAGACCTTTCAAATTTACCAATAAATTTAACACTTCCTCCTAACAAGGAAGGGATACTTCACCACACCCAACTTGTCCCTGTAAAACATGAACTTCCTTTTCACTAGAGGTTTGGTGAGAATATCTACCATCTGCTCCTTTGTGGAAATGTATTGCAATCTCACAACAGATCTTTTCCCCTTGTCTTTAATGAAGTGATACCTAATATCTATAAGTTTTACCTCTCATGAAACATAATATTTTCAAAGAGATTAATGCAACTTTGAATATCATAGTGAATCACTATGGGATTCAACCCAAAACCAAATAATCCTATAAGTATCTTGCGAAGCCATTGAGCTTCACGATTCACTAGATTTGCTTCCATGTACTCTGCCCCTGCTGAGCTAAGTGCGACTAACTGTTGCTTCTTGCTACACCACAAGTTCATGGTTGATCCCAAGTTGAAACAATATCTATATTTTTGTCCTCAACACTCCTAGCCCAATCAGAATCTGTGTAGCCTCACAACTCTACTCCATAATCTCCAACATATCTCAGTACAAGATCCAATGTACCTCATAGGTATCTCAACACATGTTTCTCTGCCACCCAATGAACCTGTCTCGAATCTATGAAATGGTTGAGTGTGTTTACAACAAAATATATATATGACGTAGTGTTGAACAAAGACATTAAAGAACTAATTATTTTCCCATATAATGTGGGATCCACCAACTCTCCCTTAGAATCACTTAACTTCTTCAAGCTGGTGGTCATAGGTGTAGACATCAACTTGCAGTCCTGCATTTGAAATCTCCTTAGGATTTCAACTACATACTTGCCCTGTCCTAGGAAAATATCTCTTGGTTACTACAACACCTCCAATCTCAAAATGTAATGGATCAAACCAATGTCATTCATCTCAAACTATGAAGCAAGGTCCTCCTTACACATTCTTATAAGCTTCTCCGATCCCGTCAAGAAGAGACCATCCACATAGAGGACCAAGATAAGTGGTTCACCCTCAACAAGTACATAGTACAAGTTGGAGTTCACTTCACTCTTTGTGAAGCCCAAACCAAGAAGATATCCATCAATCCCGGCGTACCATGCGTGTGGAACTTGCTTCAACCCATAAAGAGATTTCTTCAACTTTCATACATGAGACTTTTTCCCATGCACCTCAAAGCTTTGAGGTTGCTCAATATACTCCTCTTCCTTAATCACTCCATTGAGGAAGGCAATATTCACATCCATCTATTGTATCCTCTACTTCATCTCTAAAGAAATAGATATCATTTCCTTAATAGATGCATAGCTGGTGACAGGAGCAAATGTCTCCTCACAGTCCACTCCCTCCTTCTGGGAGAACCCTCTTGCATACTTCTCGACACTGCCATCAATTGTATGATTGATATTGAAGATCCATCGATAAGTGGGCACAATGTAATTTCCATCTGGACTTCGTAGTATGTCCAACACATCATTCCTTATGATGGAGCTATATTTATCTACCATGGAATCCCTCTAGATCTGCTCATTTGTAGCCTTCTCAAAAGTGGAAGACTCAGACTCTCTGATGTTGCTCAATAAGGCCAAATAAATGGAAAATTTCACTGGTCGTCCACTTTGCCAAAAAATGCTGTTAGGTGCCTCCACATGCTCCTTAGCCTCTCTCAAGGCCTGTTCGGCCCCTCCTAGCCTCCTACTAGAAGAGCTTGAAAGAAAATCTCACTGCTCCAAATCTACAGGTTGTGTCCCTGCTGGTCCCTACTCAACCTTAGGAGCCTCTTTCTCCTCATCCTCTACCCCTATTGGCCCCATATCATGAAACCTCTTAAAGGTCCTACTGCTCCTCAATTCTAACATCCCAACTGATGATGAATCTCCTCTATCTTGGAATGTAGACTCACTATATCCCACAAAAATTCCCTTCTCTGATGAGGGCTCAAGCTTAGTCCTTTTCTTTGTAGGAATGTGGACATAGAATGGATTGCCAAAGATGCACAGATGACTCATCTCCATTATCACTCTTGTAAACATCTCATCAGGAGTCTTCTTCCCCAATACTTTGTGAGGACTCTTGTTCTACAAATAAATAATTGTATTGTGGGCCTCCACCCACAAAAACATAGGCAAGTATTGATCATAGATCATTGCCATCATTTCTCCCATCATGGTCCTATTCTTCCTTTCAGATACCCCATTCTGTTGAGGGTTGCAAGGCACTGTGAGTTCCTTCTTGATCCCTACCTTCCAGCATAAACCTTGAAACTCATTGGAGGTATACTCACCCCCATTATCAGATTTTGGTACCTTAATATTCTTCTTGGTATGGTTTTCCACAAGAAATTTGAACTCTTGAAGCTGACCTAAAACCTCACCCTTGGTATTTAAGAAATAGATCCAAGTCTTCTTGGATTATTCATTTAGAAATGTCACAAAGTAACTAGACCCCGTGATTGATTCCATTGAAATAGGACCACATATAGCTGAATACACCAAGTCCAATATCCCCTTGGACCTGGTCTCACTATGAGGAAATGTTGCATTGGCATGTTTTCCAAGTGCACACCCTTTACAAAATCCCTCCTGCTCCACCCTAATCTTTAGAAAACCTATAACCATCCTCCCTAAAATAGGAAGAGCCCTGTACTATAGGTGTCCCATCCTCCTATGATAAAGCTCACTCTAGCTATCACTCTCATGTACAAGAGCCTTCATTCACTGTCCTCTCAATAAATATAGGTTGTTCTCCCTACTTGTAACATACCTTGGCCTTTTGTTGGCTGATTCCTACCTCTTATGAGGCCCAACCCTATGTTGGTTACCAGTGGTAACTTGTATATTGGAGAATTTCCCATTATTTCGGGAATTATGGCATGTGCATGCTAATATGAAATGCATATGCACTAATTCATTTAATTTAAGACACACCATTAATAACAATACACAAATTATTTGCAACGAAAAAAATCTTAAACAAAAAAATAATACTTATCTTTTAATTATATGCAAATGGCTGTAGAATTTCTACATTCCACCTAGCCATAAACCACACTATTCATTCTCTTTCAATAGTGGGTCACCTCCTAGTTGGGGCTTTTAATCCATAGGCACTAGTACACTCAAAATTTGGTACAAGCTCAATATAAAAAATCATTGACCAAGTTACCAAGCCTGATATCCTCCAGTCTGTAGTCTTGTGGCTTCCAACAGTTCCATTGCCCTCACAGGGATTTTAGGTACCCTTCTATGCCTCACATAACCAATGTACCAAGCCTAGCAACCTCCAACTAAGAGTCTTGTGGCTTCCAGGATTCCACTTCCCTCGCAGGCTGTCTCGATAACCTTCCAGTTCTCACACAACCAAGGTACCAAATGCAACAACCTCCAAGTGATAACGATGTGGCTTCCAGGGGTTCCACTACCCTCACAGGCCTTCTAGGTACCCTTTGAGGCTTGATACAACTAGGGTACTATTGACGGGATGGAATTTTCCGCCAACAACAAAGGGGATCTCCCCGGTGTAGGTTCCCAACTAGAGCCTACACCGTTTGCATTAGGGATCCCTTCTGGTATGTAGGCCCGATTTCCGTTCAGGGGTTTTGAGCTTGATTCGGACGGAGGTGGGATGTGAGCTGAATTGAAAGCATGGAATTCAACAACAACATGGAGATAATTGAAAAATATCTTATAATGTACAAACCATGAATAACTAGACTATAAACAACATAAACCTTATGTAAAGTAACTGTTAGCAGGCTTCAAATAAGACTCATGTTTGACAAGATAAAGTGCTTAACGGTTGTAAAGTAATTCACAATGATAAAACATATATGAGCATAAATAAACACGCAGTCAAATAGATTATACCAATACCAATGAAACAGTTCGTCAGCACAAGCATAGAGTTAGCGAATCAAATACCATCCATGCGAAGCAACACAAAGTTTGTAGAATGAGATAGCATATGAAGAGACTGCACATCAAAGGAATCTCGGGAACATCCGATCCAGCAAGTGAAGAAAATACTCATGGCATTAAGACATAAAAGATTTGAGGAATCCAATAGTGGAATATTACACTCACTCCTTGCATTAATTCAAAGAGCATAAGTTCTCTTAAGCAATATATTATCTCCAAAAAATGTCCTCAGCCAAAAGGTCCTTACAAATGTGGCATGAGGGTGTATTTATAGAGTGAGGGTGACTCATGGCTTACCATTGACTCTTGAACTTCCTCATGACTCTTCATCTTCCTGATGACTTTTGGTAATCCACATGACCTTTTGTATTAAAAAATGTTCTATCCTACCAAAGTACATACATCACAAAAATAAGTTATCAACCTAATTTATTAATTTAACAATGGCAAGTTCTGGGATGTCTAGATTGAGCTGTTCTGTCAAATAGGTGTGCCATAGGTTGTATTCTGCTGCGATGGGAGTGATCTGCGGCTGATCTTCATCATGTTGGTGCAGGAACTCGAGTGCGTCTGGGATGAGGGTGGTCCGTTTGGCATGCACCTAGTTATTCAGGGTTACTAGTTTGGTGTAAATCCTCACTAGTTCTACCACATAACGTGTGATATTTTCTTTGGTGATTGGCATGTCCTCTGCACGGGCTGCTTGTTTATATGTATCCACAAACGCTTGTACTTCCTTTGAGATCTCATCCTGCCTCCTTACCTGCTCGACTTCTCCTATAGAAGGGACCCCATGAAGTTGGATCATAGATTCCAAGCCGCTGAAAAGATGCCTGTAGGACGCTAATACCTTGTCCACATCTTTGGTCAATTTGTCTTTAGATTGAATCTTGATGCGGAGTTGAACCTTGGCGTTCTGCATGGTGATCCAATATTTCTTAGGGACCACCACTGGTGCTCCTGGGTACTTGATGGACCATTCATGTATCTTATTTAGAGCAATCATAGCCTCCTTTAGCATCGTGACTCTTTCTTTTGTGTGGGATTGGATTTCCACGATTGGGGCCACTGTGTGATGCAGTTTGGACATCTCTTCGTAGACCATTGCCATGGCCTCCCCAAGGGTCTCGGTTTTTGCTTCGATTGCTGCCTAAAATTCTGTTGCGCTCAGGTGAACTAAATGGAGTGCCGCATTCTCTTCCTCTACCTTCTTTCTCTCTTGCTCTGCTATGGTGGCCCTTAGTTCAAATGCATAAAGCCTGTTCTAAAGGTCTGTAATTTGCTTGCTCATCTGGGCCACATTGTGTTCTATGGCGCTGACGAAAGCTTTCCCTTTCGAGGTGATCATTTGTAGGTTTGCTGTGATGTTGGGCACGATTTCCTTGGCTGTGGTGACTGATAAAGGATCAACTAGATTCCTAGCGCAATATTTTTTCCTTTCTTGCACAATCTTGAGGCTAACTTCGTCGAAAGTGAGCCTTGTGAGATCTAGGACCTCCTCTTCTTGTCCATTTGAGAAACGCAGTTCCTGCAGGGGGAGGTGTCTGCTTGTGAGGGGAGTAGAAGGAGGCACATCCAATGGGGGTAGCTCACTTTTTCCTGTACCCAGCTCGACTGCTTTGTGAGTTTCTCCTTGTTCTCTTTCCTCGATTTCCTTTTCTTTATTCCTCCTTAGCTCTTCCTCCTATCACCTCTTTTCTTGATCTACGAGCGCTTGTTGCCTCTTTAGCTCGTCTTCCATATTTTTTAGCTCTTGCTCTAATCTCCTTTTCTCCTCTTCTTCTCTATCCTTGTGTTCCTCCTCCTGCTTTCTCTTCTCCACTTCCTCCTGCGCCCTTCTCTCTTCCTCTTGTTTTCTCTTCTCTGCTTCTTCTTGTGCCCTTCTTTCTTCCTGCTACTTTTTTTGTAGTTGTTTCTCCTTTTCTCGCTCTTCCTGTCGCCTCCTTTTATCGAGCTAGCCTTGGTTGTTGGAATCTTGAGATTGTTTGATCTCTTGCTCTCCTTTCCTCTTAAGCTCTTGCTTTTCCTTGCCAAGGTGGCGTTCCTTTGTTACAATGTTTCATTAATGTTTTCCTCTTCGTGGTCACTCAAGACGTCTTCGACCTCTTTCCCTTTTCGCTTCTCGGATTCCTCAGTGCCTTTCGCTATCTCGTGCTATTTTTTCTTGATGGTGGAAGCTCTTTATTTAAGGCTTACATATTCCTGGGAATTGTCGGGGAGCTCCTCATCTCTGGCCTGCTGCTCGCTTGGGCTAAGTTCCCTCGTAGCGTTATACCAATTTTTTACCCCATCCTCGTGATCCTATTTAGTGTGAGAATATGACCAGCTGAATTTTGCCTTTTTACAGTGGGCGACCACGACTTTCTCAGGATCGTATGTTCGGTAGTTGAGGCTCACAAAATGGCTCCCCTTCAATGCCTCGGCCTCTGCCTCTACTTGTTTAAAATTCTCCACCACATATGCTCCGATGGTGAGAGGGAAGGCGAGCCATGGTTTCTTTTTGCCTTTGTTCAATACCCTTGAAAAGCCCTGTGTCATTTGGTAGCAGACCTCTCACAGGAGCGTTTTGTTTGTGATGAACCTGGGTAGGGCATGGGGGGCCTTATGGGTACCGAACACTCTTATGAATGTTCCTTCTTGAATGGGAAACCAATGTGCTACCTTGACCACAGTCTTCATAGCCCTCTTTGACATGCATGGTGGTTCTTCCCCAAATAGCAGCTAGTACAACGGGGCGATAAAAGATTCAAAAATTACATCTATCATACCTTTGTAAGCCATGTCCCAGAAAACCTTGTAGTGGTGGTGCACGGGGTTAGCCGCTGATGAATCCCAGTTGTAGCTCCAGTGCTCAAATTGGCATCTCGCGCAGACAACATCTAGGAGGTATGAAGCCATATAGAATTCTGGAGGCTGTTCCGGCTGTGGGAGCTTGACGGCAGCTATGTTTGTTTTCAAAAATGATACGAGAATTCTTGCCCAATAATAAATAGTTCCTCGAGTGGCAACGTCGTACATGAGAGGAATGCGTGTGCCATAAAATATGTCATAGTTTGCCTTTCCATATAAGCAGCACATCATCGCGGGAATTAATTGATGCACTTTACGTAACCCCTCTCTCTTATATGCCTGATCCGTTCTGACTCAGAACTTTGACGGGTCCCGCCACCATTCCCTTAGGATGTCTTTCATTGGGATCACAAACTCAGAGAGTCACCTGGTATTGAAAACCTCTTGTCACTCTGGGAGTTTGTAGTAGGCGGTGATATCTGCGGAGGAGATTGCTGCTATGGATGCTCCAGCATGGTCCCTGATCGTCCATGAATTTGTATCTATATTTTGCAAGATCCATTCAATAATTTCTGTGCATGGGAAGACTAGGGGGTGTGATGATATATTGTGTAACTTTGACCTCTTGACATTTATGTATACCCGGAAATCCTCCTGGGTTTCCGGTACGCCTAGCTTTGAAAAGTCTTCATAGATGTTATATCAGGAGAGTTTAATGGTTTTATTGATGTTGGAGGCTATCCCCGAAGATGGGCAGTTCCTTGTCTTGGTAGATCTCCCATGAAACTCTTCATGAGCCTCTATGAGCAGCATTAGTGGTCGAGGGAGCCATATCATCTTCGAAGGAGGAGATGGATATGCACTCGAGGTCCACGTCACCTGGCATGTCGAAAATACAATCTCACGATGAGAGAGACGACATGAAAAATCGAGAAAAAATGCGAAAATAAAAGAATTTCATAATCTAATAGGCAAGTCGCAAGGTCACAAATCTAGAAGTGTGACTAAGCGACTTGTTATATAGGTCGCAAGGTCGCAGGCTGCAGGGGGTCGCAAGGTCGTAGGGTGTCACAAGGTCGCAGGTTGCTGGGGGTCGCAAAGTCGCAGGTAGCAAGGTCGTAGGTGGAAACGAAGTTGCAGGTCACGAAGTCGTAGGAAAATGGCTATCGCGGACTTAAGCTGTGTGACCTAGGTTTTGGGAGGGTCGAGGAAAACAATCTGAGGCTTTGGGTGGTCTGGGATTCTTCCTAGCAAGGTGGTTAAGGATTACTGGCAAAAACTTGGAAGGTTAGGGCCAAAGAATGACCATGGTTTAGTCAAGGAAGAATGAACAGGGCTAGGGCAACTTCTCTTCTGAGTTTGAGGTAAAAAAAACTAAGAAAAGGGGATAAAACCCCTTAGGAATGGGATGCAGAAGGTCGGGTAGACAGGGAATGACAATTGGAAAAAAATCATGATTTCCGGGAAGGTGGAAATTTTCCTACCTGGACAAAACCGTGTGCGCACCCAAGTCGCAAACCCTCTGTGTCTTCGGCGTAACCAAAAGAGCCGTTACAATGAAAAGGGGCAACCTCCCTATTTATAGATTTGGTCGCACATGCAAAGGTCACATGGGTCTAAAGTGCGACCTTGCGACCTGGTAGCCACGAAGTCGCAAGGGTTGCATGGTCGCAATGATGGGTAGTGAGGCCTATGCGACCTTGTAGTCACGAGGTCGTAAGGGTCACATGGTCGCATTGATGGGAAAGTGAGACCGATGCAACCTATGTGGCTTGTGGGTTGCACGGGTCACAACAAACACAACGGTTGTAAGATTTAGACTTAGTCGCACTCCGAATCTATGACTGACTCACTTTGGACAGGATCTAGCGACCTAGCTACACTTATTTGGGAAACTTAGTCTTTTACAGGGTTCTTCTGGACTGGTGAACTCTTGAGTAGATCTCAACGGTGCAGGAGGTTCTGCATGATACATGGGCTCCAAAAGTTTTAAGGGTTTCAAGATTTTTGGAGGGGTTGTTGCAACAACTACAACAATTGGCGATTCACTGGGAGAACTACAAGATCTCTGACGCCTTCTGGCCTAGCTTAAGGGGACCTAAATAAGTGTTGCTTGATAGAGTTGTGGTTCCCGCTGATGGTACTCGGGCCTCCCCTTTGAATTGGTTGGTCATGGTACTCTGGTGTTGCTCCACTACCAGCGAGCCTGAACAGTACCCCGGCGGATTCACCACCTAGAAATTGCGAATATTTCTCCGCTACCAGTGAGCCTGGTCAGTACCTCGGTGGAGTCGTTGCCTCACCTCTTTGCGCAGGAAGCCTTTCTCAGTCCTTTAGCCCTTATTATGAATGGATGGATGTGCTCATTGGCACTTATTTGTCTGTGCTTATGTGCACTTATTCGATGGTGGCTTAAAGCCTGGGCGGACGAGGGATATTGACTTATTTGACTTGCAAAGAGGTTGTTTCTGGTTTTTTAGAGACCTTATTGTTTTCTCAAAATATATGTATGCTCAAAAGGTTTCTTTAGTTCCCCCTTCATTCCTAGCACCACAGGTGAGATAGAACAATTCAAAAAATCATTGGCCATGCAAGCAGCTGGGACAGACTGACGCGAGCAGGAACAGAGGCTGTGTGTACCATTGAGTTCCCCACTACTGCCAATCTTGCACACTAGATTTTGGTCGTGGCTTAAGTTTCGGTCAACAAACAATTATGTAGAGCATCCACGGAAGCCAACGTGCAAGGCCGTTCTAACCTCTACCTGCCATCCCAAACTTTTATTCTGAAAGGAAATGAAACAACAAACTATGCTGAAAACAAAACGATGACTAGCTAGGAAAACAAAACGGAGCTATGGTACAAGATGGGGCTAGCAACCTTGGGGATGCTAGGTAAAATAGAACTTAAGGTCTTGGCCATTCACAGGGAGGGGTTCTACTCGCCCTCCCAGGGTCTGCAACTTAAAGGTGTGCTGGCCAATTTTCTCTTTGATTTGGAAGGGGCCAATCCACAAAGCTTGGAACTTTGTGTGTTTGCCCCTGTCTTCATGGGGCCGTTCCATTTAAGAACCAAATCACCCACATTAAACTCACAGGTCCCTACATATTTCTTGTCAAACCACCTCTTAATCTGGGCTTGATGAATGGCAAATTTCTCTTTGGTCTTTAGTCTCTCCTCTTCCAATCTCACAAGTGTATCGATACGACTCTGAATGGCAGGACACGGGGAGCCTTGTGACTCTTGAGCTAGTTTGAGGGCCAGGAGGTACAGGTTAGGTGGCAAGATGGCTTCTTTCCCGTAAACCAGGAAGTAGGGGGATGTGCCAATGGATGGTTTGGGGGTAACCCGGTCGGCCCATAGGGTGTTACTGAGTGCATTGTGCCAGTTCCTTTGATGAGAAAGCAGGGTTTTCTTGAGGATGCGAATGAGGTTTTTATTGGTTGATTCTGCTAGGCCATTCCCCTGAGGGTAGTAGTTGGCTGAATGCTTTAACACGATACTGTTTTCCAAAGCAAAATCATACAATTTTAAAGACGAAAAATATGTAGCATTATCGAAGACAAGTGAGGTTGGAACACCAAACCTAGCTATGATGTACTGATTAATGAAAGATATTACCTCATCATCGTTGACCTTCTGCAACGGAATTGCCTCTACCCACTGGGTGAAATAGTCGGTGGCTGTGAGTATATACTTGTGCTGTTTTGATGAGTTTGGCATGATCTCACCTATGACATCCAACCCCCATTGGTAAAAAGGCTCTTCAAATGCTTTGGGTTGGAGTGGAGTGGATGATATCACCTGCCTACCCACGTGCTTCTGGCAGATGGGACATTTCTGAGCGTAGGCATGTGTGTCCTTAAACAGTGTGGGCCAGTAGAAACCTGCCTGCATGATTTTATGGGCAGTGGTGTCACCCACATAGTGACCTCCTGCGGGTCCATCATGTAGATCTTTCAGCACTCACTGAGCCTCATCGTATTCCAAACATCTTAGTAGTATGCCGAGGTGGTGCTTTCTGAAAAGGTTTCCTTGAACCATTTGATATGAGGCACCTTAAGCCTGATGACTCTCTTCTGTTTGGCAGACATGGTCTCGGGTAGAGATCCTTGCACTAGGTATTGCCTTAAGTCAGAGTACCATGAAGAGGAGTTGTGTGGGCCGAGTAGTTCATTCTGGTACATTTCAATTTCATGTTCCCAACCCTCTACCTCTGGAACCGGTCAATCAGATTCCAATTTTGTTGATATTCCACCTCAGCGGTTAGTTTATAGAGTTCGTGTCCTTTCATGGTGTGGGAGGGTTTGAAATCCAAATCGTACTCTTGGAGGGAGGTCATCCAGTTGGCTCTCCTCTCACCCAGCTCCTATTGTATGAAGAGTGATCTGACAGTTGAGTGTGGAACCATTACTGTGACGTGGTTTTTTAGGATGTATGGTCTGAAGTGTTTCATCGCTTTGTAGACTACATATGCCTGCTTATCGATGTCTGGGTAATTTAGCTCTGCACCTTGTAGCCCTGTACTCATGAAGGATATAGGATGTTTGTCGTGGTCACAATCCTTTTGTGTGAGGACTGTGGCTAAGGACGAGTCTGAGGCGAAAGATAAAGTCCTTACTAAAATCTGGGCTAGAGAGGGAAGGAGCCTCCACGATCGCTGTTTTGATGCGATCAAAAGATTCATTTTCTTCTTGATTCCATTTGAACACTGCATCTTTCTTTATCATATTCTGTAAAGGTTTGACAATTTGCACAAAATTTGAAATAAATTTGCGAAGAAAATTAATTTTACCGAGGAAAGATTGCATACCTTTTTTGGTGCTCGACTGAGGGATCTGTGCTTTCATTTTTGGTGATGATGTGACCAAGCAAGTTTCCTTTGGAAACTGTGAATATGCTCTTCTTAGGGTTGAGGGAGATTCCATATTTCTGACATCGTTCAAAAATATGCTTCAAATGGTGAAGGTGGTCACCCCTTTTCTTCGAGAAAATGGTGACATCGTCAAGGTAGACCACCACACTCTGACCCATTAGACCTCAGAAGGCGATATCCATTGCTCTCTAGAACATTTCCCCAACATTTTTCAGTCCGAAGGGCATATGGTGAAATCCAAACGTCCCCCACTTTTTTCGGAAAGTTGTTTTGATCCGATTAGGTTCAGCTACTAGGACTTGATTGTAGCCAGAGAATCCATCTAACAAGGAGAAGACTTTAGATCCCAAGACGGTTTGGAGAATCTGCTCCATGGAGGGAATTAGGTAGTTGTCTTTATTTGATGCCCAGTTGAGGTTCCAGAAATCGACGCACAAACATATCTCTCCGGATTTCTTTCGTATTAGAACCAGATTCGATAGCCACGTAGAGTGTCTAACCTTGAAGATGATGCGAGCATCTAAAAATTCTTGAGTTCCTTTTGGATGAGGGGTTCTAACGCGAGATGCACTTTCCTCATTTTTTGTTGAAATGGTTTGGCCCCTTCTTTTGTAGGGATGACATGCTGAATAATTCGAGTATCATACATTTTCAGGTCATCATATGTCCAAGCAAAAATATCGCGATACCTTTTGAATAGGTTGATGAATGCCTGTCTTTCCTCGGGGGTGCATCCTAGCCCTATGTTGACACACTTGGGGTCAAATTCGGTCCCGAGGTTGATTTGTTCGTGTGAGAGAGTGGAACTATGAGTCTTGGTGTTCGATGGGCCTCGGAAATGGTTCTGTAGGTCGAACAATTTCTCTAACGTAACCACCCCCTTAGGTAAGGGGTTTCCTTTCCGTGAATCTGCTTCTTCTTGTAGGGACCTCTCATGTTCTTCTTCGTCAATGGCTGTGTCTTTGAACACTTCTGCATTTGTCATGAACTCCAGAATCTGTTGGTCATCATTGAAAACACACAAGTTAGTTATGTTATCGGGCACTGCCGGTTTATACATAATTTCAATAGAAAACCCATCCCTAAGGGGTGTGAATCTAGCTGCAGCATTAGCTAAAGTGTCAGCGGTGACATTATTAAATCTAGGAACATAAATGATATTGAAAGCTTTAAACGAATTTATCAAACGCCATACCTCTTGCTGGTAATTCTTGAGGTGAGGGGACAAACAATGAATTGTATTGTGTACCTGCCTCGTAATAATTTCAGAATCCCTGATTACCTTCAAACAATCTGCTTTTAGGTCGATGGCTTTTTTTAGGCCGAGGACCAATGCCTCATATTCTGTAGTGTTGTTGGTGCATTGGAACTCTAATATGCAAGAGATCAAGAATCTATTCCCTTTGGGGTCTAGCAGGATGCAACCTGCTCCAACTCCGTCATGAGTCTTGGATCCATCATAATACAACGTCCATGTTCCGGCACTGAGGGAGGGGAGACCCGAAGTATGCAAGTTTAAGGCACAAACTTCACTATTATGGCTTGGGGTTTGCATTGGAAGTTCCAACTGGGTATCTGGGGGAACGGTCGATGTCTGAGGCTGATAGCACCCGAATAGGGTCTCGAGGAGACACACCCGCATCTCCTGTAGCTGTTCAGCTCGTTAGATCCCTCAAGGTCGGTTACAACGTGTTTCATGCAAGGCTCATTATTGACCCTGATCTAGTTATTCCTTCCCTTGTAAGGTAGACATAAGTTCTGATTTGGGGTAGCATCAGATGTGCTCTAGCCATGAAAATTGGTGGAGAGGCTAAAATAAATGAGATCTCCAAGACCCAGAAATGGTTTGGAAAGATTGTACCCGATTTGGGAGATATTAAAATAATTAATATTTTTAATGGAGTTCCTGAGTCTAAACTTAGGGAAAATAAAATATTAATGGGTATTAATATAAAACTGGGCTAGAAGGTTCCAAAAGTCATGGATCAAGCCAAATCTAATCTTCGTCATTGATTAGAGATTTAATCGCGACCGTTGATGGAACAACGAGAAAATTATAACAACAGGCTTGAGGTTCAGTTGGAGGATACACCAGAGTGATTAGTCATTCGATTTGCTAGAGCGGGGTTGCTAAGAAAAGTTGAATCAGTGATCAGCAGCGAGGGGTAGTGAGTACGAGGCAGAGAGGCAGAGACAATACTAGGATACCAACGCAAAAGCAGAGAGAGCAAGAGCAGTAGCCAGTTTGGGCTACGCAGAGCCCATCAGAGTCAGCGCAAAGGCTAGAGGGACTGCGTCATCCACGCAGAGGCTGCTAGAGTGACGTAGAAGGTCCTAGAGGCTGCACAGTGCCTCAGAGGGTCCTGGAGTTGACGCAGGTTAGTAGGAGGCTGACATAGAGGCCAGAAGGGCCAGCATTGAGATTTAGTTGTGCCGAAGAGGGTTTCGTGGGACAGGTTTTCTAAATACCTGTTTCTGAATATAGAGGTATTGTTGCCATGTATTTTTCTCTATCGGGTGAACCGATTAGGCACCCAGTTGTACTTAGAAAGACTGCATAATAATATAACCCTCAGAATATCTACACCGGTTTTCCTGCATTGGGTTTTTTCGGGGACATTTGTCGAAAAATAACGGTGTCACTTGTGTGCTTGTTTTTCTTTCATTTGTTGATCTGTAGATGTTGTGACTGTATTGTGTTTATTCCAGTATTTAAATGTATTAAATAAATTGTTCGAATTTAAACAAGTAGAAGAAATAAACCATTAGAATACAGATTAATTTTCTAACGGATAGACTTATAAAATTCAACATGGTATCGGAGCGTGGTTGCAGATCACAGGAGAAATGAAGGCATCAACTGAGCAAAGCATTTGCAACAGAATCAGCTGTCCCAAGTGACAGAGTTGATCCTTGCAGAAAGCAACAGAGTAAGGAGGGACACAGAGGGACTGCGTCATCAGTCTGGGCCAGAGAGAGGCCAACGTAGAGGCTGGGGAAGGCAAAATTAGGCTGACGCAGAGCCCAGGTGGGCTAATGCAGTTGGATGAGGGAGCTGGTTTGCCGGTGCTGGGATTGGGCAGAGCCTAGAGGCTCAGTTCTTCAGTTTTTTGGGGCATAGGAAGCTGTGGGCAGTTTGCAAGAGCAAAGATGGTAGGGTACTGTGGTTAGAACAGTACCTAACAGGGAAAGACCAAGGTAGAGGGAGTTGTTGCCGAGAAAAATTTCTAGCCAAGGAATCCGGATCAATGTTGCAATTGCACAAACGATTGGAGAGGGGAAAATTGACGTTGGTGAAGGATTTCTAGGAGGGAAATCAGGACTTAAAGGGAGTCTAGAAGAGAAATTCTAGACGGGAAGTAGAGAGACTCAGGAGGAGTCGAACCGAGAACTTCCAGGTGGGAAGCAGAGAGACTCGGAGGAGTCAACAGAGGAGGGGAGATGGCCGTGAATGGGTTGAGGGATCAGGATAGGCTGGACAAAGCATCTAACTTTGTGGTCTGGAAGGCTAGGATCTTGTCCATTCTAGACATATATCGCATCAAGGCCTTCGCCTTGGAAGTAGTGGCGATCCTAGTTGACCCGGTTGAAAATTAGAAGTACGAGGAGGCAATGGCTAGGTCGAAGTGAATCATCCTTGATGGGGTCAAGGATCATGTGGTCCAACATATTTCCGAGAAGGAAATGACAAATGAGATGTGGGACACCCTAAAGAAATTGTACCAACATATTTCCATGCAGAGGAAGATGTTACTTGAGAATCAACTGAGGTCATACCAGATGCAAAAGGGGGAGAAGATAGATCACTTCCTCGATCGGTTGAAGGAGATCTGAGACCAACTAACTTCCATAGGGTCCACACCTGATGAGGAGATGTTGGTGAGGACCACACTTAACGCATCTCCGAGGAGTGGGATAAATTTGTCCAGAGTATACTGGGCAAGGCAGATCTTCCAGATTGGGAAGAATTGTGGGCGGCTCTCCGCTAAGAGGAAATCAGGCGGTTCAGCAAGACAAGGAGTAGTGTGGGAAAGGGGTCATGATAAAGAAGGAATAGGAAGAGAATGTGACTCTATAATCTGTGGGAAATCAGGAGAAGAGGAAGAAGAAGGACCTCTCCAAGTTCAAGTGATTCCATTGTGGGGAACTGGGTCACTATGTGAACCAGTGTCCAAGGAAGAAGATAAAGGGAGAGGCTTCCGAGTCCAAGGTAGCGCTAAGGAAGGTGGAGAAGGATGTCGAGGAGGATGACGATTGTGAAATGAGTGCTCTAGTATCTCTAGAGAAGAGGTGGGGAGACATTGAGCTGTATTCGGGAGGACTACAGGGGATGAGGGGCATGATCCTTGAGGCACCCAACCTCTTGGATTATACCTTGCTACGGGATCCCCGAAGAGGAGTAGCAGGACTAGCGATGTCGGTAGAGACAAATGCAGATAAATCGACAGAGAGTGCTACAGTGCAGGAGTCCCCAGACAGCATGAGGCTAGCAGGCTACAACAATGTGAGAGGCACGAGAGTGTTGCAATGGTGTAGGATGGCACAAACAGGTGTGCAATGGTGTGAGATGCAGGGAGTTGTTGCAGTAGCGCTAAGGTCAATAGAGGGAACACTTGTTAGCGACAAGGAGAGCTTCGACATCGGGAGTGTTTCTAGCCTGACAGGGATGTCAGAAGTTGGGAGGATCAATGAATTATTTATCAGTAACTGAGCTTCAGTGCAGTATGCAGTAGCACGATGCAGCATGATGAGAGGGGACTGCAGTGCAGATGCAATGTTGGGAGGATGGACCAGCAGCAACACGGATGTAGAGGGAGTTTCCGTACGGATGTAGCAGTGGCAGTGGCAGGGCCATGGGCAGAAATACAGGATGCAGAAGTGCAGAGGATGTTGGGTGGGGAGGCCTAGCATCAACACATGTACTGATGCCAGATAATCAGAGTGATACTCAGTGTGGAGTACTACTAGAGCACAATCCTCGCTAAGAGGGAGTGTTGATTTGGGGTAGCATCAGATGTGATCTAGACATGAAAATTGGTGGAGAGGCTAAACAACATGAGGTATCCAAGACCCAGAAATGGTTTGAATGAATTGTACCCGGTTTGGGATATATTAAAATAATTAATATTTTTAATGGAGTTCCTAAGTCTAAACTTAGGAAAAATAAAATATTAATGGGTATTAATATAAAACTGGGTTAGAAGGTTCCAAAAGTCATGGATCAAGCCAAATATAATCTTAGCCATTGATTAGAGATTTAATCTTGGTCGTTGATGGACCAACAAGAAAAGTATAAGAAGAGGCTTGAGGGTCAGTTGGAGGATACACCAGAGTGATCAGTCATTTGATTTGCTAGAGCGGGGTTGCTAAGCAAAGTCGAATCAATGATCAACAATGAGGGGCAGTGAGTACGAGGTAGAGACAATACTAGGAAACCAGCTCAGAAGCAGAGAGAGCGAGAGAAACAGCTAGTCCAGGCTACGCAGAGCCCAACAGAGTCAGTGCATAGGCCAGAGTGATTGCATCATCCACGCAGAGGTTGCTGGAGTGACGTAGAGGGTCCCAAAGGCTGCACAGTGCCTCATAGGGCTAATGCACGGGGTCCTGGGGATGACGCAGGTCAGCTGGAGGCTGATGCAAAGGCTAGAAGGGCCAGCGCTGAGCTTTAGTTATGTCGGAGAGGGTTTCGTGGGACAAGTTTTCTAAATACCTGTTTCCGAATATAGAGGTATTTCTGCCATGTATTTTTCTCTGTTGGGTGAGCCGGTTAGGCACCCAGTTGTACTCAGAAAGACTGCATAATAATATAACCCTCAGAATAGCTGCACCATTTTCCCGCATTGGTTTTTTTCCGGGGACACTTTTCCAAAAATAACGGTGTCACTTGTGTGCTTGTTTTTCTTTCAATTGTTGATCTGTAGATGTTGTGATTGTATTGTGTTTATTTTAGTATTTAAATGTATTAAATAACTTATTCAAATTTAAACAAGTAGAAGGAATAAACTAGTAGAATACAGAATAATTTTCTAACAGATAGGCTTAGAAAATTCAACATTAAGTGGGACCAGTCTGTGGTGAAGTAGCCTTGAAGCTTACAGGACCAATCTCTGCTAAGGAGTAAACCGTAGGCTTCTGGAATGTCTACGATGATTATGTCAATGCATTAGTGAACTCGAGAATCAGAAGACAACTGAATAATAACGTTATTTAATTCTCCCACAGCCGGAACTTGAGACCTATCGAGTTGGATGATTTTAGCATCAGTTTTCTCTGGTTGGATGTTTAGATTTTTGCATACTAACCAGGGCATGATGTTGGTTGACGCGCCAGAGTTGACGAGGCAGTTGTGAACATTAAATTTGAACATCTCGAAGGTCAAGAGGAAAGGAGGGGTCGAGCCTCTCGAGTTTGCGTTTGCGGCATTCACTATGGCTTGAAGGTCAATCATAGCTGGGGATTGTCCTGTGGAGTTCACCCTACTTGATGCAGAGGGTTTTGAAGGGGTAGGAGAGATGGAAAAGGTTTTGGCAATCAACTCACGCTGACTAGTCAACTTGCATAACTCGTACAATGAGATATTAGCTCGAGTCTTCTTCAAATCTTTGATGATATTGTAATCCAAGTCTATGGACGAAGGCTCTTGTGCCAAGCGCTGCATTACCGAGGTAGTTTTAGCTGTCACTCCTTTGGTCAAACTTCTGGGTGTGGATGAGTCTCCTCTCATACTGGTTGGTGACTCTTTAGAGCTTAGATCATTCGTCCCTTTGGGGGAAGGGGTGGATGGCTGGCTGGTATTGGCGGGTGGCAGAATCCTTCGTAACAATGCCCTTTTCTTATCTTCCAGCGTAGCATCCGACACAAGACCTTTACTCCTAAGGTTGTAGCTTTTTGGGGGCTTGGGGGGAGCATCTCCAACAATGGCCTCTTGAGCGGTCAACACCTCTCCCCCACAGATGACTTTGAAGGTTAACACAACGGATGGAGCATCATCGCTGGGAGGGGAGTCATCCTCTTTAGGATCGTTAGTTTCTTCTTCACCCTCTCCTGTGGCCTGATCCTCTAAAATCTGGGTGACTATGATGGTCATGTTATGGAGCCATTGCGGACAGGTCTTCTTAGAGTGAGAGGCCTGATGGAAAGTGCAAAAGTTATCCTTTCCTAGCTCTTCCACATTGAAGTTCAAACTGGATGCCTGTGATGCTTTAGTGGGGGATTGTTAGTTTTTTGGAAAAAGGGTTTAGTAGGTTTCCCACCTCCCGAAGTGTCACTAGTCCTTCTCTTTAATTCAGATACTTCGTTAGTCAACTGTTTCAAGGATTTGTCTAGTCCTTCGAAATAGAAGGACTCCTTGCCTTTATCAGTGGTTTTACTTGATGAGGCCTAATTCTTCTTACCAGAAGGTTTTTCCTCCTCCCGGGACTCATTCCTATGGTAGGGCCCTAGTGTAATAATCAATCATGATGGAATCATCAAGGGCTATGTCCATTGGGAACTTATTCAAAATGGTGGTGAATCATTGATTGAAATATTTCACCTTCTCCTTCTTATGACACTTCAGCGTGCTAAGCTCGGTGAGGAGCATAGAAGGTGTCTTGTCTTCTGAAAACTTGTCAAGGAAGGTTTTCCAGAACTCATCCCAAGTTCGGATGGAGGCAACGGGCAGCGACTGATACCAAGTGGCTGCCTTATTCTCAAGGGTGTGAGGGAATAAACGACAAGCCACATCGTCATATTGGACCTTCATCATTTGCAATGCTAGGTAGAAATTTCTAATATGGTCGTCAGCTGAGGTCCCCTTTTCGGGGTCAAACTTCGGGAGGTGCTTCTTAGAATGGCGAGGCATGTCATGGAGTTGGCCTCTAATATTTAATGGGGATTGAGCCATCCAGGCCAATGGTTGTTGGCGACGATTGCCTCTAGGGTGGAAAAGGAGATGACAGTCATTACCCTCTGATTTGCTATTTGTGCTTGATCCCCCGCTGGTGTGAGGGGGTCGCCTACCTTCCCCTCGAGGCACTCTAAGGTGTCCTAGATCTATAGTGTATTTCACATTCCTGATATTCCTCAGGTTTCTCATGAGATGCTGATTTTTGTAGAAGTTTATATGGTCTCTAAGGTAATCCCCGGTTCCCTGCCCCAGGATCCCTTTAGTATTTCCCGTTAGAGGTTGATTGTTAACTGGGGTCTCTTCAGTGAGGCGTCGATCATTTCCCTGTGTCTCCCCCTGTTGTGACCAGTTGTTTTCGCCGGTGAAGGTATTCCTAGGGTCATCCCCCTCATCTTCAGGATGAATTTCCAACCCTTCGATGGAGAGCCTCTCAACATCGTCCACATAATCATCCAAGGCTAGGTTGATTAACTATGATATAGAGTTAACGAGGATGCCTTGACGCGTGTGATGAAGCATGGAGGTGCATGGATTGGATAGGGAGTTAGTGGCAGGAATGCATTTCAAACCCCTAGCAAACTGTCAAGTAATAGGGCGCATGGCGCTGAGCTATTCGTTGGTGACTTCTAACAGGGGAAGTTCCTATCCTCCAGGGGCATCTTCAAGAGGGGGAAGTTGGGATTCTTCTTGATGCAGCATCGTGAAGGCCACTAAAAATTTTAAGGATGGAAACTTATCTTGAAGTTTAAAAACATTGGCAAATCTAAATAGACCCTAATATGCAAACTATAAAATGTTTATTGATATATTTGTAAAATTATTCAAATATATAAAGATTATATACATATTCTCTATTTAATGTTGCCTATTTTTAAGGTAAACTAATTTTATATTGTAAAATTTAGGCGAATCATTTTTAGAAAAAAATGGAAATTGGCGAATGTTTTTTTGGAAAATTCATGGAAAATGTGCATGCATAAAGCCTGTTCTGAAGATCTGTAATCTGCTTGCTCATCCGGGCCACATTGTGTTCTATGGTAGCGATGAAAGATGTCTCGGCCGAGGCGATCATCTGTGGGTTTGCTGTGATGTTGGGCACCATTTTCTTGGCCGTGGTGACTGATAAAGGCTCAGTTGGATTCCTGACGCAATATTTTTTCCTTTTTTGCACAATCTTGAGGCTAACTTCATCGAAAGTGAGCCTTGTGAGATCTAGGACCTCCTCTTCTTGTCCATCCGAGAAACCCAATTCCTGCAGGGGGAGGTGTTTGCTAGTGAGGGGAGTAAAAAGAGGCACATCCAATGGGGGTAGCTCACTTTTCCCTGTACCTAGCTCGGTTGTTTTGCTAGTTTCTCCTTGTTCTCTTTCCCCAGTTTCCTTTTCTTTGTTCCTCCTTAGCTCTTCCTCCTATCGCCTTTTTTCTTGATCTGCGAGTGCTTGTTGCCTCTTTAGCTTTGTTGTGGGGAAAAGTATCCAACACGGAATGACCCTATCCCACTCTAAGGGTGATAGTTCCTTAGCAACAGCTGAAGCAAAGCTATCTAAAGTTACTTCTTTATGACATGCAAGAGATGAAAGGAAGATATCCACTTACCGATGTCTTGCGCAAATGGTCGATCCAATCTCCTCTATTTGCCGCTCGCTCCCAGCTCCAAGTCTTCTCACGGGCCCAGCTACACGAGATCCTGCGAACAAGACAAGAAAAGGAAACTACAAGAAGCATGCATTCATAATTGATTCAAGGATTAGCATAAATCAAATACGCAAGTAAGACAATACACCATTGAAACACATGCGAATAGAAGAACCTCAAATGCTTTATTAATATAAGGAAGTAAGGTTCAGGCGGTGATACAACCGTGAGAGGTCCAATCCAGCATCACCTTATCGACGGAAAGAAATCTCCTCTTCACCTCCCTCAAGCAATCACCCAATACTCTCAACTGTAAACCAACAGCAATTCTTTGCACAAAATTCCGGCCTCTAGATCCCATGGGATGAGATCCTTATATAGAGTTTTGGAGTGAAGATAAGTCAGCTTGATGTGTGACTTGTTGTCCTCTTCAATTCCAGTTGTTCTTCAGTCCTTGAGTCCACTCAGAGTTTCTACCTTCCACTTGGAGTTTTAGAACCTCTTGACTCATCATTAGGCGAATCTTCTGATCCAAGTGTCATTTTGGAAGCTTCCTGGGCACTGGCACATTGAGAAAAGATTCCTCCACATGTCAAAGTACGCCCAGTGCAGGTAGCCTTTGTTGCACTTGCTATGCAGCGCAGGTACACCATAGAGCTTTTGACATTCAGCGCAGATGCTTAGTGGAGCAGCTGCTTTGATCCAAAATTGACCTGTTTTTGAGTGTTTTTCAGTGGAGAACTGATCTGTAGTGCTGTGGTTTGCTGACCTTGTTCCTCTAGGGGTAGGAACAACATGTTTAGGGACTTTGGATCCCTCAGATTATTGACATTTCATGCTCCATGCTGTAAGGCACAAAAATGTCTATAACAGTTGCCCCCTAAAGTATGAGGTCGTTTATCGGGTGAAATGCTTTATTAGGAGGATCCGAAGTTCATTCAATCGTCGGGAGGTGACCTGTAACAAAATACAATACAATACATTATCTTTTCATACTTTCTTTTCATGATCTAGCTGATGTGGGCATTTCCCATGCTCAGCTTTATAAATACATTTGCTGTACATAAACAGACGATCGTCTGATAATAGACTGATAATTCTCTGCTTTTAATTATCATCCTTTTAGTAGGATGATCATCTGCTGCACATGTCTATGTTTTTATCTCCTGAATATATATCGCAGCCCGGATGGATGAAACTAGATCCGGGGTCTTCAAACTTGTCCAACCTTCACTCTAGTACAAGTCAATCCATGTGAGAATTTCTTGAAGTCGAACATGGAAAGACATCGCTTGATTACCAGTCAATAATGTAAACTGTTAACAAGCGCGAGAGGAATCACTGATAATGATGATGACCCTCAAGGTACTGCAGCACAATTCACGTGGCGTGAATATAGGATCTGACGTCGAACACCACGCAAAGTCTCCCGGTCGAAGGTCATTAATGTATACCTATCGCCGGAAGTGAGAAACTTGCCATTGAGGCATGCAAGCTTCAAAGTACTGAGGGGGTGTTCCTAGATCAACTTCTTGGATAGTGAGCTGATGTCGACAATAAGCGATCCGTCAAAGGAGGGCCTTAATGAATCCCACATCAGTGACACGGAATGGAGCTAGTGATGATGGTGAAAACGATCTGTGAAATATGATTCAGGGTGGCGGTCATGGAAGGATGAAAGATGATGTACGGTAGTGGATGGGACCCGGTTGACACTTTCTGAATGACATCTCTTGAACATATAACGACACTGATGTGATGGATTGGTAGCATTACCCCATGTATGGATGGTATGGCGAGACCATGGTGAAGGGATCGGTGAATGATAATAACCCAACCCGATATTTACGGAGGCAAAAGTGTCATGTTCAAGAGCGACTTGCTACCATTAAGCTTTGAGGTTCTCCCAATTTTTCCCCAGTAATTTCTGACCAGTACCTCTTTATTTTTGTCAAGCTTGAGGAGGATAACATATGCTTGTTCTATAACCTGCCCTTCGGGAAAGCCCATCGCTATGTTTTAACGAGCTTAACGATAGGGAAACTCGTTCTCGTCTAAAGACAAGTTTGTCGCTATCTAATATTTTAACGAGCCCAGTGACAAAGACAACTCGGTCCTTTTCATCTTTAGAGAGTCTGAAAAGGGTACATAAAGTGGACTCCAGGGGTCCTTTTTCGTCATCTAATCCCTTAAGTCCGAAAAAGTATAAAACGATACAAAAGGGATGAATGTTCGATATCTTTATCGAGCCGAACTAGACAAGCGCTCGATCTTTTTGTGCAATAATCCCTCAGGTCCAAAAAGATTAAAATCTAGAGGAGGGATAGCTCTTACAGTCCTTTTAACGAGCTGGAAGGCCAAAACTCGGCAAACTTTTCATATTTTACGAGTCAGTGAAAAGAGCTCAAAGAAGACTCGTATTTTGAGGAACGAGTGATAAACAGGGATAGCAGCAGATTCCAGGTACAGGTTGGAATTTTCCAATCACGGCAGTGTCACAAGGATGGCTAAGTGGAATCACTCTTCGCAGCTGTTCCTCAAAATAGGTAAACAATCAAGTGGATGTGAATGATCGGCCAAATGAAAAGTGGAGGTGACGGTGCACAAACACGACCAAGGCTTTTATGGCTGATGAATTTACGGTCTCAAATGGTTATTTACCGGTTCATTTTTTCTTAATGAGCTTGAACTCTGGGGGAAGCTTGCTCACATGTGCATTTATTTTTTAACGAGCATGAACTCTTGCTAAAACTGCTCGGTTTTGCGTTTATTTTTTAACGAGCATGAACTTTGCCAAAACTGCTCGTTTTTACCAGTCATAAAGTAGGAAGGTCTCATGGAAGATCGCTATTTTTTAAAGAGCTTCATCTCCCTACGTATTGCTCCATATCCTCTCTTTGTGCAAGTTGGGTATCGGCCTATCCTACGGGTTAGAGGGGTTAGTCCTACCTAAAACTAAAAATCCGCCCGTGCTTGCATTCCAAGAGGTTTGCATGCCCCCAGGTGTAAGTCTAATTTCAAGGTCGCCCCTACTTGTCCGTTGAAAACCCTGGTTTTCAATGGGTGAGGCTTACCTCTTTCAGGTTATCCAAAGATCGTTCTGCTAATCCTTTCAAACAGAAACTTTCTTCGGCGATGTCTATCATTAGGTTACACAAAGATGGTTACAATTTGTTGCAGCAATAGAATCTCTTTCTTTGGAGGCTGCCCCTACTTATCCTTTAAAACATCTGTTTTAATGGGTGAGGCTTGCCTTTTCCCAAAGATGGTTACTACTTGCTGCCGCAAACGGATCCCCTTCTTTGGCAGAGCCTACTTATTTAGACAACGGTGAATGACGGCGCTTCCGCCACACACTTAACTTTAACAAAAGAATATTTTTCCAGAACAACCCCATTCCTAACTGCCCCTTCCTCTGCATGAGAGCTCTTGCCGGATCTTCTGTTTTACGAAGATGAAGGAGGGGACGGGGTACGTACTAGTCATATTCTCCCGCGGAAATTCTACTTTACACCCAAGGTTTTTTCTGCCTCCAGAGCAGACCAGGACGCATGCCCCCTGGGTTCTGGCCCTACTTTCTCGAATCACTCATACTCATAAGGAAGAAGAACCGAAGGTAGAGACCTTTCTTGATTGAATAGACCATTCAGGATAGGCATGTGACTATTTGCGATGCGTGATCTCGGAAGTGAAAGTTGGTCTACGAGCTTGACCATTCTTCCTTCGTATGGAAAACACATTATTCGAAAGAGTGAGGAGACTATTGCTTCCATGCAATATATGTAGTCTCATCCAAGGAGTAGGTTATAATCCAAGGGTCCTTGGACGACCATCAAATTCATCTTGATAGCCTTCCCTTTCAAGGTAATAGGCACATTAGGTAGAATCCCTAATGGTCGACTGGTTCCTTTGTCAAAACCCGAGAGATTTCTTATCTCAGGCAAAAGCGCTGGGCAACCCAGTGCTTTCCAAGCAATAGAGGACAGGATACTCACAGACGCCCCTTCATCAATGATAGTTCCATCCATCACCATTTTGTATATTTGGACTATAACTCTAAATGGGATACTGGCTGGTAACCGGGGTCTGCCTAGTTGGTTCCAATCAAAGGACACAACCAGGTTGCTTGGTGGTGGGACCGAATATACGGCCGGGTATGATCCTGACGATGCTCCTTCCTGCGATAAAGGAGTGGGCACATTGCCCTGATGTTCATCAGAATCGGTGTTGATGAAAAGAATCTGGACGGTGTCATCCTTACTCTCTTCGGTAGGGGTGTCAGCTGAAGATGAATCCTCAGTGACTGTGGTATTTGAAGATGAAACTTCTGAAGGGAGAACCGGGTCAACTGCCGTTTCGACCTTTGGACTTTCGTCCGGTCCGGATTCAGTAGGTTCATTTTCAGTGACTAACACTTCAGCTGGCCCTATGAGCGAGGCAGCTGTATTTTCGACCAACGAAGGACTTGGCGCGAGTTTTTGATATCCAGGAGGAAGTAGCAACGGTGCAACTGGTTGATCTTCCAAAACTCTCTTTGCTTCGTCTAAAAATGGACAACGGCGGAGGGTGTGATTGCCTTCACACAGTTCGCAGGGGAATCTCATTCCCCTTCGTCGTCTAGGACCTTCACTTTCGTTGGTCGACGGTAAGCATTCCACCTGGTTGTGAGAGGTTGACGCTTCCGAACTGTGCAAACGAGGGGACCAGTCCCTTAGTATCCGGGGAATACTAGGACAATCGCGGTGGAGGTGGTCCTCTCTACATATGACACATGGCGATTTGGGCCCGGTCCGTGCTGTGTGTGGATTTTTGTTAGATGCCTTTTGCTTGCCCCCAGCCGCCTTTGGCTCTTTCTGCTTCTTTTCTTTCTTCTTCTTTTCCTTCTTCTTTTCTATGGGAGCTCCGCTTTCGGCGGCTTGACCTTTCGAAGAAGAAGGATCAGAGGAAGGCTTATAAGAAGTGGAAGGCTGGAGGGTAGCTCTAGACTGGTCTAACTGTTGACTCGACTGTTCAGGAACCGTGGTGGTCTGAACTACAGTGGTTGAGAATAGCCAAACTGGCAGGCCAATTGTCAGTCCTGGAAGCGACAATGTGGCCATGTGGGGCGCACCAACTTCTCCCCAAGAGGAGAAAGGGCTAGGGGTCCCATCATGTGGAATCCCTTGGTTGGTGTGTTCCATGTTCTCAACCTAAAGATCAACGTAGGAATAAGGGGTGATTATGTTCCGTTTAGAATGAATTTTATATGACGACGCTTTAGACACAACTTGCTTTTTCACTTTTTAAGAGTCGAGAAAAAGCTAAAGATGACTCTAGTCTCCTTCGATGTATTAACGAGCCCGAAGTGACAAATGCTCGGATGGACTTTTTCAGTTATAGAGTTTGAAAAAGGCCAAAAGAAACTACTCTGGAGTTCTAGGCAGAGGGTGTGCCAAACCTTTCGCGAAACCACAGAATACGTTTTACGGTACGAGTGGTCGATCTTCGTGAATGCTGTGTTCACTGCATCGCGATCAGTAGGGCGGCCGACATGGCTTCCTATGGATAAAGGCTTTGTTCCTATAGGGGTCCCCCAATATACGCGACGGTACGCGGGGGCACAAGTCCGTATTAGTGCTATCGTCCCTCAGGAGGAATCACCCACCTTCGTAGAGATCGACAGTCACTATGTTTAACGACGCCGGTTCATGTCTCTACCTAGACCTCTACTGTGTTTCGTTATGTTTCAAAGCGTTGTTAGGTAAATTCAGTTCGTTTTAGGTTGATCTTGCTTAGCAATTTGCCTTTATGGATCACCACGTGATGTATGATACAACTCCTAAATGCAGTCTAAGAATGATAAGCAAGCTTTTTCAATTCTTTCAACTTATGAAAATCTTAACTACTGAAGGAAAAGAAAGACATCATCTTTTCAAACAGATCATAGAGCACACACTGATGCACTTTCCTAAATCGACATGCAAACTGTCAAAATGCACATGCACAATGCAAGTATTCCTTTTCTTCTTCCTTAATGTTGATGTATTACAAAAAGAAAGCTGTTGTATAATTTCGAATTCAATTTCAAGCGAAAGCAAACAAGTTTTTGTCCAATAATCAAAAGAACACCTTAAGATTCACTCGTTTCAACACAAGAAATACTGAAATTCGAACCATATAACGAAAGCAAATGTTCAAGCAGCTATGAACAGCAATAAACTAGCTCTTAGAATCACAACGACACTTTATCACAGGTCTAGATCCAAGAGGTCATAGCAAGACTAGTTCACTTTCGCTACGGGAAACTGTGAATGAAAGCAAGAAATTCAATAAGAACAATCACGGTTTCTTCATACAACTGAGGCGAAATGAAGGCAAAGAAAGGTAGTTTCAGCTGGGTATACAGGTTGACAACAGGCTGCAAAAACAATATTGAAAACTGGGCAACAGACAGTGGGGAATCCCAGTTGCACAAGGCAAAACTGGATCAGCGCAGGTGCTGCACTGTCAATCTGACATGCAGCGCAGGTAGCCCCTTCGGGACCTGCGTTGCAGCGCAGGTAGCCTTTGCTGCAGCTGCACTGAAGAGACAAGTCTCGTCTCTCTCAGATTCCGGGTCACAGTTTGCTCAAAAATCAATGGTTTTTGGCCAAATCAGAGGCTATCAGTCAAGTATACACTAGAGGATGATTAAAGGAAGATGAACACTATCACAAAGAGCTAAAAAGAGTCCTTGTGGATCAGCTCTTCAAATCATAAACATGCCCAACACTGAGCTAGAGTAGCTGCCTTCTACTTTGCATTCGAAGGATTCGAATGCAGTTCGATTCGGTACTCCCTTTGTTTAGGAAATGAATAGCAAGAAACACAAGCTACCAACAAGACACGATCCCCAGCGGAGTCGCCAGTCTGTTGTGGGGAAAAGTATCCAACACGGAATGACCCTATCCCACTCTAAGGGTGATAGTTCCTTAGCAACAGCTGAAGCAAAGCTATCTAAAGTTACTTCTTTATGACATGCAAGAGATGAAAGGAAGAGATCCACTTACCGATGTCTTGCGCAAATGGTCGATCCAATCTCCTCTATTTGCCGCTCGCTCCCAGCTCCAAGTCTTCTCACGGGCCCAGCTACACGAGATCCTGCGAACAAGACAAGAAAAGGAAACTACAAGAAGCATATATTCATAATTGATTCAAGGATTAGCATAAATCAAATACGCAAGTAAGACAATACACCATTGAAACACATGCGAATAGAAGAACCTCAAATGCTTTATTAATATAAGGAAGTAAGGTTCAGGCGGTGATACAACCGTGAGAGGTCCAATCTAGCATCACCTTCCCGACGGAAAGAAATCTCCTCTTCACCTCCCTCAAGCAATCACCCAATACTCTCAACTGTAAACCAACATCAATTCTTTGCACAAAATTCCGGCCTCCAGATCCCATGGGATGAGATCCTTATATAGAGTTTTGGAGTGAAGATAAGTCAGCTTGATGTGTGGCTTGTTGTCCTCTTCAACTCCAGTTGTTCTTCAGTCCTTGAGTCCACTCGGAGTTTCTACCTTCCACTTGGAGTTTTAGAACCTCTTGACTCATCATTAGGCGAATCTTCTGATCCAAGTGTCATTTTGGAAGCTTCTTGGGCACTGGCACATTGAGAAAAGATTCCTCCACATGTCAAAGTACGCCCAGCGCAGGTAGCCTTTGTTGCACTTGCTATGTAGCGCAGGTACACCATAGAGCTTTTGACATTCAGCGCATATGCTTAGTGGAGCAGCTGCTTTGATCCAAAATTGACCTGTTTTTGAGTGTTTTTCAGTGGAGAACTGATCTGTAGTGCTGTGGTTTGCTGACCTTGTTCCTCTAGGGGTAGGAACAACATGTTTAGGGACTTTGGATCCCTCAGATTATTGACATTTCATGCTCCATGCTGTAAGGCACAAAAATGTCTATAACAAGCTTGTCTTCCATATTTTTTAGCTCTTGCTCTAATCTCCTTTTATCCTCTTCTTCTCTAGCCTTGTGTTCCTCCTCCTATTTTCTCTTCTTTGCTTCTTCCTATGCCCTTCTCTCTTCATCTTGTTTTCTCTTCTATGCTTCTTCCTGCGCCCTTCTTTCTTCATGCTTCTTTTCTTGCAACTATTTCTCCTTTTCTCGCTCTTCCTGTCACCTCCTTTTCTTGAGCTAGCCTTGGTTGCTGGAATCTTGAGATTATTTGATCTCTTGCTCTCTTTGCCTCTTAAGATCTTTCTTTTCCTTGCCAAGGTGGTGTTCCTTTGTTCCAACATTTCATTAATGTCTTCCTCTTCATGGTCACTCAAGACGTCTTCGACCTCTTTCCCTTTTCACTTCTCGGATTCGTCAGTGCCTTTCAGTGTCTTGTGCTATTTTTTCTTGATGGTGGAAGCTCTTTCTTTAAGGCTCACATATTCCTGGGAATCATTGGGGAGGTCCTCATCTCTGGCATGCTGCTCGCTTGGGCTAAGTTCCCTCATAGCGTTATAGCGATTTTTTACCCCATCCTCGTGATCCTGTTTGGTGTGAGAATATGGCCAGCTGAATTTTGCCTTTTTACAGTGGGCGACCACTACTTTCTCGAGATCATATTTCAGTAGTTGAGGCTCACAAAATGGATCCTTGTTAATGCCTTGGCTTCAGGCTCTACTTGTTTAAAATTCTCCACCACATATCCTCCGATGGTGAGAGGGAAGGCGGGCCATGGTTTCTTTTTTCCTTTGTTCAATACCCTTGAAAATCCCTGTGTCATTTGGTAGCAGACCTCTCGTAGGAGCATTTTGTTTGTGACGAACCTAGGTAGGGCATGTGGGGCCTTATGGGTACCAAACACTCTTATGAATGTTCCTTCTTGAATGGGAAACCAATGTGCTACCTTGACCACAGTCTTCATAGCTCTCTTTGACATGCATGGTGGTTCTTCCCCAAATAGCAGCTGGTACAATGGGGCAATAAAATATTCAAAAACTACATCTACCATACCTTTGTAAGCCGTGTCCCAGAAAACCTTGTAGTGGTGGTGGAAGGGGTCGACCGCTGATGAATCCCAGTTGCAGCTCCAGTGCTCAAATTGGCATCTCGATCAGACATTGTCTAGGAGGTATGAAGCCATATAGAATTTCGGAGGCTGTTCTGGCTGTGGGAGCTTGGCCACAACTATGTTTGTTTTCAACGATGATGCGAGAATTCTTGCCCAATTAAAGATAGTTCCTCGGGTGGCAACGAATTACATGAGAGGCACCCAGGTGCCATAAAATACGTCGCAGTCTTCCTTACCACATAAGCGGCACATCATCACGACAATTAATTGATACACTTTACGCAACCCCTCTGTCTTGTATGCCTGATCTGTTCTGACTCGGAACTTTGACGGGTCCTGCTACCATTCCCTTAGGATCTCTTTCACTGGGATCACAAACTCAGAGAGCCACCTACTATTGAAAACCTCCTGTCTCTCTGGGAGTCTGTAGTAAGAGGTGATATTTGCGGAGGAGATTGTGGCTATGAATGATACATGGTCCTTGATTGTCCATGAATCCATATCTATATTTTGCAAGATCCATTTGATAGTTTTTGTGCATGGGAAGACCGAGGGGTGTGATTCTATCTTATGTAACTTTGACCTCTTGACATTTATGTATATCGGGAAATCCTCCTAGGTTTCTGGTATGTATAGCTTCAAAACGTTTCATAGATGTTGTACCGGGAGAGTTTCATGGTTTTATTGATGTTGGAGGTTGTGTCCCCGAATATGGTTGACTCCTTGTCTTGGTAGATCTCCCATGAACCGCTTCATGATCCTCTGTGAGCAGCCTTAGTGGTTGAGGGATCCATCTCTTCTTTGAAGGAGGAGATGGATATGCACTCGAGGTCCATGTCACCTGGCATGTTGAAAATAGAATCCCACGATGAGAGAGACGGTATGAAAAATCAAGCAAAACTATGAAAATAAAGGGAATTTCAGAAGTTGATAGGTAGGTCGCATAAGGAGATAATTCACAAGGTTGCATTTCTAGAAGTGCAACTAAGTGACTTGTTATATAGGTCGCAGGTTGCAGGGGTCACAAGGTCGTAGGTCATAAGGTCGTAGGTTGCTGGGGGTTGCAAAGTCGCAGGAAAATGGGTATCGCGGCCTTAAGTCGTGTGACCTAGGTTTTGGGAGGGTCTAGGGAAACAATCTGAGGCTTTGGGCAGTCTAGGATTCTTCCTGGAAAGGTGGTTAAGGCTTACTGGCGAAAATCCATAAGGTTAGGGCCGAGGAACAACCATGGTTTGGTCAAGGAAGAACGAACAGGGCCAGGGAAACTACTCTTTTGATTTTGATGTAAAAAAACTAAGAAAAGGGGATAAAAACCCCTTAGGAATTGGATGCAAAAGGTTAGGTAGACAGGGAGTGACACTTGGAAAAAATCATGATTGTCAGGAAAGTGGAAAGTCACATACCTGGACAAAACAACGCGTGCTCCCAAGTCGCAAACCCTCTGCGTATTCGGTGCGACCAAAGGAGCCGTTACAATGAAAAGGGGCAAACTCCCTATTTATAGATTTTGTCACACATGTGAAGGTCGCATGGGTCTAAAGTGTGACCTTGCGACCTATGTGACTTGGTAGTTGCGAAGTCGCAAGGGTCATATGGTTGCATTGATGGGAAAAGAAGGTCTATGCGACCTTATGACCTATGCGACATGGTAGTCGCAAGGTCGCAAGGGTCGCATGGTCGCATTGATGGGAAATAAAGACAAATGCAACCTTACGACCTATGTGACTTGTGGGTCACACGGGTCACAACAATCGCAATGGTTGGAAGATTTAGACATAGTCGCACTCTGAATCTGCGACTGACTAACTTTGGACAAGATCTAATGACCTAGCTACACTTGGCTAGGAAACTTAGTCTTTTATGGGGTTCTTCTGGACTGGTGAAATCTTGAGTAGATCTCAACGATGCAGGAGGTTCTGCATGATACAGGGGCTCCAAAAATTTTAAGGGTTTCAGGATTTTTGTAGGGGTTGTTGTAGCAACTACAACAGGTACCAAGCCTAACAAACTCCAACCAGAGTCCTATGGCTTCCAAGAGTTCCAATTCATTCACAGGTCTCCCATGTACCCTTACATGCTTCCATTTCCATAACAGTCTCCATGATTCCATGGGCGTCTACTAACATCCTCCTCAAAATTTGCCTGTACTCTTGTCACCACACAAGAATTCTCTGTGTACCACTTCACTATGCCAAACATGCCTCTTTTGTATGCATGTCTATTTTCTACCAATTGGCACACCCTAATCCCTTAATGGACTATGGTTATATGCATGGGAACATTTTATGATTATTAAATCATAAGTCCCTCTCTATGGAGTCTCAACCCCCCATTCTTGTTTTGTCTTTCAGTCCACAACTATTTTATTTTATTAATATGCATGTGTTATATCATTACATTATTAGAAATTCTAGCCTCAAAATATAAACCATGTGTACATGGGCATACCATCCCCAAACATATAACACATCATACAAATAGACACAACAAATCTTATAATGCATTTACTCACATGCACCTAGGCACATCGACTCTCAAAAAGATGTTCTCAACTCACCAACCTATTCAATGTGCCCGAGTCACTAGCCTAGTTTTTTATATGCATGATATTTACATTCCAGGGATCGAATAGGGATGTTACACTACTCCCAATTACTGGATTTTTGGTGGGATTAACTCCTTTCGGCCTAACAACCACTTCACCTCCTTTGAACCTAACCTCTAGTCCTTTGTCCCCATGGCCAAAATTGAAAGGAGATTCTTTTCCAACCCTAGTACAAAAATCACTTGGTTCTCGTCCATGATACCCCCTGAGTCCATTTGAAACTCAATGCTTCCAATTCCCTCTGTTGCATACTTGGTGTTGTATTCAAGCTCCACATGTAGGCCTCTGGGCTCTTTGGCCATGTTGGTGAGAATATCTTGAGATCCTATCGTGTGACAAGATTCTCCACTATCCACAAACCATACCCCTATCGTAATAGTGCCAATATAAAGGAATGACAACAAGGCAAAGTACTTCTCAAAATTCTTATCCAACTCATAATCTGCATTGTGGATTTTGTAGATGTCTTTCCCTTTACCTTCTTCCTATTTGGACATTGTTCAACAATGTGACCAAACTTATGACATGCAAAACATTTTACTTTGCTCATCTTCTCCTTTTTACTTTGTGAAGATCCTCCTCCACCCTGGTTCTTCTTGGCCTTCCCCTTTCCCTTCTCCGCTTTCACAAAAAGAGAAATTTCCTCATCCCCACCACCACACGTTGTTCATCAGTTATTGAACCCTCCCATATTTCTTTTCAATGAAGTCATACCACAACCAAATCCAATTAGGAAGCTATTGTCTAGTAAGGATCCCCTCCACAAAGGTGGTCCATTTCTTAGTGCATCCCTTCAAAGCTACTTTATTTAGCTCCAAATCATTCACAACTCTCTCACAACTGACAACTCATCATGATCCTATTGGATCTTGGTTATATATGAGGTTATAATCTTTGATTTATTCATCTAGACGTTATTTAAATTCTCTCGCAACACCATTGTCCTATTCTTATTTTTACTCTGATAAAGACTCATTAAGGCTACCCACATCTTACGTGTTGTGTCATTCTCTATTATGTGAGGAATTATATGATTCCTCACACCATCCAAGATAATACTCATCTGTTGGAAATAATATTGAGAGGGGGGGTGAATCAGTATTATCAGATCAATATAACTTTTCACTTTCCATATTAAGATTCATATGTGATGCAACAAGTATATATCCAGTAAACATATGATTCAGTTAGTTGATCTCTAATGAGTGCATCAGAAAATTATTAACCATATGAGTAGTAAACCGGAGCAGTAAAATAGACCAGATCATCACACACAAGAAGCACACATGAACACCATGATGTAAGGTGGAAACCCAATGTGGGTGAAAACCACCTGCTGCAAGTCATCTCAATCTTATTTAATAAGAAATACCTTTTACAATAGTTCTGTACTGGTGCAGACTTATACCAGTACACAGGCTTCTACCTGCAGAAGGCTACAACCTTCTCTCATTCTCCAGACTCTCCTGCAAGGGAGCTACAACTCCCTTTGCTCTTGTACTAGCCGATCCATTTACTAGTACGCAGGCTGCTACCTGCTGAAATGCTCCAACCTTTACTTGTTTTCCAGCTGCTACTAGAAGGGAGCTACCACCCCCTTGGCTCTTGTACTCACTAATGTACTAGTACGTAGGTTCCGACCTACCGAAGGCTACAACCTTCTCTTTCTTCCTCCAGGTACCATGTTTCATCAATTTTCAGACTGGATACACTGAAGCACAACATCATAATCTGAAAGGCCACGTTTCATCCAATTTTCATATTGGACCCATTAATATCATTGAAGCTCATAATCAATCAATACTAGCATCATCAATCTCTGAATTACCCAATACTGAATCAATGTTTTCACCAAGGCCAACCCGCATACAGATCTGCAAATATTTCCTTATAACTTTGCAGCTGTTCCATACATCAGACATACCTAGATCATACCATTCAAAAACATACGTCAATAATACAGATCTAGTCTATCAAACCAGATAATGATAAACATTACAATCCTTAAGATCCTGATCCATCAAGTATCAAATAGATTTGCAATCAACCAACTTCCTTGTGCATAAGATGAATTAATACTTTCTCAGCACACAACAACCAGATATCAAATCAGAACCTTGAACACCGTAGTAATAGATAAAAACAACTAAAACATATTTCAAGTAAAGTCCGCAACTTCACCAACAGAAACCTGCGTACAGATCTATAAATTCATTCTTTCAAACATTCAGATATTAGTTAACCTAGATTATCAGATTTATAGATCAAGCGTGCGCCACATATCACAGATCAAAATCATATAGAGATACCACTATTCCAGCCTTAAGATTTTGACCCATCAATAGAACTTATCCTTCTCCTTGTGCTCAGGTTCCTTCTTTATTCAGATCTAGATCTGCACCATAACCTAATCACCATATTCCAGATCTAACACTTTATCAGATATTCAATTATTCAAAAGATACCTTGCCAAATGATCTCCTTCCACTTTTATAGCCTTACGCCTTTCACAATACCATGGACCAAAAACCATAACAATTCAATACCATGGACCCAATACTTGGGATCAACACTTTTGGATGCAATACCACGGACCAAAACCATAGGATCAAAAACTGTCGGACTAATACCATGAGCCAACCATGAAAGTGCGTGAACTTTTATCTGCATGAAAGGAACTTTTATCTGCATGAAAGTGCGTGAACTTTTCTCTTCATGAAAGGAACTTTTCTCTGCATGAAAGTGCGTGAACTTTTCTCTACATGAAAGAAACTTTTCTCTGCATAAAAGTGCGTGAAATTTTCTCTACATGAAAGAAACTTTTCTCTGCATGAAAGTGCGTGAGATTTTCTCTACATGAAAGAAAATTTTCTCTGCATGAAAGTGCGTGAATGTTTCTCTACATGAAAGAAACGTTTCTTTGCATGAAAGTGCGTGAACTTGAAAATAACTTTGCTGCACTATAATTTATCATCTATGTCATTTGCCATCAAGGACAACACTTGTCTCATAATGCCAACAATCTCCCCCTTTGGACTTGATGGCAAAGCTAACTTGTCATACTGAGAATTGTCATCTGATTCCTTTGAGCTGTCCTGCATCCTATGTATTCCGTCACATCTGATATCTCTTCTGTAGATTCATCTAGATATATATAAGTGAGTTGATCTTCTACGAGTTGGTTGCCATCAAGTACAACACATGCATCATAATGCCAACAATCTCCCCCTTTGGACTTGATGGCAAAAATACCAAATCACTCTCCCCCTTTGACATTAAGGGAAAAGGGCGTACCAAGATATTCTCTTCCTTTGCTGTCCATACTCCCCCTGAGTGCCTGCTGAAATTTCTGAATGAGCTCCCCCTTTGTATATGCCAAGGTGTACCAATCTGTCCATGCTCCCCTTGAGTACATGCTGAGTCTTTGCACTGCTGAAGTGTGCTGTTCATGCTCCCCCTGATTGTAGGCAAGATCTGCAAAAATATGTTCTACAAGAAGAACATGACTCTATCTTAAATGACCTTCCTATCACCAAAGACTCATACATACATACATCTCTCAACCAAGTGAGGATATACAAATATTGACTCATCCACCCATCCAAGTGGGCTTACACCAGAAGTTTACTCATGATAAACAAGTACATTACATCATTCATCCCAGTCATAGTGGGGAAACCAAAAAAAGGCCGTTACATGACCTTGATGACATAGAGACGAAATATCTAGAGCAAGACTATGAAAGTTATCAATAACTAATATCAGCAGCATCTGTCAATCACTATTCAGATCAACAACCTGTAAATGTCTTGTAGCAAGGTATGTCTGCCTATAGATATCAACTCATCCTCTTGAAAGACATCATAGCCATCTCATCAACATCAAGATCTGCATGATCTTATATATCATCCATGTATCATCAATCGGGGACATCTGTATCAATCAACATATGTAAGTATCAATCTGTCATTTTATCATCATCATGACTCCAACAATGCAATTTTGAGTAATCATTCATGTATCCAGCATACTGTATATAGTACTATGTATCTTTAGCTCAAGATCATCAACCGCATCAATCCTCATCCATATGAGAGCCAAGAACTATAGGAGACTTGCATCAACTATATTATATGATCTTTATGCATATGACGACAACAACATATGATAGACTCATCATCAAGTAATGAATATGTGTATACAAGCTTTGTACTTTTCCTTATCCTTATAAAGATCACCATGTAAGCACTATATCAGAGAATCAACCACAAATCTGATTTGATCATCAACTATGTAACCCCAAACATCATATGAGATTTTGTCATGGACAACTCATAATCATATCATAGCAAGATGTATCCTAAGCATCATCACCAAGGACCACTAACCATAATTCCAACAATGCATTATTAAAAGTATCTGCTCCCCCTGAACCTGTGCCATCTGTTTACTGTCAAATCTGATCATGCATATATCAACAAGAAGTATCAAGACATCATCATCATCAAGTTAGGATCAAGACATTTCCACACATCATTAACAGATTGTAACCATTATCAAACATGTTAAATAATGGACTGAATCATATCAGACCCTCTTTCCTGAGCCTGTCCCTACTGCTTTTCCTCAAACAATCATATACACGACTGTGCAGTGACCAACTCGCGTATATACGCAACTTTCCTTTATGAAACTTGCGTATGAAATTCAGGATACTGAAGTTTCACACTTTCAGCTCCTTCTGAGTCTGTTGTGCCTGTACATTGTGCTGTGCCACATTTTTCTGACTATACTTCCTTTTTCTTCCATATCTTCAAGTGTGATGATGTTTTCTCCTTTTGGTGTGGTGCCCGTACCTTGTTCCTGCATTCCTTGGCTATATGTCCAAGCTTGTTGCATGCATAACATCTTACATGTTTCATATTCCTTCTGTAGCAATCAACAACTTTGTGACCGAACATATTGCAAGAAAAACAATATCCATTAAAATACCTGGAATGTGATGATCTTTCTGTGTGATGATCTTGAACCATTCTTCTTCTGCATCTAGCTGCAACATGTCCAAGATTATGACATTCATAACATTCAATATTATTCATCTGAGTAAATGGCCGACTATTACTTCCATAGTTAGGAGTAAAAGATTTTCTTTGAAGAATCTCTTTCCTTGATTATTGATGGGGTTGACCTCTCCTCTCCTTGTTGATCATTTTAGATTTCTCTTTAGAGTTCCTTGCCTCACCTTGTGAACTAGATTCACCTTCAATAGATTCATGAAAGCCAAGACCAGTTTTGATGGCAGGAGACCTTTGACTACTAAGAATATCATCCAAGGCTTTAGTACTATCTTGAAATCGTAACAGTTTATCCTTTTCTTCTTTTAAGATATTTACCTCAAATTGAAGTTGTTCTTCCTTTTTCAGACATTGCTTCTTCAAAATTTCTTCAGACTTTCTTCCTTCTTCCATTTTTTGCCTTAGTTTGAGAATCTCCTTTTCTTGTTCTTCATTCAGATCTTGCTGCATTTGACGAATTCTGAAGGCACATTCCAGCTGAGATTTTAAGTTGATAACTTTGTTTTCCTGTTTTTCAATAGCTTGGAGTAGATATTTATTCTACTTCTTTGATTCTTCAAGATGTTCTTTTAGTGAGAGGATCGTAGCTTCAAGCCTTTCATAATAACTAGATCTATCTCCGAGTTTCTTTATTTTTGTGCTCTTTTCATTGACTTCATTTCTTAGAGATGTTACTTCATCCTGCAACTTTTGATATTTGTCCTTGAATAACTTCCTTACCTTGCTTCCTTCCTCTTGTTGAGCCTTTAGTCTGGTAGCTACTTCTTTGAAGGCACCATCCTTTATGTTCAATAGATCTTCTTGATCTCTAATTTTGTCCGTCAACCTCTTAAATTCTACCTCTATTTGATATCCTTCTTGCTCACCCATAAGAGCACATTCAGTTGTTTCGTTATCACTTACATCACCTTCAAATGGATAGATAGTTGGAACATCAGAGGATAACAAATTCATACCTGATAGTTCATCTTCATTCTGAAATGATTCTGAATCTGATTCTAAATTTGAAGTGCTTCTGCATAATCCCCAATCAATTCTCCCACTGTCATAGTTCTTCTGAGATGTCTTCTTCTGCTTAGGTGCTTTCTTCTTAAGCTTCTTCCCCATTGTTCCACGGATCTCCTTCAAGCGATCAAGCTTCTATAAAAGGACCTGATCTGATACCAATTGTTGGAAATAATACTGAGAGGGGGGGGGTGAATCAGTATTATCAGATCAATATAACTTTTCACTTTCCATATTAAGATTCATATGTGATGCAACAAGTATATATCCAGTAAACATATGATTCAGTTAGTTGATCTCTAATGAGTGCATCAGAACATTATAACCATATGAGTAGTAAACCAGAGCAGTAAAATAGAACAGATCATCACACACAAGAAGCACACATGAACACCATGATGTAAGGTGGAAACCCAATGTGGGTGAAAACCACCTGCTGCAAGTCGTCTCAATCTTCTTTAATAAGAAATACCTTTTACAATAGTTCTGTACTGGTGCAGACTTATACCAGTACACAGGCTTCTACCTGCAGAAGGCTACAACCTTCTCTCGTTCTCCAGACTCTCCTGGAAGGGAGCTACAACCCCCTTTGCTCTTGTACTAGCCGATCCATTTACTAGTACACACGCTGCTACCTGCTGAAATTCTCCAACCTTTACTTGTTTTCCAGCTGCTACTAGAAGGGAGCTACCACCCCCTTGGCTCTTGTACTCGCTAATGTACTAGAATGTAGGAGCCTACCTAATGAAGGCTACAACCTTCTCTTTCTTCCTCCAGGTACCACGTTTCATCAATTTTTAGACTGGATACACTGAAGCACAACATCATAATCTGAAAGGCCACGTTTCATCCAATTTTCATACTGGACCCATTAATATCATTGAAGCTCATAATCAATCAATACTAGCATCATCAATCTCTGAATTACCCAATACTGAATCAATGCTTTCACCAAGGCCAACCCGCATACAGATCTGCAAATATTTCCTTATAACTTTGCAGTTGTTCCATACATCAGACATACCCAGATCATACCATTCATAAAACATACGTCACTAATACAGATCTAGTCTATCAAACCAGATAATGATAAACATTACAATCCTTAAGATCCCGATCCGTCAAGTATCAAATAGATCTGCAATCAACCAACTTCCTTGTGCATAAACTGAATTAACACTTTCTCAGCACACAACAACTAGATATCAAATAAGAACCTTCAACACCGTAGTAATAGATAAAAACAGATAAAACATATTTCAAGTAAAGTCCACAACTTCACCAACAGAAACCTGCGTACAGATCTATAAATTCATTCTTTCAAACATTCAGATATTAGTTAACCCAGATTATCAGATTTATAGATCAAGCGTGCGCCACATATCACAGATAAAAATCATATAGAGATACCACTATTCCAGCCTTAAGATTTTGACCCATCAATAGAACTTATCCTTCTCCTTGTGCTCATGTTCCTTCTTTATTCAGATCTAGATCTGCACAATAACCCAATCACCGTATTCCAGATCTAGCACTTTATCAGATATTCAATTATTTAGAAGATACCTTGCCAAATGATCTCTTTCCTCTTTTGTAGCCTTAGGCCTTTCACAATACCACGGACCAAAAACCATAACAATTCAGTACCATGGACCCAATACTTGGGATCAACACTTTTGGATGCAATACCATGGACCAAAACCATAGGATCAAAAACTGTCGGACTAATACCATGAGCCAACCATGAAAGTGCGTGAACTTTTCTCTACATGAAAGGAACTTTTATCTGCATGAAAGTGCGTGAACTTTTCTCTTCATGAAAGGAAATTTTCTCTGCATGAAAGTGCGTGAACTTTTCTCTACATGAAAGAAACTTTTCTCTGCATAAAAGTGCGTGAACTTTTCTCTACATGAAAGAAACTTTTCTCTGCATGAAAGTGCGAGAAATTTTCTCTACATGAAAGAAAATTTTCTCTGCATGAAAGTGCGTGAACTTTTCTCTACATGAAAGAAAATTTTCTTGGCATGAAAGTGTGTGAACTTGAAAATAACTTTGCTGCGCTATAATTTATCATCTGTGTGATTTGCCATCAAGGACAACACTTGTCTCATAATGCCAACATCATCACTTTCACATCCTTTAGATTGTGCTCGACTGCTTGGGTAGGGTCAGAAGGAACCTAGATCCTTGTTTGCAAAATCCCACAAACCATTCATTTTTAGAACAATAATGGTTCAGTCCTTCCATGGATTTAAATTGGTGGTCCCTTCCAACCTATCTTCATATCCTAGTCTTATTGATGCCATTTCACAAATCAACCTTGGCCACAAAATCGTAGCTGCAAAATACAAATTCTGTTGACATAAAAAATAAGTCATTGCTACAAAACCCTTGTGATCTCGGATGTTCCCTCCAAAGTTTCTATAGCTCTAAATACCATATCAAATTTCTAATACCATTCTATATTTATTTATACCTCAACAATTTTTATTCCTATAAAATTATTAAATAAAATTTTAATTGCCATGAAAATAAAATCACTAGTATTTAACTTTTGAAATGGAATATTTTGTAGTGGAAAAATAAAATTGGAGAGATCAATAACATCACAATAGTAAGTATACACCCATAACAATTTTCCTTCATTAAAATACTTGAGAAAATATGAGCCTATATCCACGAGAAGAATACAAAGAAAAAATTCACTTTTGTAACCTGTAACTTGATCCCTAGTGTGTTAAGGAATTTGACACTAGTATTTCAGTTCTAAAATGAAATATTTTGTAGTGGAAAAATAAAATTGGAGAGATCAATCACATCACAATGACAAGTATACACCCGTAACAATTTTCCATCATTAAAATACTTGAGAAATTAAATTATGGACCTAGATCCAAGTTAAGAATATACATAAAAAATGCACTTTTGGAACCTGTAACTTAATCCCTCGTGTGTTAAGGAATTTGACACACTAGAAAATCAAACTCCTAAGGAATTCGGCCCTGGATAAACTTGACCTCCACCACCAACAAATCGATGCTGTCCTTTCCTTGTCATATAACCCCTATGTACTCAAGAAAATATGCCCACTCGATAAATAGACATCTCCACAACTTGGTCTCCTTTTTTCTTCACCTACTTAGCCTCTTTATTTCCTGAACTTGGCCTCTCGAAATTTCCCTGCACTCTTCCTCTCTTCACTTTAGTTTAGCTGAGCCTCTCGCTCTAGAGAAAATCACTTCCTTCGCTTGTGTGTCTTCACCTCTCTCTTAGGATTATTTAATAACTTCATTAAGCCAAATTCCTATCCCTAATCTCCTAAGTGATTGGCGTGTTGAAATGTGGCAACAAGAATATTGCAATTTTAATTTGTCCTTGAATTAAAATTTGAATTTAGTCTCACTAGCTGCTTGAAAATAATTTTTGGGTTGTGTTAAATTGTTTCCACGACTAGCCCATGTAGTTAACCGGGGGGTTAGAGGGGGGGCGGAGCCCCCCTTCGTTGCGCCGATTGTGTAGCGGGGGGGGGGGGGGGGTCATAAGGGGTTTGAGGCGTACCCGTAACCCCACTTTATGGGGTCCGGGGCAGCGCCCCGGAAAATTTTGGTTTTGGACCCTATGTTAGGATGGGCGGACCCACCTATGGTTTTGTGCATGATTTTCGCACATGTTTTTGGACACGATGGTTTTCGGTCCATGGTATTGGATGCTTCGGCATGTATAAATATGTATTATAACATTGAAAGGAACATAATGAAAAATCAAGCTGGTAGTCCCGGTTTTGGGATTTAGTGGGAAAATCTTTGTGTATATGTGTTTTATGTGTTATGCTCTCGCATTGTTTATTTTTCTGTGTTTTAGAATTCGTATGCAGGTAATTTCTGTACGGGGTTAAAACCTACAATAATTAATCAATTCATTATGGATTAATTAGTTGGAGAAATTCAAGTTAGAAGCCTTTATGAAGTCATGCAACAATTATCCCTTAAATTAAAGAGATTATCCCTTAATTAAGGAGATAAGATTGAGTTATATTTGAGTTGTAATTAGTTAGCTCAGTTTACTGAGTTAAGTCCAGTTAAATTAGTTCCAAACTGTTTGAGGAACTAATTGTGAGTTATTAGTCAATTGATGCATGCATGCACTCAACCAGTGTACTCCAGATAACTGAAGATTCCCTCATTAGTAACTCATGCGTGTCTATTCTAGGAAATACCCAGTTGAACTAAATTTCAAGGACAATGTACTATCAATTGCATGTGTTTTCCTATAAAGAAAACTCATGCATGCCGAAGGAATTAATTCCTTGAGGATTGCGTGGTTCTGACAATGTGTTAGAGCAGTGTGTGAGATCAATGTTCCACTTGGTAATAGGAGTATCACCTAAGAGAAACTACGCAAGGAAATAAGAGCTTGGAGGGCAGAGGAGAAGGTTTTGTGAGAAGCCAAGTTTGCATGTGAGCATCTGCGAGGATTGTACTGAGAGCTGGCTAGCTGTGAGAGCTAAGGCTTTGTATAATTCTAATATATTTCCACTTTGTATGATAATACAAATAGTGGGGTTTTTAGCTGAGGCTTTCCTCGAAGTATTCTTTTGTGTATTGTGCATTGATTCTTCTTCTTCTAGTTCTATTGTTCAGCTCGATCTTTAAGCTTCCACAAATTGAAAGTAGAAGTAGATTATAGTATTTTTCTTTGGTTATATTGCATTATTAGGTTAATCTACAGTCAAAATTTCTTCATGGTATGAGAGTTGTGAATAATATACGGAGAAGAGAATTCAAAGTTTGAAGTTCGGGGTTGCAGGTACAAAATCGAATTCTTATCATACTTCAAGGTTGGCCAATGGTGTTCAATGGCTTGAGACTTGAGTATGCCTTGGAAGGTAGCTCGAATTACATAGCATGGAAATATCACATGGAGGCTATATTAGAAGACAATGGCTTGAAGGAATTCATTGATCAAGATATCCAAAAGCCAACTTCAACTAATGCACAAGAGTTGGCTGAGTGGAAGAAGTGTGTGGTGAAGGTGAGACAGATCATCCTTGAGGGAGTTTGAGACCATATTGTCTCGAGTCTCCATGGGAAGGATACTCCATTTTCAATGTGGAAGACATTGAAGGACCTCTACCAGAATAATAGCGACCAGAGGAAATTGGCGCTTAAGGATAAGCTTCGAAGAATCAAGATGGAGAAGGGCGATACTATTTCCACATATCTGAACAAGCTCACCACCTGCAGAGATGACCTTAGCAGTGTGGGAATAACTATTACCGATGATGATATGGTGCGCCTCACTCTCCTTGGCCTTCCAGAGAGCTGGAATAGCTACCAGGACTTTGTGAATGGAAGGGAGAAACTGTCAGATTGGGAACAACTATGGTCGGATCTCATGTGGAGGAGATCAGGAGGAGCACATGAGATGGTTCTTCATCCAAGAATGATGATGAAGAAAATCTGGCCTTAGCAAGTAAGGCAAAGAAAGGGAAGGGGAAGGCTTCCCATTCCAAATCGAATTCTTCTCATGGAGGGAAGAAGGTTGACAAGTCTAAAGTGAGATTCTTTAATTGTCATGAGATGGGACATTATGTGACTAATTTCCCATCGAAGAATTCCAAGAAGGGATCCTCGAAAGGATCGGAAGATGAGGCATTGGCCTCTCAGTTCGAAATAGACTTTACCCTCATTGCATGCATGGTTTCATCGATGATGGGTTGTGTCTGATATCTTGACAGTGGAGCCTCATTCCACATGATCGGTGATAAAAATTTATTCAGTGCCTTGGAGGAGAAAGACCTCAAGATGCGCATAGAGATGGGTGACGATGGAAGGTATAGTGTTTCAGTAGTGGGGACGGTCGCTTTTCAGAGGGAGCATGGAGCTCCTCTCACCTTGATAGATGTGATGTATGTGCTTGGACTGAAGAAGAACTTGGTATCGGTCGCGATGTTGGAGGACAAAGGCTACGATGTTGTCTTTAATAAAGGAAAGGCGTTCCTAAGACACATAGCCACAGGTCAGACCAAGAGGATAGGGATTCGGGTGAAGAATCTCTATAAACTAGAGGTAGATGATTGTGCAACATTGAGTACAAAAGTAGAATTGGTGCAAAGCCAAGATATTGTCGAGTTGTGGCATAGGCGGTTGGGCCATTTGCATCATGGGGCTTTGAAGATAATGCAACAGATATCTACAGGACTTCCCAAAAGTAAACTTGAGCAAGTTGACACATGCAAAGGTTGTACCTTGGGAAAGTACACAAATTATTCCTTTCATGATCAAGACAATTGAGCATAGGATATCTTAGAGCGATTTCATACTGATTTGTGTGGACCATTCTTGACGGCATCCACATTGTAGCAAAGGCATTATGTGATTTTCATTGATGATTTTTCTCATAAATTCTGGATTTATTTCATGTAGAAGAAGGACCAAACCTTCACAAAGTTTTGTGAGTTCAAAGCTTTGGTCGAGAAAGAGTCAGGGAAGAAGATCAAGGCCTTGAGAAGCGAAAATGATGGAGAATATGTCTCTCAAGAGTTTAAGGACTTCTGTGCAGCGGAAGGAATTAAATGAGAGTTGACGACACCTCATAACTCATAACAGAATGCGGTGGCCGAGAGGAAGAATAGAACTATTGTAGGGGCAACACGGGCGATGTTGCATGACCAAGACCTACCACTTCACTTGTGGACTGAGGCATGAAACAAAACGAACTATTTGCAGAATAGAAGCCCACATCACATACTTGGGATGAAGACACTAGAGGAAGCCTTCTTTTGTAAGAGACCAGATGTGGGTCACTTCAGGATCTTTGGATCATTGGTATATTTCCATGTGATAAAGGATGCACAGAAGAAGCTTGAGCCGACAACAGAGTTGAGGATACTTGTGGGGTACATTGATATACCTCACAACTATCGGGTGTACTTGCCTACCAATCGGAGGATAGTGGTTCATAGAGATCTCAAGTTTGATGAGAAGAAGGCCATGCGAGTTTCCCTTGAGAGGGAGCTCCAGCTACAAGCTGTGGAGGAACTGTTAGTTCCCAAGGAGGAGGAGCCTCAGACTAATGCGGAGTAGCTGCATGTAGAGATTCCAGGACTGGAGACATCCACTCAAACAGAGTCTTTCAGATATGGATGGAAACGCACAAGAGAAGCTGACAGATTGTTGGAGGATGCGAGAGAGAATGTGGGAGCACCATCTTCTCAGTGCAGACAGAGGATGTCACCTGAGAGGTACACTAGATACATGGCCCTTTTTGGGGAATGTGTTGAGACTGAGCCATCTTCCTTTGAGGAAGCAGAGAAACAGCCGATTTGGGTTGATTCTATGGTGGAGGAGTATGACTCCATAGTTCGTAACGGTGTTTGGGACGTGGTTCCGAGACCGGAGAACAAGTTAGTTGTGAGTTCCCGTTGGATTTATAAGGTAAAGAAAGCTGCTGATGGTAGTCTGGAGAAGCATGAGGCAAGATTTGTTGCTTGTGGCTTTTCACACGTCGAGGGGATTGGCTATGATGAGAATTTTGCTCCTGTCGCAAGGTCCTCATCTATCAGATCAATGTTGGCACTATCAGTACAAATGGGTTGGAAGATCCATCATATGGATGTGAAGACTGCATTCCTCAATGGAAACATGGAGGAAGAGGTGTACATAGAGTAGCCATAAGGTTTTGAGACCTTCGATCATGAGTCACATGTGTGCCGACTCAAGAGAGCGTTGTACGGGCTGAAGCAAGCACCTCGTGCTTGGTACACCAGGATAGACAACTACTTCACCAGGTTGGGCTTCACAAAGAGTGAAGCGGACACGAACTTGTACAACATCGTGGTGAAAGGTAAGCTGTTGATCATCATTCTTTATGTTGATGATCTCATATTTACTGGTGATGATCAGTTGATCATGTCTTGCAAGGAGGACCTTGCAAGAGAATTCAAGATGAAAGACATGGGTCTCATGCATTACTTCCTTGGCATGGAAGTGTGGCAGAAGGATGGGGAGTTGTTTGTGTCTCAGGGAAAGTATGCCAATGAGATACATGGAAGATTCCACATGGAGAAGTGCAAGCCCATGCAGACTCCTCTAGCTGGTAAATGGAGGAAGGAGGATGCTAATTCAGGAGAAGTAGTAGAGGCTACTATGTACAGGCAACTTGTGGGTTCACTGATGTACTTAGTGAACACACGACCAAATTTGTGCTATGCCATGAACCAGCTGAGTCAAGCCATGGTTCAGCCTACCAAGATGTTTTGAAAGGTGGAAAAGCATGTATTGAGATACCTCAGAGGCACATATCAGTATGGATTATGGTACAGACGGACAGAGGGAGTGAAGCTATAGGGCTTCACTGATGCAGATTGGGCAAGGAGTCCATCAGATCGGAAGAGCACATCAGGAGGGATTTTCAACCTTGGGTCAGCTTCCGTTTCTTGGTACAACAGGAAACAGAGGTCGGTTGCACTCAAATCGACAAAGGTTGAATACATGGTTGCAAGTCAGGCAACATGTGAGGCCATCTAGATACAGAAAATCCTAGTTGGCTTGTTTGATCAGAGGATGGATCCAACTATGATCTATTGTGATAATCAGAGTTGTATCAAACTCTCTAAGAATCCATTATTTCATGATAGGTCCAAGCACATCGACATTCGATATCATCATATCAGAGACTATGTAGCAAGGAGGATCATGTTGCTGCAGTATATTTCGACAGAGGAGAAAGATGCTGACATTTTGACAAAGGCATTGTCAAAGTGTAAATTCGAGCTACATAGAGACATGATCGGGGTGGCAGATAATCCCTTTCTTGTTGAGAGGGAGTGTTGAAATGTGGCAACAAGAATATTCCAATTTTAATTTGTCCTTGAATTAATAATTGTGAATTAAAATTTGAATTTAGTCTCACCAGCTGCTTGAAAATAATTAATTAATTCCTTATGGATTAATTAGTTGGAGAAATTCAAATTAGAAGTCTTTCTGAAGTCATGCAATAGTTATCCCTTAAATTAAAGAGATTATCCCTTAATTAAGGAGATAAGATTGAGTTGTAATTAGTTAGCTCAGTTTACTGAGTTAAGTCCAGTTAAATTAGTTCCAAACTGTTTAAGGAACTAATTGTGAGTTATCAGTTAGTTGATGCATGCATGCACTCAACCAGTGTACTCCAGATAACTGAAGATTCCCTCATCAGTAATTCATGCATGTCTATTATGAGAAAGACCCAGTTGAACTAAATGTCAAGTACAGTGTACTATCAGTTGCATGTGTTTTCCTATAAAGAAAACTCATGCATGCAGAAGGAATTAATTCCTTAAGGATTGCACAGTTCTGACAATGTGTTAGAGTAGTGTGTGAGATCAGTGTTCCACTTGGTAACAGGAGGATCACCCAGGAGAAACTATGCAAGGAAATAAGAGCTTGGAGGGCTGAGGAGAAGGTTTTGTGAGAAGCCAATTTTACCTGTGAGCATCTGTGAGGATTGTATTGAGAGCTGGATAGCTGTGAGAGCTAAGGCTTTGTATAAGTCTGATATATTTCCACTTTGTATGATAATACAAATAGTGGGGTTTTTAACTGAGGCTTTCCCCGAAGTATTCTTCTGTGTATTGTGCATTGATTCTTCTTATTTTGGTTCTATTGTTCAGTTCAATCTTTAAGCTTCCGCAAATTGAAAGTAGAAGTAGATTATAGTATTTTGCTTTGGTTATATTGCATTATCAGGTTAATCTACAGTCAAAATTTCTACATGGCGATCAATATTAGATCTCGCTTCACTTGAGATCATATCTAAGTCACTTAAATAATTTTACTATTTATCCTTAGTACTTTGGCTTAATAGTCCATAATAATTAATTTACCTTAGTTATTGTACTTTTCCTAAGTTAGACTTAGGAAAGAAGTCATAAATCACTTACTCCACCAAACAAATAACCTAAAGAGACAAAAACCATCTTCTACATGCTAAGACACCAAGCTCATGTGGAAGACCTTCTGAAGCTACCAAAAACTTCAACAAAATATAGAAGAAATCCGTTATAATCCTAAGACAAAGACTCTTATATGTGAGGATCTGGTCTTGATTTACGTTTTTTGTAGTTTATGCTCTCATTGGTTTTTGTTCGTAATTATTGGTGCAATGTGTGCACATAGACTCTAGATAATATAACCTCTTTCATATTTTCATGGAAGATGTTTTTTCTATTGAAAAAAAATCCTAAAGTGAGGAATACGATTTTGTTGCTAGGAACTGAGATTTCGCGTTGCACAAATAGATTTTCCCTCATAGAAAGATTGCCACTTGGTTTTGTTTTTAATAAGACTCCCCTAAAATTCAATTTGTTGAGAGCTGTAACTTGAAATGGAGGAAGCCTTTATCTAATAACTAAATCATATTATTAATTAAATAGGTCTTGAACTCAATAACTTATGCATATCAGTAATTGTCCAGGGGTCTTGGATGGTCGGTGATTGGGTGCTTTGTTAAGGAACTCCTTGATGTGAAGTCACTGGTTCAATTCCCTGCCCAGATCAGGGTGATATATTGGAAATGATGAAGATGTAGTTCAACCAAACTTACAAATATAAATAAATCATATCATTAATTAAATTGCTTTAGTATTTTAACATTTATTTTTATAATGAAGATGATGTCATTATATAGAATAAAGTTACCTTTGGGCAAAACGGAGGATGGTGCAACTTCATGAACATTGTTATTTACTCTTGTTCCTATTAGGATACCTATTAAAATATATTTTCTTGTCTGATTGGAGGTTGTTTGTTAGTCTTCAATGTAATAAAAAACAAACAAAAACAATATAATTAACATGGAATATGTTGTATTAGATAATATGAATTGTTATTTACTCTTGTTCCTATAAGGACACCTATTAATTTTTTTTTTTGTTAGAATGGAGGTTGTTTGTTAGTCTTCAATGTAATCAGAAACAAACAAAAACAATATAATTAACATAAAAGATGTTGTATTAGAGAATATGAATGTGTAATCTTTCGTAACAATATATGTATACATTCATATACTCTATATCTATTTGTAAATATCTACTTTTCCGTGTGCCATAATGCTTCATATAATTATCAATTTTTTTGGTTGGAAAATGTATAAAGTTATATATTTAAAATGGATTACTATATAATTTGTTTTGTATTTTTGGAGTGGAGAATTGGAGCCATGGAATTGAACTGTGCAAGAAAATTATATTTTGGGATTTAAGGTCTTGAAATTTAAATGATTATTTTTGGGATTCAAAATTTTTGAACAAAGTTCTTGGCCCTTTGATATTGTTCTACTTGCTGAGAGATTTTCAATGGTGTAAATATTATCTCAACTAGAGTTTTGCATGAACAAGTTATGCTTTTTGCATGTTGACATCTGCTTTGACCACCACAATACCAAGTGTATGCTAAGTTAGCTCCTTTTACTCACTCATGTAAAATTTCAAGAAGATTCTTTAGGGTCCAAAACCTCAACCCTAATTAGGAGTCAGGGCTTCCAAAATTCCCTAACCTTGGCCTTAGACAACTAGGGGGATATGTTAAACATCGATTTACAAGGAAGGAAGGGGACTTATTCTTATTGTATTAATATATTGTTTCATAGATGACTAAAGCAAATGAGTGGGATATTTTGAGTGGAATACAAGAAGAAGCAACCTTGTAGCATTTATTTAGGCCACAATATCTATTGACTCCACAGTGTGTCTATCTTTCTTTCTATCTTGCATTTTATATCCAATAATAAAAGATTAAGGCACAACCTTGACATTATTGTTAGGTTTTCTCATATTGGATTTCCCAAGGCACATCTTGTGTTTAATGTGTTAATGCTATGGTTATTTTACTTTGATAGATTATCTTTTGTATTAATTTATTTCAATATCTTGAGAAATATGCTTATAATATTTCATTTTTAATTATAAGAAAACATTGCATAACATATGTTAACCTTGTAGTGATTTGTGGTGTCTTGTAAACTTTGTTGTGTAGTGAAATATTTGTGACAATTTACATATCATATTGGTACGAATACAATTATCTTTGGGATTTTTGTGGGATATTGCAAAATATGAAAATTGGGATAAAGAAAGAGGCCTAAAATTATATCTACAGTATATGAATACAATAGCAATTCCAAGGAATATTTAGATAAAGATTCATTGAACAAGACACTACTAGTTTTTGTTTTTTGTTGTTTTTGTTTTGTTTTGTTTTTGTTTTTTTGTTTTGTTTTTATAACCAGAATGAGAATTACTAGAGAATCAATAAGAAATGTTGGCTGCCAAGACTATACTGAGACATAAATATTTCATAAATGCCACAATGGGACAATTACATGTATTTAGAGACTTGAACCCACACAACTGGGGAAAAAAATTTCTTACCAAACCACTTGAGCTGAGATCCTTTGACTAGACATTACTAGATTTGAAGTAAAAGAAAAAATGACATTTTTTCAACGTTTACATGTTGGAGTCATGAATTTTTTCCAAGAAAAAACTATACTTTCTATTTCAATATGAAATTTAAGGTAAATTCCATAGGAAAATTTAAGTAGCAATAAAGAGTTCAAGACTTCCCAAAAAAATAGACCATCATATTTGTTTTGTAACTATGCAAAGATAGATGTGTTCCCCACCTATATGAATATCACAAAAAATACCAATATTATCCTCATCAATAGCATGAGGAAATATATGGAAAAACATAACTGAGATAGGACTTAACTAATTAAAAATCAAAGTTTCTTTGGAGATAAATGAAGCATCCATGTATTCATCCAAATAGCTAACGTTGGAGGGAAAGAGTGTCTCCTTTGAAAGTAAGATTTCCAAAATATTAAGTTATTTATGAATATGGAAAATTATATCTCCAGAAAGAAAGTCGTGATCTCCTTAAGTTATTGGGTGATGGGAATGGGGCTTAAAATATAGATATGAGGTTTATCCTACATCTAATGAATGAACAATTTAGAATCCCCAAACACATATAAGTACCAAAGATTCTTTGTGTCGGTAGATTTTAGTAGTGCATATAAAGATTTTAATTTCCTCATATTGTTTGCACCTACTTCTATATTGGATTTACCAAAAAATTGGTGATTGTTAATCAAGAGCCACAACACTAACTCTCCTCTTGGTTGGCTCCATCAAAGTCACCCCATGGTTTTAAATGATTAATTTTATGGATGGTTGTAATATGAATAACAATAGAAGTGGATGAGCTACTATGGGACATAATACTTGAGAGTTCCTGAATTTCCACCTAAGATGGTATAAGAAACTCACCTTCAAATAGGCATATATTACGTGCCATCTAGATTTCCCAAGTCATGATAAGTGGAAGAGATCTATACTTTTTCAATGCCTGCGTCCCAAATTATACTTATAGCAATCTTCAATATTTTGTTTCTCACATAAAACCCAATAGTTTCATTGAGTCTCCACATGATCCCAAAACTATCTAGATAAAGGGAATTTTAAGAATAAGTGACATATATCTTCCAAGGAGACAAAAGCTCAAATGCTTGAATCCCCATATTGAATTCAAGGCCAAGTTAGGATTTGATTTTTAAGAACCAAATAGAAAAGTAGTATACTTTTAAGAGGAGCCATAAATTTCCATAGGTTTTTATACCACTAGACATTGTCATTTTGATCACTCTCTTGCAGAGATAAATAAATCATCTTTGCTACGTACTGACCCTAAATAGGGTTGTATGTACAAACCAATTTATCTTCACCTTCCATGATCCTAATGTGAGCATAAGTAAGCTTAGAAATAAACCTGTTGTGCCAGGTCATATCAAGGCCAATATTGTTGAGGGGTTGTACTCTTTGCAAGTAATCCTAGTTGACTAGAGTTCAGTTAGTTGATGGTTTGGTTGAGGAAGATGAATAGGAATGAAACTTAACAAGTTTGGTTCTGAGAAATTGAATAGGGAAGAAAGTCGACGATTGAGTTGATAGGTCGACGATCAAGTCAAGAGAAGTTACTTTAGTTGAAATTGATGGAAAGTTGAGTAGTCGACATAAGATGATAATCTAGTGGAGTAGTTGAGGGGATTGTAGTTGGGTGTATGTGCATAGTTTACTTTACATTGGTGGTCAAAAAGGAATAAAATGCAGTTGGAATTGGGTGCAAAATAGTTATGAATCTTGAGATTCCCAGGATCTTAGCTAATGATATTTCACCACTTGTTTTGATTTGAGATGCTTTGAATTAGGGTTTCCTATGCCTATAAATAGAGCATGATGTAAGGTTGATGAGAGATGATGAGAGATGAGATAATGAAATAGAATTAATGCATTGGCCTTATTTGTGGACCAAGGTTGTTGTTCATTGTAGACTGGCTGTAATATTCGGTTGAGAATATAAGGGCAGTGGAGCTCAAAGGTTAGTTGGTTTTCCTAGTTGAGGGTTTTAGAGGTAAAACCTCCGTGTGTTGTGTAATTATTTATGCTGTGCCATTGTTTGTTTTCCAATATTTAATTTCTCTTATGATCTTTAACAGTTTATGCTAAGTGATCTTCTAGTATGGTTTATATGTCAGGTTAACCCTATATGATTTTTTTATTATATGGAGTGTAAATCAAGTGCCTTAAGCCCAACCTATGGTATAAGAGATTATTTTGGCTACATAAGGATGTATCCATTGTCAAAATTTGAGGATTTATTCAAGAATGTCATTCTTGATTAGATTGGAGATAATCTTGTTTGAGTGGGAGCCTTCTGGTAGAACTTCAATTAAAGAAGTATCACTAGTTTGAGCTTTGGGACCTTAAAATGGAGGATCTCCTTATAGATTAAGAACGATGGATTGTTGTGCATCCTGTGAGACCTTCGACCTGAATGTCAACAGAGGATTGGGAGAATCTCGAAAGAAAAAAAGGAGTACAATTCAACTTTGTCTTTCAGATTTGGTGTTGCTAAATGTCTTAGGGGAAGACACTGATAATAACTATGGGATAAGTTGGAAAACTTATAATAGTCAAAATCGCTGGTCAATAAGTTGTTTCTTTTGAAGAAATTTTACCTTCTAAGGATGAGAAAGGGTGATTTAGTCACAAAACACCTTCATACATTCAATAATGTTTCCAATCAATTATTGAGTGTGGATATCTCTATTATAGAAGAAGAAAAGTGTATCGATTTGCTGTTTTCTTTTATAATCATGTGATATTATAGTTGTGGCTATCGAGAGTAATATGATCACACTGACTCTTGATGATGTGGAAATATCTCTATTATTAGAGGAGACGAGGTGAAGGAATATGGAAGGATTGATCAAAGAAGATCTATTAGTGAGAGATCACCCGATAGATAGAGGTAAAGGTAAATTCACTAAAGGAATTTTTTGATAAAAAAGGATATGTAAGTCTCTTGCTAAGTAAAAAACAAGATGCTATAAATGTGGTAAAGTAGGACATTATGCAAGAGATCACAAGTCAAAGATTGTTGAACAAAGAAAAGGATTTGATGAGAAATAAACTGAAGGCAGAACTTCTTCAAATGGGGGAGAAGATGTATATTTAGCTTCGATAAGTACAAAGTCAGATCACAAGACACAGTCGATCAACTCGGGAACATCCTATCATATGATGCCCCAAAAGGAGTGGTTATGAGTATGAAGAATATGATGGAGGGGATATCTATTTAGGGTATGACTTGACACCTAGGATAACTTTTCAAGGTCGAGTTCGAATACTACTAAATGACATATGGATTTGAACATTTCTAGGTGTACTGCAGATTCTAGGTTTGGCTATAATTTTTTCAATTGAATGGGTGATGTAGGTGTGCATACCATATTAAAGAAAGATTCATGAAAAATGGTTCGTGGAGAAATGGTATTGATGAAAGGTGTTTGGATTGGGGCATTGTATAAGTTTTTGGGGCATAGCGACTTGAGTTGATGCAGTAGTGAAATTTCCTCTGAAACCAAAGGGGTAGCCTCTTATCTAGTCGATGAAACCATGATGTGGCATCAAAGACTGGGGCACATTGGAGAGAGAACTTAAAGCTATGCAAACAAAGGTATGGTTGAAGGTTTTCCTGATAATTTAGCAGAAATTGATCTCTGTGAACGTTGTATTTATGGGAAAAGTAATTCTGTTAGATTCCCATCTAGCTCTACAAGGGAAAAAGGACTTTTGAGATACTTCATAGTGATGTATTGAGGCCAATAACAATGCAGTCGCTAGGTGTGTTGACATATTATACATCCTTCATTGGTGAATTCTCTAGGATGACATGGTTATATTTCCTGAAGAATAAATTAGATATTTTTGAGAAGTTTTAAAATTTCAAATCTCTTATGGAAATCCAAACAATTAGGAAGATAAAGGTGTTGAGAATTGAAAATGGAGTTGAATTATGTGGTAAAGAGTTTGAGCATTTTTGAAAAAAACATGGGATAATATTCCATACGATTGCTTCATACATCCCTCAACATAATGGGATTGTAAAAATAATGAAAAAAACATTAATGGACAAGGAAAGGAGCATGCTCAACATTGCAGGATTGGAACAAAAGTTCTGGCTAGAGGTGGTCAACATTGCATGTTACTGGGTGAATAGGCCTCCATCACCAAAATTGGTTGAAAAAAATCCATATGAAGTTTTTTTGGTAAAAATCCATCACTCGTGCATGTTACTTGGTGAATAGGCCTCCATCACCAAAATTGGTTGAAAAAAATCCATATGAAGTTTTTTTTGGTAAAAATCCATCACTCGCACATCTCAAAGTCTTTAGTTGTGAGGATTTTTTCCATATCCAAAGGGACAAGAGGACACATATGGTTAACAAGGGATTCAAGTTTCATTGGTTCCAAGGATGCAATGAAATAATATAAGCCATTAGATCCAATGACAATGAATAAAATTTATAGTCGATATGTGCTCTTTAGAAAAGTTAGGTGTACTTCCAGGACTGAAGAGACTTTAGAAAAAGAGAAAGGAAAACAAAAGTTGGTGTTTGACTTGAATTCATAAGAGAGTGACTCAAATGAGTTGACTTAGTCAGATGAAGAGGTAGAACAATGGATTCCAGTTTTGAGGAGATCTAGTTGAGTAAGGAAATACCATGAAAGGTATACCCCACCCAACTTCTGATTTGCTTCTTTATTACCTACCATTGACATTGAACCTAGGTAATTTGAGAAGGTAATAAACTTAATAAAGGCTAAACTATGATTGAGGGCCATTAAGGAAGAACATAATTCTTTGCAAAGGAACGAGACATGTGATTTGGTTAATTTATCTGATGGAAGGAATCCTATTGGTTGTAAGTGTGTGTTCAATAAAAAATTGAACGCAACAGGTCAAATCAAGAAGTACAATGCTCGACTAGTGGAAAAAGGTTATTCCAAATTCAACATAGTCATCTTTGGTTGGATATTTTCTCCTATTGCAAATTTAAATTACATTAGAGTACTAATGTTTCTAGCTAGCACAACATTGTTTTGGAAATAGAGCAAATGAATGCAAACACAACATTTTTGTATGGTGATTTGGAAGAAGAAATCTACATGAAACAACCTAAAGGATTTGTAGTAATGGGCAAGGAGAAGCCGATTTGTAAGGAAAGGATGGTCATTTATGGTCTAAGGCAATCACCTAGGATGTGGTACTAGAATTTCAATATGAACATTTAGGCATTGGGATCTATGAGAAGCCAAGCTGATCACTATGTTTATTTCAAGTCAGAAGGAAAATATTTCATATATGAAATGTTATATGTTGATGACATCTTATTGATTGGAAACAAAATGGTGCAATCAAGGAGGTGAAGACACAACTATCCTCCAAATTCGACATGAAGGATATTTGTGTTGCACATTTCATTCTTGGAATGGATATTAGGTGAGATCATGCAATTAGGAAACTCTGCATATTATAGGAAGTACGTTGAAACAATTCTAAAGCATTTCAATATGTAGGATTGTAAACTGGGGTAGGTATCAATTATAGTTGGGACAAGACTAACTACTTAATAGTGTCCAAAGGCATAGGAAGGATGAGAGGATATGGCCCATGTTTCATATGCAAGTACTATAGATAGTTTGATGTATCCAATGGTATGCACTCAACCAAGTATTTATCATGCAATGGTAGTTGTTGGGTAATTTAATTAATAATTAAATTACATCATTAAATTTTCAAACAAATGTTCATGTACTTGCGAAGTGCATGTACACAATATATGCTAGGAATTCTATTTGTTATTATAAGATGAAATTAAAATGTGATTCCTAATATATTGAAGCAACTTGTGAATCTGCATCAAATCGAGATTAAATCCTATCAATTATACGCACATGTTCTTTCTATCAAACTTGTTCTTTTGAAAGAAAACTAATCTTAAAAACAAAATGAAAATGAAAGGCTTATGATACGAGCTGAATTGAAAGGCTATTCTATTTGACAAGAATTGAATTTTATTCTAATTGAAAAGAATACTCTAATTGACAGAATTAAAACCTTATTCAATTGAAATGAATTGAAATTCTATTCTATTTGACATAATTGAAATTTGTTGAATTGAAAATTTGTACTAATCAAATTGAAAGTAAATCTTACTCTAAATTCTTGAAATCACACCTATTCTAAATTGCATAAATAAGCTAAGTAAGGAGCATAACTAAAGAAATGATACAAACTACAAGCTTTGATAGATTACCAATGTGCCGACTTATGACTAGAATCAATCTGAACATCAACTCTTAAATCTAAGTAGAGAATTTGAAATGAGTAAACTAAGAAAGGAAATATTTTAGATATTTTGAATTTATGAGTGAGCGCTCAACCTGTGCAAACAAGAAAATGTTAAATAAACTATGACTAGAAACAAAGTATTCACAAAGATAATCTAACTATCTGGAAATTAAAATGAATCTACTCATGAAACAATAATGATCAACAACTATTCTAACTTACAACTCTTCAGGGGTCCCTCACGTCGAGTGTAAGGACAAAATAACTTCAATCAACGAATTATTCACCCACACATTTGATAATAAAAGGAACAGAGTAATTGTATTAAAAACAAATATATCCAATGATTATAGACTTAGGAATTTCCATTTGTCTCACTTTAAGGCTATTTATAATATATCTTGAATAATAGTTCGAAGAGTTACAAGATGAGAATACAGTTTATAATTAACAAATAAACGATTAAATCAAAACAGGAACCATGCTTCTCATGATATATGAAGAGAAAATCATGAGAAGATTTCAAACTGACACATCATAAAATTTTATGCCAAGATTTTCTCGTTTAATTCCATTCTTGCTTGTGGTTGCCACGACATGCCTTCAAACTCTATGCAATGATAGAGTGTTATAACCATAGTTGACTTCTGGTTTAACCATCAAGATTCTCGAACCCTGTGAGTTTCCGGATTGGTGTAATAGGTGGATGTACATATATTCAACATTTATCATCTACCTGCATGTTTTATTCTCCTTCAAACATGCTAGAACCTACCTAACCATGGATTGAGTCACATAATATTTGGTTAGCTACATAATCAATGCATTTCGGTAGCCATAGAGATGTTTTGATTAAATTTCACAATGAAATATATATTATAAACTATTAATGAATGATACCTTTTATTGTGTCTGAGAATAGCTAGAGTGACCTTATAGCTTGAAAATGTAGCAAAATTATCATGAAAAAGATGGGGGTGAAGGTAAAAGGGTGTAAAAAAGAGAACAATTCAGGGTCTCAACATTCCTTGACACCGAATATTTTGCATGTCCTCATGCATCAAAACTTTAAAATTGGAAAAATTCTCTGTTTACTGAACTATTTTTGAAGCTTGGATTAGAACATTCAAACTAGTAGATCCTCTATGACTCTTAACATTGAGTGCTAGTGTCAACTTCCTCATTAAGAATCTTATTGTTTTCTTTGAGCTTATTGTTTTTATTATACCAATGACACATATTTAACATCATATTGTTACCGAGCCTTCAAAATTTCATTTTGTATTTTTATTGTTTCATTTTCTTCTTTGATATGCCTATTTAGTATTTATAACTCATAGATATATTGTTTCAAATCATCTACAATTTCTTGCTTTTCCCGAGGAATGATATTAGTCAAAGGGACTTATTCATGAAAAGTATCTTCATATTCAGTTTAGGGAGGAGAATTTACCTTGTGTTGTTCCCTCTGTTCTGGTGTTTCCACGTAGTCATAAATTTGTTGTTGAACATGATCAAATTCAAGTGTTTTCCTAGCTAGACTTGAAGCTTGATAAAATGAAGACTCCACTATTGTTTCTGCTTCAATATGATCCTCTTATTAAATATTAATAGTTTCTAGGGGATCTTATCATTATTGTACATTTAGACACTTGTAAATGCATGTAGTCATTCTCAACTTCAGTTATGATTCCATCGTTTCCTGTATAGTCCTTCTAATTGTTTTCTTGACTTCTGCATTTTTCCTTATTTCTCATATACCACATCTATCTCCTTTATTGCTTTTGGTTGCTTGATGCTTGAACTGGATTTCTCTCTTCTAACACTTTGTTTTTCATTTTTCTGTTTAATTTTCTCCAAAAACTGGCAAAGATGAGTATTGTCCTTTGTCTCATATGGTAGAATTTCCATCTCCTTTGGCTCATTGATAGTCAAACCATCTTATTTATTTATAGGTCCAAGGTTAGGGTTTATATTTTTCTGCTACCACTTCTCATAGTCTTTTTCACTGCTTCCTCTTCTGGTGCCTCTATAAAATGATTTCGAACTAAAAATATTTTCCAATTATCTCCTTTAGTTCTTAGATGAGCCTCAACAAGAATTTGATTAGTGCATAATGGTACAAAGAACTGTCAAGGATTATAGAGTCCCGTTGTATACTATATGCCATTTTCCTAAGAATACATAGTGGATAATATAGTATTTTTAATTCATTTCCTTCAATGAAGTGAATCAAGAGTGAACAAGATAAACAAACATTGTGCCATATCGACCTTCACAAGTCAACAATTTATAAATGACTAGCAAAAAATTCCTCCTCTTGGTTTTAAGTGCAGTTATTGGTATTCCTTTCCTAAAGATGGAAGTATCCATACCTAGGTTATGGAGGAAGACTTCCCATTCCTTGTCTTTTATTTCCCGATTTTTGAACCAACTTTCTCCATTTCTAGGTAAACCTGTTGCCTCTGCCACTGCAAACTCCATAATTATCAACTTGATGTCCCCAATATAAGCTTTTACTCCATTGAATCCCAAGAGAATGACCTTGTAAATTCCACCTCATATCCATCAAATTTTCAAAGAAGTTAAGCCAACATGCTTTCTGTAATTGATCTTGAACTCATGGATACACTTGAAGAAACTTAACCCCATTAGGCTAAAATTTGACAATGACACCCATGGTGGCACAAAAGTTTTGATCCTGAATTTCTTCTTTCGATTAGGGTAGATGGAGATATGGATGATGGAGCATAATGGTTCGATGGTGATTAAGCTGGAATGAAAGAGGTTTCTAAGGCGATGGTCAAGTCATAATAAAATTGTGCCTCTCGCATAAATGATTCTCCATGATTCAAAGATCCATTTTTATAGGATGATTAGAATCTAGTGAAGAGATTTTGACGTGATGGGTAAAGATTTGATTGTGAGTGATGGAATAGGATTGTCACAAGGTCATGGTTTACTCATTTATTACAAAATATGTATCATTATCATTTGATAAGCTTATAAATTTATTGCTCCTTAAATGAAAAAATAATTTAACATTCTATTTGCTTAGCTTAAAGCACATCCTTTTGATATTGATGTCCTTCTTTTCTGTAGGTCTGGAGTGTTTTGTAAATTTGGCATTTCCACAAGTTCAGAATATGTGCAAGTTGATGTTGGCTGCAAAATTTGAAATAAGCAATGGAATGTTACATATCTTGTAGCTACTTTTCTTTAGAATTTTCTTGAAGTTTTGCTGCTACAAATGTGACTAGTCTTCATTGATGCTATTGATTCCTAAGAATGCTGAGATTTATTGGAGGTTTCTCTTTAAAAGAGAAACAAATTCTTCAACAAATTTATTGGAAGAAAAAATTATTGTAAAGAAGAAAGGGGATAAAAAGAAATGGGAGAAAGAAGGAAGGGAAATATGAAAATCTAAGCAGCCAATGACCCCTTGGTTTTTAGATAATATTTTATGCATATAAATGCCATCAATGCTAGTTTTCATACCTGTACTTTTATTTATTTATTAATTTCTTATCACTTTTTTTTATTTTTTTTAGAAGAAAAAAATCACAATTCTTTTAGTAATAAGGAAGAAAAATCTTCCTTTCTTACTAACTTCAAATCAAAATTCTCTTTCAAATGTTTACAAAATTCCTCTCTTGCCAAGGGCTTATGTTATAACTTTAGCCTATGCCCATTAACAAGGACGGTAGTATTTTCTTCATCAATAATCTTGATTCTAACTGCTCCATTATCAAAAATAATATCTACCTCATAGGGACCACACCAATGTTTCTGAAATTTTCCTTGAAAATCCTTGAACTTAGACTAAAAAAGAAGAGTCCAGTCACCTGGCTTGAATTTATTGACTTTGATGAATTTGTCATGCCATTTCGATCTCTGCTACTGGACTATGTTGGTTCTTTGGATAACATCTTACTGGATTTGATCTAGCTTGTTCAGTTGTACCAATCTTTATTTTTGAGCCTCAGATAGATCAATCCCCAACTTTGCTATTGTTCCAAAAGTCTCCACCTGGGATTCAATTGGAAGCAATACTTGCTTCTCATAGACAAGCTCATAATGAGTTTGTCTAGTAGTATTTCTCCATGTGGTACGATATGCCCAAAGTGCCTCTGGAAGCCTTTCTGCCTAATCTCTTATGTGTAAATGTACAGTCTTGTTCAGGATTGCTTCAAATACTTTATTGGTTGATTTTAGTTTCCCATTGGCTTGTGGATGACATGGACTAGATTTACTATGCTTGATCTTGTATTGCTCCATAATTTTCTGCACCAACTTCGATGTGAATTGAGCACCTTGATCTGTCACAATTTCCCTTGGGACACCAAAACAAGTGAAAATATCCTTAAAAAAATGTAACTACAACATTTTTAGTAGCAAAAGGAAGTGGCTTAGCTTCTACCTATTTTCTAACATAATTTGTATAAATAAGAATATACCTTTTCTGTTAGATGGAGGGTTAATTGGACCAAAAAAATCTAGATCCCATTTTTCAAAAGGTTCTACAAGTACCTGAGGTTGCAAAGGAATTTCATTTGATTGTATGGGCCTTCCCATTATTTGAAAACTATCACATCTTTTGACATATTCCTTGGCATCTCTAAAAAGAGAAGGCCAATAGTATCCCAAAAGGACTTTGTATGTAGTTCTTTTATCAATAAAGTGTCCACATAATTCATTATGACAAACTTTTAATACCTTCGATACTTTGAAGTGCACACTTCATTGACTGACATAAATAAGAATAGTTTTTTTTATTAATTATTGAATGATGGCTATTGTGGGAGGCCCCTGGCTTAAATACTACCTTGGGTGCCTCTTGGTGAATGGAAATGATATTTGATCATTCCCTTTGCCTAATAATTATAGACTAATTAATTTTTACATAACATTGCCTTCTTCTTGAAAAGATGCTTTGTCCTCAAAGCATATGTAACGATGGGTGCTGCTGACAAAAAACTTCTGTCTCCCAAGATTCTTCTTCTTCTGGTAAGTCCTTCCACTTAATCACGTATTCTTTGATTACTCGTGATCACAGCTTCTTTTCCCTGATGAAGATGATACCTTCTGGTTCTAGAATGACCCTTCATTCGTCATGTAAAGTCAGAAGTGTTGTTCATCTAATGCCTTTTTAAGGCAGGATACATGGAAAACGTTGTGAACATGACTTTTATCAAGAAGGCTTAAACCGTATGCTACTTGGATGATCTTGTTGTTGATCTGGTATGGTTCGTAAAACCTTGGCGCCAATTTGCTTTTTCCCTTCTATTTTAAGGAAAAATGCCTGTAAGGCTGAAGTTTAACAAATACCCATTCTCCAACTTCAAATTCTCTCTTTGTTCTATTTGGGCCAGCTTGCTGCTTCATACAATTTCTTTGCATTATTTAGTTTTTCTTTAAGAGTTTGAACAAATTTTTGGGTTTCTTATAACTGATTTTAAACGGCTGGAAGTTTCATCTCGATAATAGAAAAGTCCTTCCATTTCAGAGGTTCATAACTATACAAATCTTGAAATGGAGTCATTTTCATTGACATGTGGTAAAGTAGAGTTGTACCACCATTCAGTGAGATGTAACCACTAAAACCACTTATTTTGTTTGTCTGTGGCATAAAACCGTAGGTAGGCTTCTAAAAATTTATTGACAACCTCTGTATGGCCATCTGTTTGAGGATGGTAGGCTAAACTCATGTTGAGGTAGGTTCCTATATGATTGAAATTTTTCTTCCAAAAATTACCCTTAAATTTGGCATCTCTATCGCTCACAATGACCTTGGGAAATCCATGTAATTTGTAAACATTTTTGCAAAATATCTCAGCGATTTCTTTTGCCGAGTCTGATTCCATCATTCCCATAAAGTGAGCATACTGGATGAGTCTGTCAACTACTACAAGAATTTTATCCTTACCATAAGACATAGGTAAACCTTCGATAATGTCCATAAATATTTCTTCCCGTTTCTGATTCAAGATATTTGAAGGAAGAAGTAGTCCAGGTGTCATAATATTTTCATTTTTATTCCTCTAGAATTTATCACATTCTGCTACATATTTATGAATATCGTTACTCATTCCCTTCCAAAATAATGACTAGCATGCATTATAGTAGTTTTTAAAGAACCATACGTGTCGGGTTGACAACGAATCACGTGATACCTTGAGAATTTTAGATTTAAATTTGGAATTTGAATTCAGATAAATTCTTCCCTTGTACCATAGAGTATCGTTCTTCCATTCAAATTTTGAATTCCGAGGAAGGTTATTGATTATATCACTTGTTTCTTGATCTTTTGCATATTCACTTCGAATCTCATTAATCCATTCGAGAACAACAACCAAAACTACAATTAATGATCATTCTTCATATTTCCTGGATAGAACATCTGCTACTAAATTGTCCTTTCCCCTTTTATGTAATATCTCCATGTCAAAAGCAACAATTTTCTCAATCCACTTTTGGCGTTCTTTAGAGAGATTTTCTTTTTGGAGGAGGTATTGAAGACTATTATGGTCTGTTCGTATGGAAAACTTACTTTCCAAAAGATATTGCCTCCACTTGGTTAGCGCATGCATAGTAGTGAGCATTTCTTTGTTGTATGTGGACTTAATACATTCTCTCTTATTGAGTTTCCCGCTTTCAAATGCTATTGGATGAGCATCTTGCATTAATACTGCTCCTATACCAAAATTTGAAGCATCACACTCAATTACAAATGGTTTTGAGAAATATGGAGTTTCCAATACAGGGGCATTAGATATAAATTCCTTCAAGTGTTCAAAACACTTTTCTGCTTCATGATACCATCGAAATGAGTTCTTATTTAGAAGGTTTGTTAGAGGTGCAGCTATATGGGAATAGTTTTTAATAAATCTTCGATAATACCCGGTCAATCCTAGGAATCCTCTTAGCTAGGATATTTTAACTAGTTTGGGCCATTCCCTTATATCCTTGATCTTAAATGGAACGAACAAAGTTCGTTATTCAAATTAATTACTCTAGAAGACTTGTATTATAAAGATCTCAATTGAGGATACACAAATATATATTAAAATGTATGAATAAGAATGATGTTACAATTTAGAGTGAGGGGCCTACTTATATACCCTAGGAAGGCATCCTTTTATGAACGGTTATGTCTCCTTAGACATGTATCTTTGTTTAACTAATTATTACTTTAATCACATATTATTTATTATCTATATTTTTACTTTTACATAATTATATTCATAACATTGCCTTCCTCTTCAAAAATATTTGTCCTCAAAGCTTGTTGATGAATGGGTTTGATCTCTTTTTCTACTACGAATGTATTCTGCTTGATATCTTTTTTCTGCTATGAATGTATTCTCGTCTCGGGACAACCATATTTGTTGATACAAGTTGATATGATCCTTGGAGCGGTATGTAAAATTGTCGCACGAAGGAAGGATTTGACCATCATAAATTAATCTTTTGTGAATTATTTTGATTACAGGAAACTTGTGATGAAATGTTATCACTGGACCGAGTTGTGCGCACTTCAGTATTCTTCACAAAATAAGTTTGTTTTTTATGTTTTGAGTGACATAGATTTGTAGATTGATTGAAATATTTGTTCTTGTGATTCAGATGTAGATAAAGAGTTCTTTTGGTTTCCCTTATCATGTGTGTGGAAAGATTCTGATTTACTTCAGGTTCCAATGTCATTGAGTTGGTTACAAAATCTTCACTTGGAATTTCCTGTCTCAACATCTGAGTGTGTTTTTTATTTAACTGATGTGTCTTCTTCTTGAGTTGTGAATATCATTGGATCGATATTCATTCCATTTTCTTCAACTTGAATTTATTTATTTGAAGAACTCAATGTTCCTTCTCAATAAGTCATTGTACCTTATTTTCCAACGACTTTTTGTCCTTCTTAAGCTTCTTAATTTGTGTTAATAATTTTTCACTATGGTCTTTAAGTAGAGAAACTTCTTCATTTCAATGAGAAGTGATTTTGTCAATTTCTTTTTGCATATTTTGTAATACTTTTTTACCTTCTTGAAAAATTACTTTTTGAAATACCTTGTATGTCTTTGGGTGTTCTTGAATTTAGCTTCAGTATAACATCCTGGAGTGTTATTTTCTTCTTCTTGTAGGAAAATGTTAAAAATTTCTTTTTTTTTTCATATTTAAGCTGAAGATCCTAGAGTTTCCATCCGGGGCGCACCCAAAATAATGTCACCCTGATTGCTCCATACGGTTTGAACTGAGAATTGCGATATAAATGTATAATCCCAAATGTTTAATTGTAAATTGGTTATGTCATATTTTTTGTTGCCAAAACAATCTAATTTTTTGGTTATATTTGACTCCAGAATCACTAATTGGTTTGCGATTTTAGGCGTTATATAAATTTTATCTTTAGCAAGTGAGATAACATTAGTGACATGCTTTCCCATAATAGACCCTTTAATTGTAAATAGCACTAAAGCATAATTACATGAAGTTTCTAGGAATCTTCTAGCCGTCATTTCTGATCTAGACTCCCTTTTTCTCGACCTTAGGGTTTTAAAGATACCCCTTTTTAATCTTTAGAATAACAATTTATAATTTTTTTTTAAATCTTCATAACTTATAATAATTTCTTTTCCTTTTTTTAAAATAATATCTCTCCCTTTTAGTTATATAATAATATATCTCGGACTTTTTAATCAACTAGAACCTTAAAAAATATCTCATATATATATATATATATTAAAACACATCTTTTTATAACTCCCCAACTTGTATTTAGGGTTGAATTTTCATGAAATATTTTGTTTTGCTAAATAATTCTTTTTCCTTATGTTTCCTTGTACTTTAAAGTAGTTTAATTGTCGTATAACATTAGATGTATATAATTTTAATAAAATTTGAATTAATTTTTCCACTAAATAAAAATGCACTCGGATTCCTTATGATGGTTATCTTCATATACTCAACCAAATGGTGATTTGTATGAATGCGTCCGTACGACTAGTCACAACTAATATAGATGCACAAAATTTTAATTGAATTGTCAATGATACAAATGGTTGCTGCGAATTTTCTTGAAAAAAGAAAAGAAAAGACTACGATGGTTGGAATATCAGTGGCTAAGTGACAGAGTGAAAAACGGTTGATAGAAGTAGCAGGTAGAAGCAACTGCCGCAGAAGTAGGGTTGAGGCTGCGAGGGGCAGCGGTTGATGCGTCAGTGGGAATTGTGCAGACTATCGGGGGAGCAACAAGTTGAAAGGCGACTGTGGTAGTGACAACGAAGTGCATTACTGTTGGTGGGGAATTTCTCGGCAAGAGAACAAGAGGTGGTGCTGGAGCGGGGAAAAACATGTGTTCCTAAGGGAGACGTGAAGGGAAATGGTGACAATAGCTTGAGGGTTGGTGGAAGGGACGAAAGTCGCGGAAAATGATGGCAAGGTTTTTTTTCTTTTTGTTCAAGTGGTTACAACATTGTGCCACTGGAAGATGATTATGGAAGGTGACTGTAAGATGGGAATGAAACCACCATAGATAATAACTATTCTTTTCTATATTATTTCTTTTAATTTTTATAAACCTTTATTTTAATTTTTATTTTTTTTAAATATAATTGTTTTTTTTCATTTATTTGGGACTCTTATATAATTTTTTTTAACCTATATCTATTTTTTTTCTTTTCATATAATATTTTATAATTTTATTATTATTATTTTTCTTTTTGTAATATCTATATATATATAAATATATATTTTTTTTTTTTTTCAATGTCTAAAGGCTTGACAACGGATCCGATAGGATGGAGAACCTCCAAGTATATAGAGAAATGCTTGATTGTGACAACAACTACCTTGACAAAGACTTTAATGGTCAATGATCGAGAGATCAGAGAATGTGGCTCCGATACCAAATAGAACGAACAAAGTTCGTTCTTCAAGTTAATTACTGTAGAATATTTGGAATATAAAAATCTCTGTTGAGGATGCAATAATATATATTAAAATGTATGAATAAGAATGATGTTACAATTAAGAGTGAGGGGTCTGCTTATATACCCTAGGCAGGTGTGCCTTTATGAACGATCATGTCTCCTTAGACATGCCCCTTTGTTTAAATAATGATTACTTTAATTACGTATTATTTTGATTATTATTTATTATCTATACTTATTACTTTTACACAATTATATTCATAACATACTTCATCTTCTCAAACATATCTTTGGATGATCAGATTAGGTCCAGTTCAATACAACTTTCCTTCTATCCATGGGTAAGGTGCACTGGTCTTGATAAATTTTTGTATTTCTTTGGCTGATAAGTGTGGGGGAAACTTTCTTGTATTCAAATAATTAGCAATATCTTCAAACCAAGGAGTTTTAGTAGACACAACAAAACAATATTCATCAGGAAAATTATCCTTCACAAGAGTATCAATATTATCATTTTGCATCATGGAAAGGAAATCAACAACTGTGTTTTCCTTTCCTAGCCTATCCAGAATGGAAATATTGAATTCCTGTAGTAATAAAAACCATATAGTAATCCTACAATTAGTAATTGGTTGATGTATTAAATATCTAATAGTGGAATGATTTGTATGAATGAAAGTTTCATAACTAGTAATATAAGGTTGAAACTTATTGATGGCATGAACAACAATAAAAACTCCTTTCTGTTACTGTATAATTTAACTTTTCAGGAGTCAAATTTTTACTTGTGTAATAGATAACATAAGGAGTCAAATATTTTTGTCCCAGTACAACTCCTAAAGCTGTACCTTAAGCATCAATCGAAATATGGAAAGGGAGAGATCGATTAGGCCCTCTTAAGATTGGTGCTTCAATAATTTTCTTCTTCAATGATTCAAATGCTTTCTTGCAGTCAGAATTCCAAACAAAATCACAATATTTTATAAGAAGTTTAAAGAGTGGAGAAGCTATTTTTGTGAAGTTTTCTATGAATATTTTGTAATATCCCGTAAAACATAGAAAATTTACAACATCTGTTTAACAAGTAGGAATTGAAATTTTAGAGATTACTTCCACCTTAGAAGTATCCACCTTAATTCCATCACCTGAAATATGGCTATCCAAAACAATTCCCTCATCAAACACCATAAAACATTTCTCGTGACTCAATGAAAGATTTGCTTCTTTGAATCTAATGAAAACTTTTTTCTAATTTGTCAAGAGCTTTTTCAAAAGTGTTTCCATAGGTAGTAGATCATCCATGTAAACTTTTACACAATCATGAATCAAGTTAGAAAAGATACCTAGAAGTGCTCTTTAGAATGTTGTAGGTGCATTACATAACCCAAAAGGGAGTAACTTATAAGAATATGTACCCCATCGACATGTAAAGGTTGTTTTGTCTTAATCTTCTGGTTCCAATTGGATTTGGTTATACCAACTGAAACCATCTAGAAATGAAAAATATTTCTTCCCTGCTAAAGTATCTAGGACTCGATCAATGAAAGTTAGTAGAAAATGATATTTTAAAGTAGCCTTATTCAGTTCTCTATAATCAATGCACACTCTCCACTTTCCATTCTTCTTACGGACAATCACTGAAGGTGAGACCCAATGAATATATGATATCGGATAAATGAAATTCACATTAAGAAATTTTTGTAGTTCCTCGTTAACAATTTTTCTCAGATTGGGATTCATCCTTCTCTGATGTAAATATGATGCAAACATGTGTTAGGATCAATTCCTTTCATATCAATGTATTCCCATGCATATGCAGAAGAATGTTTTTGTAACATATTTATTAATTTTTTCTTTTTAAATTCTTCCAAGTTATTATTAATGTTCAATTTTTTTCCTGGAAAGATTTCTTCTAAATAATTTCCGAACTTTTCCATAGAATGTAAAGCTACTTTATATTTACGAGATGATAGATAGTCAATATTACATTTCTCTTGAAAAATTTGATCTTGTTCACAATATGAAGAAGAATCATTATTATTCATTATATTTATTAATTGGTCTTCCTCATATATTTGTGAAAGAGTAAATATAGGTTGAATATCTTCAAAGTATTTATCATAATCTTCAATCACTTTCTATTTCAGTTATTGTTTTTGCAGGTGAATATAATGTGAATCTCTTAGTAGAACTGCCATCTGAAATATACATATCCCTAGATCTACAACTTATAAATGCATCAAATGTAGCTAGCCAAGTTCTATCAAGGATCAATAGGATACTCCCATGAATCTAAAGATACAGATACATCTTCTAATATACCATCAAGTTTAATAACATATATATATATATATATATATATATATATATATATATATATATATATATATATATATATATATATATATATATATATATATATATATATTCTAATTGCAATAAAGTTGGGGTATATTGAAGATTAGGAAGCTTCAATTGATCCATAGTTTGTTTGATTAAGATATTAATGGCTTCTCCTAAATCAATCAAGGTGTTTGGGATCTTAGTACCATTGACATGAATTTTTACAATAGGGCTACCCATATCTAAATATTTTTGAAGTATTGGTGTCCCCATCATAACATCAACATTTTTTCCTACCAATTGAATTTTTTTAATGTCTTTCCTTTTTCTTCCTGGTTTTTTAATGCAAAACTCCTTTATTGTTTTTGAAAATATAAGTATTTCCTTTATAGCTTGAAGTAAAAGAATTTTGATGAAAATATTTTTCAATTCATCTAGCATATTATATTTAGGTAAAGTGATTTTCCTTTCTATTCCCTTATCAATTTGAAGCCTTTCAGGAAAGGAGGGACTTTGTAGGGAAATAAAAGGTTGCTCTACTAGAGGAATTGTGGGAATTGATTTTATTTGGTTGTCACTTAATTGTGTAGGAACATATTCCTTTGGAGGAGTCTTTTATTTATTAAGAGATGCCTCTTTTTCAGGAATTTTATCCTCCTTAAATTCTTGGATGACAACTGGTGGTGACTTCTTTTGCAAAACCCTACCAGATCTAAGTTGGACATCATTTAGACCTAGAGGGGTTATCATACAAGCTTGAAAGTTTTGACCCTTAACATTATAGATGGGTTGTTGAGGAGATTTATTATTTGGATTCAGAAGTGGTTGAGTAGGTAGTTGATTGGATTTTTGAGGAAATGGAGTGGATGACAAGGGAAGTGGTTGACTTGTAGTCAATTAGGATTGGAATTGGGGTTTCATAGGTTGTGAAGGTTGAGGGGGGTAATACTGAGGTTGCTACTGGGGATATGTTTGTTGGAATTGAGAATACTGAGGATTCCTGCCATAAGAGTTTTTCTAACCTTATACCCAAGGTGGGTTTTGGGGTTGAGGTGGCCAAGTTTTCCAAGGGATGGGTGCATTCCAATTTCTTTGTGGTTGTGCATATGATCGATATTGTGCATTGGGATCTTGTACCATACCAGTTTGTCTAGGCTACAAAGGTAATTTAGGAGCAAAAAGCAAAGTGATTCAACTTGACTTGTTCCAAATTCGTCTTGGAAAACAACCTTGATCCCGGGTATTGAAGGACATTATTTTGTATCCTGGTTTTTTGCACAGATAACACATATTTCAACATTATCAAGGGGACATTCTTGTAAAGAATGTTTTTTCCTATGTCTGGGATAGAAAATAGTTAATGAAGCATTCTCAACTTTTTGCTTGTTTTGTACCCTTAAAGTATCTAGTTGTTCACTAAGATTTCTAAGGATATCTATTTTAAAGTTGTCAAGAACATTTCCTAACTCTGCTCCAATTATTGCTCTGGATGCAGAGTTGCTTACTCTTGACATCACCGGGTCTCTTGGATTTTTACCATATTTAGCCCTTCCTCTTGAAACGTGTTTGCACAACTCACAAATTTCATCAAATAACAATTCACAAACATCTCATTTTACCATTAAATTGAGAAGATCGATCCATTCATCCCTTATGTTTTTTATCAAAAGATTTTTTAGTGTCTCCTCATATAAATTGTGCATTTTAGCCCTTTTAATATTATAGGTAAATATTTCTACCAGATCTTCAAGGTTCTCATCCTCTTTTTGAACTATCTGAAACACTTCATCCTGAAGGTTACAATGCATGCAACAATCCTTATATTTTTCTAGAAATATTTTCTTCATATCATCCCATGTTCTAATAGATTGTGTTCCTATACCCATGAACCATTTAAGGGCTCCATGTTCTAGAGTGGCTGGAAACAATTTTAAGTTTTGATTTTGAAGTACATAGCCATAATATCTTCACAATACTTAAAACCCAAAAGGAAACGTATCTGGATCCTCAGTTCTTAGGCTATCAAAATTAGGAAGGATAGAATGTGAGATTATTTTCATGGTAGTAGTAGTATCTTCACCTAATATGGGGGATCCAAAAGGATCCTCATCACAAAAATCATCTCCACCTCTACCACGTCAACCTCCCTGACCCCCTCTATTTCCTCCTCTATCCCTTCCTATCCCAATCCTAGGTCGACCATCTGCATTGTGTACTTCTCCTCCCCCTTCTCCTGCCATTTGATAGATTACTAATGTGCGCAATTATGACTAGAGTCAATCTGAACATCAACTCTTGAATCTAAGTAGAGAGTTTTAAATAAGTAGACTAAGAAAGGAGATGTTTTTGATATTTTGGATTTAACAGTGAGAGCTCGATCTGTGCAAACAAGACAATGTTAAATAAACTATGACTAGAAAAAAATATTCACAAAAAGCACCTAACTATTCACAAATTAAAATGAAACTACTCATGAAACAATAATGATCAACAACTATACTAACTTACCACTCTTCAAGGGGCCCTCCTGCCGAGTGTAAGGACGAAAAAGCTTCAATCAATGAACTACTCATCCATGCATTTGATAATAAAAGGAACAAAGTAATTGTATTAAAAACATAGGTCTCCAATAGCAATGATTATAGACTTAGGGATTTCCATTTGTCCTCACTTCAAGGCTATTTATAATATCTCTCAAATAATATTTTGAAGAGTTAAAATCTGAGAAAGTAGTTTATAATTGGCAACTAAATGATTAAATCAAAACATGAACCATGCTTCTCATGATTTTCTACGAGAAGAGAAAATCATGAGAATATTTCAAATTGACACATCATAAACATTAATCCCAAGCTTTTCTTGCTCAATTCCATGCTCGCTTGACGTTGCCACAATATGCCTTCAAACTCCGTGCAAGGATAGAGTGTTGCAACCAAAGTTGGCTTCTGGTTCGACCATCAGGACTCTCGAACCCTATGAGTTTCTAAATTGGTGTAATAGGTGGATGTCCATATATTCAACATTTTTCATCTACCTATATGCTTTATTATCCTTCAAACGTGCTGGAACTTGCCTAACCATGGATTGAGTTGTGGAATCTCTGGTTAGCTGCAAAATCAGTGCATTTCGGTAGCCATAGAGATGCTTTGATTAAATTTCACAAATAAAGTATATATTATAAACTATTAATGAATGATGCCTTTTATTGTGTCTGAGCATATATAGAGTGAACTTATAGCTTGAAAATGTAGAAAATTTATCATGAAAAAGATGGGGGTGAAGGTAAAGGGTGTCAAAAAGAGGACAATTCAGGATCTCAATAGTAGTATTGAGCAGATACTTGACAACAAATAGAAAATAAAACTAGTCTATTGTGAACACAATATTATGGTATTTTTGTGGCATGAGTAATCATGTAATCTGCTTCCATGAAATACCTAAGGATGACAATGAAGTAATTGTGCAAGTATTTGTCGATGCAAACTAGGTTGGTGATGTGTATAGAAGAAGGTTGACTAGTAGATATGTGTTCAAGTTGTTTGGTAGAGCTATTAGATGGATGAGTAAGTGAAATTTGGTCATGGTATTATCAATGACAAATGTTGAATACATGGAAACCACTCATACAAGCAAGGAAGTAGTCTAGTTGCGGTAGTTGTGTTAAGAGATTAATTTTCTCAACAAGCTATACAAATAGGTTGTGACAGTTAGAGTGCAATATTTCTAGCAAAGAACCTGACTTACCATTCAAGGAAAAAACATATTGATGTGTCATACGATTTCATTAGAGACATGGTGGAAGAAAAGAAGGCATTTATAGTAGAAGTAGACATAATGATAGATGTTGTAGACTTCCTAACAACGTAGGTGAGTGTTGGAAAATTTCCTTGGTGTAGAGAGGAGTTGGGTTGGGGATCTTTGGTTCACTAAAAGCATGATATTAATAGTTCATGCAAAGAAGACAAAATGGGAGAATGTGAGGTGTTTTACACTTCGCAGATAATCTCAATCGACTGGATTTCAATTAATTGATGGTCTAGTTGGGAAAGATGACTAGGAATGGATCTCAACAAATCTAGTCAAGAACAATTGACTAGAGAAACCAAGTCGATAGGTCGATGGTCAAGTTGAGAGTAGTTACCTTAGTTGAAGTTTATGGGAAGTCGAGTAGTTGACAAAAGTTGATAATCAATTGGAACAGTTGAAGGTATCAAATTTAGGTGTATGTGCATAGTCGACTTAGACTAGTGATGATAAGGGAGTTGAATATAGTTGGAACTGGTAGGAAAATAATTATGAATCTTGTGATTATCAGGATATAAACCAATGTTATTTAGCCACCCGCACTACTTCGAGATGCTTTGAATTAGGTTTTCCTATACCTATACATAGAGCGTGATGTAAGGTTGATGAAAGATGATGAGAGGTGAGATAATGATGTAGAATGAATGCATTGGTTTGAGGTTTGGACCAAGGTCGATGTTGAATCTAAAATAGGTATAATTTGGTTGAGAATATAAGAGTAATGGAGCTAAAATATTATATATTTTTTTCGAAGGTTTCTAGGGTAAAATTTCTATGCATTGTGTAATTCTTTATGGTGTGGCATTGTTTATTTTCTGACATTTAAGTTCTCTCATAATATTTAAAGGTTTATGTTAATCGAGATTTTATTTTGATATATATGTCTAGTTGACTATGTATTTTGACTTTTTGACTATGAAGAGCCATCCTTGATTCCAAATAGAGTTAGTATCTTCCCAAGCAATTTTTTTAAGAGTTAAAATTCCCACTTCCTAGTAGAAAACCGATAATATATTCATACAAATAGATACTTTTATTGTATCTTATAATCACATACAAACCTATATGAACCATGTAACTTGATATAACCTGCCACACCAATTTCTTTCCTACCACCGGAAATTCTTCAGAAATAGATCTACATTGGTTGGATATCATATGTGGTAGTCTTGTGTCATGTATGAATCCAATCCCAAATAGTTTTGGGCTCAATATAATTAGAAATAAGGATTTATCTGCACAAACTATCCCAAGCAAGAAAATCCATAAGGATTTCCCAACCAAATATTTCTCTAAGTCTACAATTTTCTTAAGACCCCATACACCTTGTTCCTTGGGAAGAGAAATTTGAGACCAACTCATAAGATGAGCTCTCAAATATTCTAAAAAAACCTTTTAGAGGTAATTGTAATCTATTTTAGGGATTCTATTTAGTATACCTTTCGGAATGGAAACCAATAAATTCCTTTAACCAAGATCTCTTCCAAAACATATTTAATGAGAATAAGGTGACCTTTGTGTAAGAGACAACAATTGCACCATATTTTGATATTTTTTTCAACCTTGATCTATAGCAATTTCCAACCAACGAAGCTATTTTTTTTTGGTTTGATATTGAACTCGAGATAATGAATCCTTCAATTAGAGTACAAGCTTTGAATCTAAATATATCATACCCCTGGTGCCTATTTTCCTTGACAAAATCTAGTAAGTGTATTGCTAATTTATCAAAATTAACCTCCATCCTTGAAGCTCTACATAAATTTTCAACTATCAATTTGAATCTTTCTCCTTCTACTGCATCACATAAACAAAATAAGAGAACATCATCCACAAATAGTAAGTGGGTGAGATGGGTTTTTTGTCCAATCCAGATCCCTTGAATGATCGTTGATTGTCTATATTTTATAAAAATTCTGTTAAGTCCATCAGCAATAAGAAGAAACAAATATGGAGAAATTGGGAAAAGTTGTTGGATACCTATTGTAGTGGCTACAACCTCCCTCTAGAATTTTTCCTTAGCTTCGTTTTGGAGCCTCCCTACCAACCTTTCACAACAACATGTCTTGCCTTGTCAAGTACACAAGCTTCAGTGATTTTCTTGCTGATTGCCAGCCTGTGCATCAGAGCTTGTTGCATCCCCCTCACAGGCTGTTTCTTCGGACTTGGTCCAACTGCAGGCTGAGCAGCTCCCTCAAGAAATTGTGCAATTCTAGAGTGGAACCATCCTTCCCTCTGGAAATTGCGCAATTCTATCTGGAAGCCTGCTGGGCTCCAGAATTGCACAAATTTTCCAGTCAAGCTTCATTGAGAAAATTGCGCAATTACTCCCAGCAGGACTGCTCAGCCCAGAAATTGCGCAATTCTGGGCAACAATCATCTGCTCTACCCAGAAATTGCGCAATCCTTTTGGGCACCTAGCCCAACTCCCTCCAAAAAATGCGCATTTTTTCCTCTTAGTTGAGCAGACTGTTGCATGTGCAGTTGGGTTGACTGATTCCCCCTGGGACCAAGAAAACTTGACTTGCATGCATGGGCTGCTTTTTCTTGAAATAGAAAAAGAAACATGCAAAAAAAATCCCTAGATTTTAGGCATATATTTTTAGCAGCTGGAGGTCACATGCAAAGATCATTTTAGAATCTTTCCTCGAAGTGTCACTTTTTCCTATATTTGTGGCATGCACGTCATGAGCCTCAAAATTATTTATTCGATGCTTCAAAGCTCACTTATTCACATTGATCTTGGAGCTTTGACATCCAACAACACATCCAGGAGTCTTCGACACATCCAACTCAACTTCTCATGGGTAAGTTGACTTAACTTGTCTTTTGCAACATTTCTGTTGCTTTTTGTGTTTCGCTTTGTGTGAGTATTGTTTGCTTGATTTCAGTGAGCGCTTGCTATTTTTTTGATGCATGGTAGCTTATAGAAGCACCATTTCAGTTTTCGTTCGCATCTCACTACTGTCGCATGCATGAAATTGTTTTGCATGAATGGTCGCTATTGCGGCGACTTGCCCCACACACATGCATGCTTTCCTATTTTTTGAATCTGGCATGTGTTGTTTGAATGTATGATCATTCACTCTTGTTTGTACTCATCTCATCATGCATTCAGACTTCTCATGTTTTCAGTTGCCTGTTGGTCGGTCTGGGCTGCCTTGGCTCGGACTGTGCCTTGCTTGGCTAGCACTGCACATTTCCGAAAGCGAAGGCTCTGCCTTCCCTCCAGAAATTGCGCAAGTTTTGCCCAACACTGAACTCTAGGCTTACATTGCACAATTCTTGGAGGCAGTGTCCTGCTGGCCCTACAAACTGTGCAACACAGTTTGCTAGTTGCATGTCACTACTAACTGAAATTGCGCATTTCACAGTTCTAGTCCTCAGCAAGCCAGGATGGACTGTGCATTGCATAGCTCCAACAGTCAGTCAGCCTCTGGATAGCTCGGACTGTGCCTTGCATAATTTTGGCAGTCAGTCTACCGACCTTCCAGTGGAAATTGCGCAACCTTCACATTTAATCACATAGGTATGTTGCAAGCTAGTCCTCAATTTTGTTTTGGTTTTCGACTGACACATTTCTTTCCATGAGTGTTTCTATGTATCCAGGCATCATAGGTTTTTGTCTGTCTCTTAGTAGCACAAGTACAATGGCTTCTAGGAGAGAAGAGTCAAAGACATTGTTAAGAGCACAATTGGGGATGCAGTTGATCAAGTGTCTATGAACTTGCCTATCCACGAAGACATCAAGTTGTTCATGGACAAGGATATCAAGATCAATGGAAATGGCATCACAGTGAGTAGCACCATCAGCAACAACAGAAGGCAGTACACTTGCGCTTGATGAATGCAAGGGGAAGTTTGTTGAAATCATAGAGGTATAGAAAGGCTGCAAGTTCAAAGCAGATCCACTCATGATGAAAGCGGCTTTGGAGATTGAGGCTATGAGGTGACGAAGCGACATGAATATCATGCGAAGTTAGAGAATGGAATAGAGAAGAAGTTTCATGTGTTGAAGCAACAGCTCAAGGAAGAACAGGAGCTGCATAGACGAGAGAACGAGTTGCAACAGGAGCAGGTACAACACGGGGTGCAACATGCACAGATGGATGAAATGGCATATGTACAAGTTATAGGTCCATCCCAGCAACTGGCATGGAGCAAACAAGGTGAGAAGTGCTGTTGATCGCATGTAAGGGAATTCAACAACATGCATGTCATTGTGTGCACAAACATGATCCCACCCATTTGGCACACTCATTGAGGCGAAGACAAGAAGCAAGTCGAATTGGAGCTGAACATGTACTTCGACAAGTTGATGCGCATGGTCACCAACACGCACTTGGAGATTAGCATAGACACTATGCATTAGTATGTTGTTGGTCTAGCCATGTTCAGGACTGTGATGTGCATGCTATCAAATGAGTTGGATAGAGGGGCCATATCAGTGTACCCGGATGCAACGGAGGCAAGAGTTTACTTTCAGCAGGATGTCACCATTGAGTGCACAGACACCATCACAGACGACCAAGCTTGGCATCAGTTCGCCACCATCGACCATCACAAGGATGTCAAAGAGTTGGTCTCACCACAATGGTCTGAGTGTTAGTGATGTCTTGCATGGCTTGCTCAAGCCATTTTGTCTCACATGGGTACATGTGCAGATTGTATGTAACGTCTTTTCAAGTGGAAGTTCAAGTGTCGATAGTTGAATGTAACAGTCATAGAGTAGTTGAAGAGTCATGAGGATAGACGAACGGTCACAAAGGGGGATGTCAAGGGTCACCCCACCCTTTTCTATAAATAGAACCTCATAACTCATTGTAAAGGCTTTTGGTCAGCCAAGATTCCGATAAGACTATGTTAGAGAGAGCTTGGACAATATTGTAATGAGCCTTGGCTTCTCCACTGCGCAGAGCTAGTATATCTCTTTGGAGGAGTTGGCGGTTGTGGCTGTAACATTCCGCTGTCAGAACTAGTGGTTGGAAATGGATGTATTGTATGACTGGAACTTACACTTCTTAATATAATAGAGCCAACACATTTCATGCATATGTTGTATTGTATTTCAGCTATCTTGAGTACTCTAAATGATATATGTATTTGTTTGCTTACGCATGCATGTGTAGCTATTTCTGTATATGTATGTATGAATCTTTCTGAAATGTGCTTTTGGTTTAACCATCACTTTGGATTGCTAGCTAACTCATCTTCCATGTTGTGATGCATCTTTGCTCGTGTGTTCCCTTCTTAACTCTGTCCTATCACAGGTTTCCAAGGGGTGCACTCACCTCACCCTCCATGTGTTAGAACCTCTCATGCACCTTCCTTGACTTACTACATATGTCACACCCTTGCTACCAATAGGGACATCTTACTTGCCTCTGTGCAAAACCGCGATCAAGGCATTACCGTACGACCCACTGCTGGGACTCCTACACCAAACGGTCTGAGGTCTAATTGGGACTTCTTACCGGGGAAATCCCCTGACATGTTGGTGGGTCCAGCACCATCAACAATACCCCTAAATGGATTTTAAAAAAGCTTAATCGACGATATTAATTGGTTGTAAATATATAAGACAACACATCCCAAAATATAGTTCACCATAGGTAACTCAAAAAGCCAATATGTATAATTTTTTTTAAAGAAGTCCATAAGACCCTATCATAAGCTTTTTATAGGTCTCACTTAAGAACAACAATGGGCCTACTAGTAGTTTTTATTGAGTGCACTCTTTCTTGAAATGATCCGATCACTTCATGAATCAGTCTACCTTTAAGGATACCAAATTTCTCATTTGAGATTACCCATGAGAGGAGCAGTTTAATTTTGACAAGAATAAGTTTTTTCATGATCTTGTAAATACTATTGCATGGTAAAATATGGTGGAAGTCACTATACATTTTTTGGACAATCCATATTCAAAATTAGTGTAACGAAGGTATAACAATAAATTCCAGGGATGATCCTGTTGTTGTTATGTATTTTTGAGGTTGAGGGAGTAAACACATAGGGTCACATCAAAACCAATTTGGAAGATGGGATCTAGCCCTACCAGCTTAAGAGAGGGAGCTCTATGTAAAATTTAGCTTTGATTTATGTGAATTTTAGGCTAGTTATGACTGTATTGATTTGATTGGTTTGGTTGATTTAACTGTTATAATTCCATTGGGCTATGGAGTCTATAAATTAAATTGGATTTTGCATCGATTTTTAGAGGAGTTCTCACAGGGCAAGCTAGGTTTCACTATTTGGATCTTTTCAGAAATTAAATGGATGGTGAAATAGAAGAAATGTAAGGTTAAGTAGAAATCAAGGAGCAATTAATAATTCCTTGATTTTTCTTTAGTGGAAAACATTAAAATTACCAACAACCAAAATAGTGTGCTCTAAGTAACAAATCCAATTTATCACATTTTTTGTTGAATAATTTAGATATTTAGAGTAACAGAGAAAGAAAAACAATGTTTAAACAAATAAACAAAAGAGACACATCACCATTTGGTACACCACATGAATCCTGTGAAAGGTCCTTGTATTATTGATGCTCCAGTACTTTGAAAAATACAATATGCATAAGAAATTACATTAAAAAATCAACCATTAATACTTCAAATAATGAAGTATTTATACTGATAATTACAAATTTGTTTACAAAATCACTGTCAAACCAAGAATGTATTATTAGCCTAATTACAAACAACATGATTCATTCTTGGTAGAAAAATAGGCCACGTAGACATTTGGAAGAAAATGTGGCTCTCTTTTGACGGATTCGATTGCTGTGTCAACCTGAAATTGTGTTGCGTTGGTGTGCCGACTGTCGTGATGGATGATGTGCTGGCCACTGTCTTACTGCAGCCAAATTACTCTTTTTAATTTAGTAAATTGATCAGTTGTTCCCATCTCTTTTCATATAATATGGTTAATTTTATTACCCTTCGGTAAATTTCATCTACCTATCTGTATTTTGCAAAAGTTGGTTTCATTGTAAAAAAGTGTTTTACCTCATTCTGTGCGTAGAAATCATTTGACATGGTTTCCAAAAATTCCTTTTCTATCATACTACCCTTAATCCCATTGAATTTGATGCTGCTTCTAGCCAGTTCTTTCATCTTCAAGACATAGTCTTCCTGAGTGATCAATTTATCATTTATTACATAAATGCTGGGCAGTCCTTTTTGGATCAATGCTTCAATCCTGTTAGAAAACTTGTTTACTTACAGCTCCAAGGTTTCACATCTTTCTTCCAATTGGTCAATAAGGTTTCTCTTAGTCAAGACTCTCTTAACTTCCAAAATAGTAGAAGTTCTGTCACTGATTTCTACTTCTTCAAGTTTATATTTGGACTTAGAATTCAGGAACCTGATAATGTTGGAGGCTTCTATGGGCATATCTCCAAGCTTCTCCCTTCCCTGCACAATGGTTTCTGTAGCCTTTTCTATCAGCTCCTTCTACTACAAACTGATTTGGATAGAAGGCCAAATATCATTCATAGAGTCTAGTATATTCATCCAAATGGTTTCCTTGGCTTGAGCCAAGGTCTGACCAATTGAAGTGTTCCTTTCTACCTTATGCAACTTCTCCAACAATCTCTGTGATTTCTGCATTTCAGTAACCTGAGAAGCTTCAGCTTTGGACTTTTGTACTTCTAAAGCTTTGTGCTGATCCTGTTCAACAATTGCAGTATGAGTGGAAGAATTAGCTGCAGTGGTTGTTCTTGTGGCTGGAAGATGAGAAATGGGTATGGAATCTAGGGGGATAATAACCATCTTTTGACTCTGTTCTTTCTCCTTTATCATCTTCTCCATTTCAGCCTCCATCTGTCTAATTTGTATGTTCTGCTCTATAATCAGCTTCATCATATCTGCCTTTTGTGCTTCATTTTCTTCAATGTCCTTGGTCAATGGGTCCTCTATGGTTGGCAGCTTGAGTTTCTTTCTCAAGGCTGCAATGTCCAGATTCTTCTTTCTGATAATCTCCTCTGCAACATTGACATTTTTAGGGTCATACCCTATCTTCACCACCAAGTCTTCCAAAGACTTGATTCTATTATACTTTGCTAAGAAGGACACCTTCTCCATTTTCAATTGAGATTGAACATTAGCAAATGAAAATTTCAATTTAGATAGTGACATAGCAATGTTAGTCAATGTAGAAGATATCATCTCACCAGTTTTCTTGTGCATCTCCATTTGATCAATGGGATGAATGTATTTTGTGCTGAAATCAAAGGTAGTGATCTTGTAGTCTGTTGTTGTTTTTGGCTATGGAATTTGGGCTTCAAGAAAATCCATTTGCATCTTCCCATGCTCTGTGTCAAAGACTGACAACAACCTGCTCTGTGAGTTGGAGGTTGGCTTCCAAAATTGATTATAGATACTATTTTTAAGAATCTCATTCTTAATATTAATCTCCCTGTACCTATCAACAACTGCCTTTTCTTTCTCTCCTTGGACATTCTGGGAATCTAGATCTGTTTCCTTTTAACCCTGTGAAAATGAAGGTCCAGTAGGAGATGTCACAAATTTGATGCTTACAGGTGGTGATGGAAACCTTCTCTTCTGTCTCTTTGTCCACCTCTACTCTAGGATTCAACTCTGTCCTCTTCCTGTAACTGATCCTAAACTCTTTGATCTCACTTCCAGTTGTTGATGAAAATCCCTCCTCCCTCTATATTTTGCTTGATTTCTCTTGAGGAGTGGGAGTCTGCAAACTAGAGGTAGAAAAGAGCTATTCTTCAGCTTCCTGCAAAGTGTTTTCTTTCCATTCTAATTGATTGTCATACTACTCTATTTTAGGTGTAGAAGTATGGATGTAAGGAGTAATTTTATTCTCTACTTTGAGCTTTGAAATAATGCTACAAGGGTCATAAGACCATGTAAAGATTATACTAAACTTCATTTCTTTAAGCATCTTATCTTCTTCTTCACCTTCTGTCCTGGTATTGCATACAAATGGGCCCACCCATGTCTTTATTCTGAACTGTGATTTCTTCTTGGCCACTACAAAATGAATATCATCCGAATTCAACATATGTCTAATATACTCCAGAGAAAAAATCCTCATGGGGCAATATTTCAAGAGTTTGTATGGTGCCAATTCATAAACATAAACCCTGATTTCTGTGTAGTTTGGGTATAAATACCAATCCCCAGTCTTTGCCTGATATGTTAAATGAAAAATTATCTTGATTTCTTCACTAATTTTGGGCTATATTGAACTGTTAAGGATGTTCATGGATGGGTGAACAAAATCCTCAATGAACTGTTTCTAAGAGAACTCCTGTTTCTCTTTCATGACCCACGATGTCCAAAAGATCATTCACTGCTGATTTCCTGTATCATCAAGGTTCTACATTGTAAAATTGAATTTGTTTGCCTGATAGTAAAGGAACATATATATTAAAATGGAGGTGTAATTAAACACCTATTCTGTAGGAAACTTTATAAATTGTTCATGAATGCTGTCAGCCAAGAATTGACTGAAATTGAACACAATGGATGGCTTATTGTCTGTGGAAAATATGGAGAGGAAACCTAAAATGGGCTCATCTACCCACTGATCAAAATAATAACCTAAAATATAGGAAATCATGGATATAATTTATTTGGCTTGATCAGGGACGCTGGAGGAAGGATATGGAGGATTCTTTTGGGTAACTGGGCATTATCAGGAAAGAATATTTTTGAAAATTTTGGGTCTGGTAGCGAAATCCAGCGTCTCATAAAGATGGGTGAGGGCTTCTAAAGAGAAAGGAGTACTATTTTCCATAGAGGGGGCCAACATTATTTGGTCTATGGAATGGGTAGTTATGCTAAAGAGGATGTCACCTGAAGGGGCCATGATAGCTCTTTGAGCAGGGACATAACATGCCTGACACTTTATGGTAAACTCAGGGGCTTGGAATGTCAAGGGGAAGATGTAATGGGGAAGATTGGACTCCTAGAGCCCAATTTCATCAGTTTTATCTGTATGTTTGTCTTCTAACCAACAATATAGCTCCAAAAAAATGCAGTCACATTGGGTTTCACTAATCCTATAATCCCTGTCGGCCAAAGGGATATGATCTAAATCTACAGAGGGAGGAATCAAAGGATTAACAAGTTTATCCCGAGTTTTACTTTTGGGATGCATGGCTGTATCAATCAGGCATGGTTGTATCAATCTGAAAGTAACAGTAAGAGAAATTGGCAAAAATCTTACTGGGGAAACAGTTGGGGTAATGAATTGTCAGGGGAAGGGAACAAAAGACTGTCAATTTCTGTCTTGGATTTGTGTGAATACTGTGAAAAATGTCAATGTGAAAATGTTGTCAATTGTAGAGAATAAGCAGTGAAAAGGGAGGAGAGCGATGGTTTCAATAGCTTTTAAACACTACTGTGTAAGTTCCGTTGAAAATGGTGCGAGACCATTAAGCCTAAATGGTTACCCTGGAGTTATGAATTAATGCGGAACAATCCTTTTTCCGATAGTGCATTTAAGTGGACAATGGCTAAGCAATGTGGCGGGAGGAGAGTGGCGGAGGAGTCATCGTGGGGATGCAGTAAAGCAAGTGAAGGAAAGGTGGTTTTGGAGGGGTAGAGAATGGTATGTGGTTTCGGCCCGGGGGTGGGGGTGCGAAATCGGGAGAGGGTGACACGTAGGGGATGGGGCCCAGTGGGAAAACAACCTTTTCAAACCACCCCCCCCTGTCGATGGTAAAGGTAGGATGGAGAAGGGGGGGCCGAAGATGGATGAGGGCCGTAGATTGTGAGCGGGAGCGGATCCTGATGTTTTGATGGCACTGTGCTTTAACCGAAAATGACAAAGAAGCTTTGTCGCTAAGTGCTTTTTCACTTTTCCTTTTTTAACTTAGGATAAAGTTTAAAAATAAAACATATGAAATTACTTTATCCCATGGCGCATATTTTCCCTTTTTACCATATAATTAAAACTTATGATAAAAAATGACATAGGGATATATTTAAAAAAACAACTATTTAACCTACCCTTAGCTAAGCTAACATTTTTTATTCTTCAAAAGGGTGCACTTTGACTAGCAAACCCACCTTATTTTCTTTTATTACATAATGAAAAAGTATCTAACCTATCCCTTATTTCTCCTATTGATTCAGATTAAACAGTTGAATCAATGTCATTTTCTACCTAACTACTGATTTACCCAGATTAAACTATTGGGAAAATCTCTATTTTCTAACCTAACTTACATAAATTTAAAGGATTTTAATCATGATTACACTGTATGATTAAAAAAGTAGCTAGACATTGTGGTATTTTGAACAAGCTGCACACAATCTTTATTTAACAATGATGAAGAAAACTAACTATCAATAGTGGCATTTAGACTTGCAACACTTTTAGTATCATTCCTTTTTCTTTTCTTTTGATGGGGCTTTATTTATTTTTATTCTTTTTCAATATTCTTGTTTTTCCTCTTTTATTTTATTTTTATTTATACCCTCTTTTCATTTTTATTCTGTTTTTTCTTTTATTTGGAAATTATTGGCAGATTGTCAAGTATTTACAAAATAAGATTCCTAAGATAGAATACTCAAATACCTTGAGATCCTATAAATTATAGGACCCTAACAATGGCTCTAGTTGGGGATGGCACTCTCCTTGTGAGGTGCCAAGAAAATTTGATCAGTAGCCTTCAGTGTTCTATTTCAACAATATCCACACCTGATTTCCTTTGTTGTTTTACTTATGGTAACATATCAATGGAAGCTTAGGGCCTTCTCTACAGGCTTCAACTTTTGTTAATAGGTCACCCAATCAAAATAATAAAGACAATGATATTTACAAAGATTAATGCTAGAAAAATCTCTATTGCTCAGAAAAATAGTTCTTTAGCATTCTCCCATTCACAGGTCCACGAGGCATCTCTGTCCCATCTAGATGTTGGAGAAAAAATGTGTTGTGTCCTCTGAAAGCATAAATGGCATAAGGGTCTATTTGTAGATTGTTGAATTTGCCATGCTTTCCTTTGTTTTCTCTTATGGAATCCCACTTTAAGACTTTATCACCCAAGGTGAAATCATCTGCTTTGGTTCTTCTATCAAAAACCTTCTTGATATTTTCCTGGATGACCTGAGCCTTATTATAGACTTCTTCCCTGGATTGCTGCAATTGGATTGTCTGATCAATTCTCCTTTGGATGTCATTTGGCTCAACCTGCAATTCTTGAATTATATTCATGACTGGAACTCCCAAAGAGGATGGAAAAACAACATCCATTCCATAAACCAATTGGTATGGTGACATGCCAATCGATTTCTTTGTGGTGAGCATATCAGCCCAAAGTGCATTTATAAACTTATTGTGCCATGAATTTTTTTTCTCTTCTAATAACTTCTTAATAATATTTACTGGACTTTTGTTTGAAAATTCAGCCAACCCATTTCCCTATGGGTAATAAGCAGTTGAATGTCCCAAAGTAATATGGTATTTGTTGCAGAAATCTATCATTTTCTTAGATCTAAAAGCTACAACATTGTCTGTTATGAGCTTGTTTGGACAACCAAATCTAGACAGAATATTGGTTTCTAAGAATTTGATGATAACAACATCTATGGCTAGTCTGGAAGGTGTGGCCTCAATCCATTTGGTGAAGTATTTAGTAGCAGTGAGGATCCATTTATGTTGGGCAGAAGATGGTGGATGGATTTCTCCAATGAAATCCAATCCCCATTGTTAGAAAGGACTTTCAACAGATATTGGTTTCAAAGGTAGAGGCAAAATATTTCTTTTCCCTTCAAAGATTTGGCATTTATGACAATAGGTTACCTTCTTATGAACATCTGAGAAAAAGGTAGGCCAGTAAAAACTAGCTCTAAGGATCTTATTAGCAGTGGTTATCCAGTACAGATGGCCACTACAGTCACCTTCATGGAATTCATGCATTGTTCTTTCTACATCATCTTTCAACAGAAACTTTAGTAGAATATACCACCGAGATCTTTCCAATATAAAACATTATCTGTGATGCAAAATTTAACTACATTTAGCTTAAGAAATCTATCCTTTGTCTTAGTTAAACTAGGAGGAGCATTTAAATTGAATAAAACATAAATAAGGTTTGCATAACAGGGTGAGGTCATGAAAGCCTCATCTAATTGTGGAGTTTCCTGTTCCTCTTGATCATCCAATGTAGCTACAAAGTTGATATCCAAAGCATTAAAGTTAGATTCAGCCATAAATTTGGCTAATACCTGTCCTTTGATAATTTTGGTTGGCTTGATTTCCATGTCATACTCAAGGATGATGGCAATCCATTTGCATCTTTTACCATCTGGCCCATTTTGTGTTAAAATATCCTTAACGACAACATTTGGTACATAAGCAATTATGTGACAATGGAGGATATAGACCCTGAAATATTTAATTGCTTTCATCAATGCAAAGACCCATTTTTCCATTATATTATACTTGAGTGCAACATCCCTTAAAGCCTTTTTCAAGAAAGCAACAAGTTTTTCATATCCATCATCATTTTTCTGTAAAAGGAAAGCTACAACAGTATGTTCAGAAGAAAATGAAAAAATTATAAAATCCTTAGTAAAATCTGGACTGATAAGGGCTGGTGCTTTTGTCAATGCTTGCTTAACTTGGTCAAATGATTGCGTAACATCAATGTTCCATCTGATTTTTGAATCTCTTTTTAGCATGTTTGTTATGTTTCTGAGAAGTTTTGCAAGATTAGGGATAAATCTTCTTTGGAAGTTTATTCTACCAATAAAAGATTGAAGTTCCTTAATGTTTATTGGATGATTTATTTTCGGAATAGCTTCAATCCTTTTGGGATCAATTTTAATACCTTCCTTAGATATTATATGACCAAGAAGTTTTCCCTCTTTAAGGCCAAACAATGTCTACATTTCTCAAATACTCTTCTTAGATGTGACAAATGTTCTGGATCAGTTTTAGAATAAACAGTGATGTCATCTAGATAGATCACTATAAATCTGCCAATTTCATCAACAAAAGCAATATCCGTTGCTCTTTGAAATGTGCTCCAACATTCATTAACCAAAAGGGCATCTTCACATACATGAAGGTACCCCATGCAGTAGTAAAGATTGTTTTATCTTGAGCATCAAGGTGCACTAAAACTTGATTATAACCTCAGAAACCATCTAATAAAGGAATCCTAGAAGACCCAACTACCTTCTGTAGGATATGATCCATTCTTGGTAAAGGGTAGTTGTCCTTTAAGGAGACTTTATTAAGGTTCCTGAAATCTATGCACAATCTGATTTCACCTATTTTCTTCCTAGTTGGCACAATATTTGAAACCCATTTAGAGTACCTAAGAGGAACTATGATTTTAGAGTCATACATTCTTTTAATTTTCTTCTCAATCAAAGGCATCAGAACTGGATTTATTCTTCGAAGTTTTTGTTTAAATGATTTCTGATCCTCTTTAATTGGAATTTTGTGTTGTATAATCTCTGTATCATATGTTTTAAGATCTTCATAGCTCTAGGAAAAAACATCACTGAACTCCTTGAATAAAGCAATGTATTTTTGTTTTTCAGCAGCTGGGATTGATTTAGACAGTTTTATGATTTTGGGGTCTTTTTCACTGCCTATGTTATAGTCTTCTACTGCTGCTCCTGTGGGCTCAATCTTAGGTTTTTTAGCCACATCATTGAAATCAAATAACTCTTCTAATGGAACTAGACCTCTAGGTAAAACATTATCCTTTAGCTGAAGTGTTTCAAACTCTTCTTTTTCTGGGTCTATTTCAAGCAATTCTAATTTATTTACAACTTTATCTATGGGTGCATTTACATCTGAATTTTCTCACTACCTTTCTAAACTAGAATGTACAACTTCCTGATTTTCTAATTCAGATTCCAAATCTATACTATCATCTTGAAATTCATCTTTAGATTGCATAAAACTTTCAATCTGATTATCATTTCCAAACACTTGCCAATACCTCATATTATCTAGTAAAGATGGTCGATGTTTCACTTCCACTGTATATGCTTGATTAGGGTAAGGAATTTTACAGGAGTTGGCTGAAAAAGCCAGATTGTTTGGAATGATATTTTGTTTTCTAGGAATTGCAGAAAGGTCATATTCAAGAAAAATCTCTATAAAATCAAGCACAACATTTATGTATGTTCTCATTCTAAGGTGTTTAGTTGAATACTCTCCTTTAATTTGTTTTATAATTAATTCAACATCCCCTTGAATGGATATCCTCTTTGCACCTAAATTTTTTAACAACTGCAATCCTAGTATAAGGGCTTCATACTCTGCTATGTTATTGTTACATTGGAAGTTTAGCTTGTATGAGTGACCCTCAATATGATTGTTTCCTGTGTTTACCACCCATATTCCTGCTCTAGAAACATCTTTTCTACAAGAGCCATCAAAGCTCATGTCCCAAGGAGGTTCAAGAGGAGTACATAGTTCTATTGTTTGGGATGGTTTGGGTCTGTTGTAGAATTTTCAGTTTCAGCATTGATCACCTGAGTGTTGATGTCTCCATCATTATAAAGAATGGAAGAGTCTAAATCTGTGTGGACATAGTAAAGTGGATAGTTGTGAGGCTTCTCTTGATTACTCACCATGAATTTCATCAACGTTTCCCTATATAATCTTCTTTGCTGCCCAATAACTGGTATGGTGGCAAAGGTCACATCCATCTATAGGGTACCTTGTAATTTTGCTCCCCATGAGTGTGACAACAACATGCCATACTTAGGGGGAGTATCTGCAACCACTATTTCCATTACTAGAATTTTGGCAGGGATTTGAGCTAAAGTAACACATAGGCCTTTGGTAAGACCTAGGCATCTTACCTTGATGGAATCAAAGGAATACAAGTCTTTATAAGGTCTATTAATGTCAAGTCCTAATTTCTCCATAACAACTTTAGGCATTAAATTGTGGAAGGCACCAGAATCTAGCATATCATTATGGAGAATCTTGTCGTGAATATTCAAGCCAACATAAAATGGAGGAACTCCTCCTTCCTGTGGTTTTCCCTCAACTTCCAATCCAAATAAGAGTTTAGGATGGTCATCATTCAGATTTACAGAATCTGTGTTTTCCCCTATGTTTAGAGCTTTCACCACTTGGGGTCTGTACATGTTTTGGTTCATTAGCTCTGCTAGAGGAATAGGAATTTTTCAGCTTTGCTAATTCATTCTCAATATTGAATGATGTTTGAATCTTGACTAGGTTGGGAAGTTCAGATTGATCTGTCATTTCTTTAGACATAGGCTCTTTTCGTTGACTAGTGGTTGGGATATCAGTTTGAGTAGTTTTAGAAACACTGTCAACTATCTTCTTAACAGGAATTTCTACTTTCTTTTTACTAGAATTGTCCACAATTTTCTTAGGAAGATAGTCTGTTGTTTTCCTAATATCAGTTTCAGAATATTTTTTAGTAGGATAATCAGAGTTTTTGTTGTTGAGAGGGTCTGATTTTTTTTTTCTCCTAACGTTATACTGCCTATGGACCTTCATGATGGCATTTTCAAAACCTTTTTTATATTCATCTGATTCTTCAGAATCTAGTTCAGTTTGAGCTAGGAGAAAAATTTCTTGCTCCTCTTGAGTGAGGAAAATTGTTTCATCATCATTTATTCCCATTAGGTTTATTTGATTATCATCCAAATATTCAACAATCTTACCCTCATCATTAGTGTATTTTTCCTGAAAAGGAGGTTGAACCTGCTGGTCTAGACCCTTTTGTTCTCTTTGTTTGATTTGGGGAACATTCCTTCCAAAGTTTTGGTTTCTATTTTGAGGAGTATTTTGGTTTTCTCTCACTTGAGTTTGGTCATTTATGTTTACTCTTTGCATCATTTGATTCAATACTCTCACTAAGTTATCAATTTTATGATCAGAGGCAGAAGTGGAAGGCTCTTCTTTTATAGTAACCCTGTGTTTAGATTTTAGTTTGGCCTTCTCGGCTAAGATGTTAGCTTCAACTTTTATAGCATTAGCTTGAATTTCTTCCAAAGTTGCCAGGTCTCTCTCTCTAAGTTGATATTCTATGTCTACATTGAAACCATCAGGAAAATCAATTAAATCTAGGCCAGGGGAGGGCTTGATATATGTTGGAATGGAATTGTAAACAATATTAAACTGTTCACAGTATTCTTCCACACCTTCATTTGGTTTTATTTTCAGTCTTTTATATTCATGTAGGAGTTGAAGTGGATTTATCTTGATCTCCCATATAGCTAAGAAAGTTTGATGGAAAGCTTCAAGGTTGGCTATACTTCCTGCAAGTAAACTCCTAAACCATTTTTTGACATCACCTCCTAAACTTTGAGCAAACAATCTCATTTTTACATCAGCTTCATCTACTTCTTGAAGGTCAAACACATCATTCATTCTATCCACATGCTGCTGAGCAGTATGAGAACCAATGTTATAAAATATCAGAATTTTAGATTAATAATCTCTAGGCACATCATTTAGTTGGCCTGGTAACACCAAAGGTGCATACCTACCTTCCATAGCTGGTCTAAAATATTGACTAGAAGTTGGTCATGTGGTAGGTGTAGTTGCAATAACTACAGGGATAGTAGGAATAACAGTATGATATATCAAAGGTGAGGAAGTAGAAACTATGGAATGAGTAGGACTAGGGGGTTTTAGATTAATAGACTGGGAAGATTGGCTGGACAAAGAAGTTGCTGCAATAGTTAAAGCTGAAAATTCAACATATTGTTGAATATAAGCTTCAACAATGGCTTGGTTCAAAACCGAAACTAGAGCCTGTATTTTATCAAATTGCTGTAGGGATTCAAGATTAGGATCTATTTCAAAAGGCTGGGTTTTGGGAATATATGGTTGTAGTATGGTTTTTTCAATGACAGTTTGATCTACAAAAGTCTCAGATTTTAATTTAAACAAACTATGCCGGAAAGGAAAATCAAACTCTATATGTTGAATAGTTTCAAATCTCTCTGGAAGAGAGTTAGACCTCGATAGAGGACTATTCTCAGGAAGAGAATTGAACCTAGATGATGGACTATTACTACCTTTACTCTCTATAAAAATTTTCTTTTGTCACCGATTTCTCTAGATTATCTACAAATTCAGCAGGGTTGGGATCATGGTGAGCTCTAGTGAAAATTATTTTGGGAGCTAGGTCTATTAAAATTCATCACACAACTAATAAAATCAAAATTAAAAACAAACTCCAATATATACAAGATAACAACCTCATATTAGATATTTCATGATGATTTATAAGCTTTAATTTATAGAAATACTGATTGAATATCAGGGAATAATGATTTTTCAACTTAAAAAGTATTCGTTCCCTAGTATGGTCGCCACTATGTTGTCGTTCTGTATTTTTGAGGTTGAGGGAGTAAACACACAGGACAACATCAAAACCACTTTAGAAGCTGGGATCTAGCCCTGCCAACTTTAGAGAGGAATCTCTCTGTAAAATTTAGCTTTGTTTTATGTGAATTTTAGGCTAGTTATGACTGTATTGATTTGTTTTTATTTGATTGGTTTGGTTGATTTAACTACTAAAATTCCATTGGGCTATGGAGTCTATAAATTAAACTAGATTTTGCATCATTTTTTAGAGGAGTTCTCACAGGGCAATCTAGGTTGCACTATTTGGTTATTTTCAGAAATTAAATGGATGGTGAAATAGAAGAAATGTAAGGTTCAGTAAAAATCAAGGAGAAATTAAAAATTCCTTGATTTGACTTAAGTGGAAAACTATAAAATTACCAACAACGAAAATAGGGTGCTCTAAGTAACAAATCCTATTTATCACAGTTTCTGTTGAATAATTCAGATATTTAGAGTAACAGAGAAAGAAAAACAATGTTTAAACAAATAAACAAAAGAGACACATCACCATTTGGTACACCACATGAATCCTGTGAAAGGTCCTTGTATTATTGATGCTCCAGTACTTTGAAAAATACAATATGCAGAAGAAATTACATTCAGAAGCCAATCATTAATACTTCAAGCAGTGAAGTATTTATACTAATAATTACAAAATCGTATACAAAATCGCTGTCAAATTGACAATGTATTATTACCCTAATTACAAACAATATTATTCATTCATGGCAGAAAAATAGGTCACGTAGACATCTGCAAGAAAAGGTGGCTCTCTTTTGATGGATTCGGTTGCTGAGTCAACCCGAAATTGTGCTGCGTTGGTGTGATGATGGTCGTGCTGGCTGATGTGCTGGCCGCTATTTTAATGCAGCCGAATTACTCTTTTTAATCTAGTAAATTGATCAGTTCTTCCCATCTCTTTTCATCTAGTATGGTTAATTTTATTACCCTCTGATAAATTTCATCTACCTCTGTGTATTTGGAAAAAGTTGGTTTCACTGTAAAAATGTGTTTTACCTCATTCTATACATAGAAATCATTTGACATGGTTTCCAAAAACGCCTTTGCTATCATACTGCCCTTAATCCCATTGAATTTGATGTTGCTTCTGGCCATTTCTTTCATCTTCAGGACATAGTCTTCCTGAGTGATCAATTTATCATTTATTACATAAATGCTGGGCAATCCTTTCTGGATCAATGCTTCAATTCTGTTAGAAAACCTGTTTACTTGCAGCTCCAAGGTTTCACATCTTTCTTCCAACTGATCAATAAGGTTTCTCTTAGTCAAGACTTTCTTGACTTCCAAAATAGTAGCAGTTCTATCACTGATTCCTACTTCTTCAAGTTCATATTTGGACTTAGAATTTAGGAACCTAATAATGTTGGAGGCTTCTGTGGGCATCTCTCCAAGCTTCTCCCTTCCCTGCACAATGGTTTCTGTAGCCTTTTCTATCATCTCCTTCTACTAAAAAATGATTTGGATAGAAGGCCAAATCTCATTCATAGAGTCTAGTATATTCATCCAAATGGTTTCCTTGGCTTGAGCCAAGGTCTGACCAATTGAAGTGTCCCTTTCTACCTTCTGCAACTTCTCCAACAATCTTTGTGATTTCTGCATTTCAGTAACCTGAGAAACTTCAGCTTTGGCCTTTTGTACTTCTAAAGCTTTGAGTTGATCCTGAAAAGTCTTGATTTCTTTTGACTGGATGGACATGTTCTCCAATGTCTTGGTCACCTATTCAACACTTGCACTATGAGTAGAAGAAGTAGCTGCAGTGGCTGTTCCTGTGGCTGGAAGTTGAGAAATGGGTATGGAATTCAGGGGGATAATAGCTATTTTCTGACTCTGTTCTTTCTCCTTTATCATATTCTCCATTTCAGCCTCCATCTGTCTAATTTGTATATTCTGCTCTATAATCAGCTTCATCATATCTACCTTCTATGGTTCATTTTCTTCAATGTCCTTGGTCAATGGATCCTTTATGGATGGCAGCTTGAGCTACTTTCTCAAGGTTGCAATGTCCAGATTCTTCCTTTTGATAACCTCCTCTGCAACATTGACATTTTTAGGGTCATACCCTATCTTTACCACCAAGTCTTCCAAAGACTTGATCCTATTATCGTTTGCTAAGGAGGACACCTTCTCCATTTTCAACTAAGATTGAACATTAGCAAATGAAACCTGCAATTTAGATAGTGACATAGCAGTGTTAGTCAATGTAGAATATATCATCTCACCAGTTTGCTTGTGCATTTCCATTTGATCAATGGGATTAATGTCTTTGGTGCTAAAATCAAAGATAGTGCTCTTATAGTCTGTTGTTGTTTTTGGCTATGGAATTTGGGCTTCAAGAAAATCCATTTGCATCTTGCCATGCTCTGTGTCAAAGACTGACAACAACCTTCTTTGTTAGCTAGAGGTTTTCTTCCAAAATTGATTATAGGTACTATTTTTAAGAATCTCATCCTTAAGATTAATCTCCCTTTACCTATCAAAAGCTGTCTTTTCTTTCTCTCCTTGGAAATTCTGGGAATTCGGCTCTGTTTCCTTTTGATCCTGTGAGGATGAAGGTCCAGTAGGAGATGCCACAAATTTTCTGCTTACAGGTGGTGAGTCTGTGATTATGATGACAACCTGCTCTTGTGTCTCTTTGCCCACCTCTACTCTAGGAGTCAACTTTGTCCTCTTCCTATAACTAATCCTAAACCCTTTTACCTCACTTCCAGTTGTTGATGAAGATCCCTCCTCCCTCTATCTTTTTCTTGATTTCTCTTGAGGAGTGGGATTCTGCAAAATGGAGGTAGAAAAGAGTTGTTCTTCAGCTTCCTGCAAAGTATTTTCTGTCCATTCTAGTTGATTGACATACTTCTCTATTTCAGGCCTGGAATTATGGACATAAGGATTACTTTTATTCCCTACTCTGAGCTTTGAAATAATGCTACAAGGGTCATAAGACCATGTAAAGCTAAGACTGAACTTCATTTCTTTAAGCATCTTGTCTCCTTCTTCACCTGTTGTCCTGGTATTACATACAAATGGGCCCACTTGTGTCTGTATTATGAACTGTGATTTATTCTTGGCCACTACAAAATGAATATCATCCAAATTCAACATCTGTCTAATATACTCCAGAGAAAAAATCCTCATGGGGAGGTATTTCAAGAGTTTTTGTGGTGCCAATTCACAACCATAAACCTTGATTTCTGTGTAGTTTTGGTATAAATACCAATTCCTATTCTTTCCCTGATTTGTTAAATGCAAAATTATCTTGATTTCTTCACAAGTTTTGGGCTGTATTGAATTTTAAGGATGTTCATGGCTGGGTGAAAAAAATCCTCAATGAACTTCTTATAAGAGAACTCATGTTGCTCTTTCATGACCAATGATGTCCAAAAGATCACTGGCTGCTGATTTCCTGCATCATCAAGCTTCTGCATTGCAAAATTGAATTTATCTACCTGATAGTAAAGGAACATATAGATTAAAATGGAGGTGTAATTAAACACTTGTTCTGTGGGAAACTTTATAAATTGTTCATGAATTTTGTTAGCCAAGAATTGACTGAAATTGAACACAATGGATGGCTTATTGTTTGTGGAAAATATGGAGAGGAAACCTAAAATGGGCTCATCTACCCACTAATCATAATAATAACCTAAAATATAGGAAATCATGGATATAATTTGTTTGGATTGATCAGGGAAGATGGAGGAAGGATATGGAGGATTATTTTTGTGCAACTGGGCATTCTTAGGCAAGAAGATTTAATTTTTTTTGGCTCTGGTAGTGAAATCCAACTTCTGATAAAGCTGGGTGAGGGCTTCTAAAGAGAAAGGAGTACTATTTTCCACAGAGGGGTCCAAGATTATTTGGTCTATGGACTGGGTAGTTATGCTAGAGAGGATGTCACCTGAAGGGGCCACGATATCTCTTTGAGCAGGGGCATAACATTCCTGACACTTTCTGGTAAACTCAGGGGCTTGGAATGTTAAGGGGAAGATGTAATGGGGAATATTGGACTCCCAGAGCCCAATTTCATTAGTTTTATCAACATGTTTGTCTTCTAACCAATAGTACAACTCCAAAAAATCGCAGTCACATTGAGTTTCACTGATCCTATAATCCCTGTCGGCCAAAGGATATGATCTAAATGTATAGAGGGAGGAATCAAAGGATTAACAGGTTTATCCTGAGTTTTACTTTTGGGAGGCATGACTGTATCAATATGAAAGTAACAATACGAGAAATCGATAAAAAGCTTTCGGGGGAAACAATTGGCGTAATGAAATATCAGGAGAAGGGAACAAAAGACTATCAATTTCTATTTTGGGTTGGTTGTGTGAATACTGTGAAAACAATCAATGTGCAAAGGCTGTCAATTACAAAGAATAAGCATTGAAAAGGGAGGAGAATGATGGTTTCAATAGCTTTTAAACATTGTTTCAAAAGTTCCGTTGAAAATGGTGCGGGACTGTTAAGCCTGAATAGTTACTTGGGAATTTTGAATTAATGCGGAACAATCCTTTTGCTGAGAGTGCATTTAAGTGGACAACGAATAAGCAACGTGGCGAGAGGAGAGTGGCGGAGGAGTCATGGTGGGGACGCAGTAAATCAAGAGAAGGAAAGGAGGTTTCAGAGGTGGTAGAGAATGGTATGTGGTTTCGACTAGGGGGGGTGTGAAATCGGGAGAGGGTGACACGTAGGGGATGGGGCCCGGCAGGGAAACAACCTTTTCGGACCCCCCCTCAACGGTAAAGGAAGGATGGAGAGTGGGGGCCGAAGGCGGATGAGGGCCGTAGATTGTGAGCGGGAGTGGATCCTGATGTTTCGATGTTGCTATCCTTTAATTGAAAACGACAAAGAAGATTTATCGCCAAGTGATTTTTCAATTTTTCTTTTTTGACTTAGGATAAAGGTTAAAAATAAAACGTATGAAAGTACTTTATCACATGGCGTATATTTCCCTTTTTACCATATAATTAAAACTTAGGATAAAAAATGAAATAGGGTTATATTTACAAAAACAACTATTTTACCTACCCTTAGCTAAGCTAACATTTTTTATTCTTCAAAAGGGTGCACTTAGACTAGCAAACCCACCTTATTTTCTTTTATTACAAAATGAAAAACTATCTAACCTATCCCTTATTTCTCCTATTAATTCAGATTAAACAGTTGAATCAATGCCATTTTCTACCTAACTATTGATTGACCCAGATTAAATCATTGGGAAAATATTTATTTTCTAACCTAACTTACAGAAATTTAAAGGAGTTTAATCATGATTACACTGTATGATTAAAAAAGTAGCTAGACATTTTGGCATTTTGAACAAGCTGCACACAATATTTATTTAACAATGATGAAGAAAACTAACTATTAGTAGTGGCTTTTAGATTTGAAACACTTTCAATATTATTCCTTTTTCTTTTCTTTTGATGGGGCTTTATTTTTTGTTCTTTTTCAATATTCTTGTTTTTCCTCTTTTTATTTATTTATTTATTTTTATTTACACCTTTTTTCATTTTTATTCTATTTTTTCTTTTATTTGGAAATCATTCACAGATTGTCAAGTATTTACAAAATAAGATTCCTGAGATAGAATACTCAAATACCTTGAGATCCTATAAATTATAGGACCCTAACAAATCCTCGACTAACAAACCTACCCCATGGTCCATTTGTTTGGATCCATGATCTTGTATTTCTGAAATATTAATAATTCCCAACAAATGAACTGTTGACAAAGGTTTGAACAAGTCCAAATTTTCATCATTCTCCACAAAGGGAAATTTCATATGGCCTTATACAAAGAGCTAATGTACTCATGATTTGGAGCCTTGAAGATATTCTCAAAGTGATTGGCCCCCAAGTTGGAAATATAACTCATATTTCATTAAAGTTGGAAGTAAATAATGGATCTAGAATTTCAAAATAACCAAAAAGATCAATTCTAGTGATGCCCTTGTAATAAAATATTTCCAAATTTAATGAAATATGTGTTATATCCTTAAACCCATTTACTTTGTTCCTAGCCTCATTGGACAAATCCCAATTCGTTTTGTAATTTTTGCTATGATTTTCATAATTATTTAAGAACTTTGTATTTTCATCCATTGCATCTAGCCATAATGCCCAAATATTCAATATGCACTCCTTTTTCTCATCTAACAATAGTTCAAACCTTTTCTTCTCTAGATTTTGCTGATGTGTCATATACTCCTTCAACAACCCACCATTGAGGTCAAATGCTACTAATTAGATCCAATATCTTTGATAAGTTGATTTCTCTTTATCATTTTATCTTGATGCCAAACTACCACCTTGTATTGTAGAACCATTAGGGTATGTGCAAATTGAGCACATGCATGAAAATGAGAATTTGGATGGTAAGACACCCAAGTCTTCGTTACGAAGGTTTGAAACTCCTTCTCGTCACCTCAATGAGGATTGTACTTAAATAATGGGAAATTTTTATATTCACTTTTTTTCCAAACTCAAGAAAAATAGGATCATGATAAGAAATGTATACTTTCATAGTCCAAGGTCTATATTTTTCAATATCAAGAATCAGGTCTCAATGAGATAGAAACCGATCCAGTCATTTTAAGACTATAGTATCCCCCACTCTATGATTAGTCCAAGTGGATACAACTTCAAAAAGCTCTAGGCCAATCTGACCAACTCGTTCAAATTAGTAAAAAAATAAATAAATAATTTTTCCTCTTGAGCATGCTTACCCCAGATTTATGATCGACCTATTATGAGGTTGAGTTTTCCTCCCAAGATGAAATTATGCACTTGTAAACATATGAGTGAATAGGGTTGATCCTATATAAATTATTTGCCTTCTAGGGCCCATGTAAATTCAAAATATAAAGTCCATATCAAGTTCATGACTATGTAATAGAAGAAACAACATTGAGTGCATTGTAGAAGTGCAAGACAAAGTGAGTATCCCAATATTAAACCCCCTAATGACTTGGAAGGATATCGACCCACAAAGTGAAAGCCCTTAAATTTCTTCCTCATTACACTAATTACATTATCCCCACCGTCCACGATTTCTTGTAGAAAAATGTCTCAAAGTTTTGACTTTATTGGTTTTCTAAGGGACAAAATTTTGGGTCTCCCTTCCAACCCTTTCTACATTCCAAGACATAATTTTTATGGAGGAAACCCCTTTTGGGTTTTCCTAGCTCTAAGTATGCTAGAGATAACTCTTTTTTGACCTTGCTCAATTTCATGCAATGCCATCTCTTGTGCTAAATGTGCAGTAGACTTAAATCCTACCTTCAATGTTCCTGTTGATGGTGATGGAAATTCATCAACCAGGGGTATCTCCTTGATATGAAGTCCCAATTAGACCTCACACCATTTGGTGTAGGAGTCCCATCCGGTATAAAGGGCCAGTTTCCAAATCCTCAAAGATCTGACTTGGCTCTAGCTGTCAACACATGAGAGTGATGTAATGGTATCTTTGAACAACAAGGTGAGTGTGCAACGTAATTGTGTCAAGGTTATCTTATTGCAAAAGGGGGGGAGAAAGGTGAACCTCTAAGTGAGAGGTAATAGTACTACCCAGGAAGAGACACATGTGAACTAGAAAGGCCTATCCAAAATCCAACAGAATAGTCCATAGTGGATGCGAAAATCATTACAACCAATGAACAGGGAAAGAACCGTCTACCATCCAGCAGAGTAGTCCACAATGTATGCGACGGTCGTTACAACCGATGAGTAAGGAAAGGTCATTCTAGTATCCTATAGAGTAATCCACAAGGATAAGACAACAATAACAACCTTTACAACACGTTCCCAACAAGATAAGCACTAAAATAACCGAAATAGTTAAACTATCTTAGTACATGTGAAAACGAACATGAAATACAAATGGTCACATAATAGTCTTACAAAGTTTCATAAGTCATGCATGGAAAATTTCTAGTCTGAAAAGGTTTCTCTAATTAAGAAAAAGTTCCAAGACACTTATTTACATTATACATCATTAGCCCCAGTAATGGGACATTAGAGAAACTCCTTGCTCCTCAAATAACTAGCTGATCTCTCTAATGCATTTCAGGAGGAGCTAAGGTGAAAATTCATTGCTCATACAATGAGGGGGTATATATAACCAAAGGGGTGATGCTTACCCCTTGTGACTCTTTGACTACCCTCATGGCTGTTCAACTTCTTATGACTTTTCAACTTACATGATTCTTCATATTCACGTATGTCCATTGGAATTTCACTTTATAATAAATTTGATTTACAATATGCATGGCCCTCAATGGTGATGTGGCATGTGAAAAATCATGACACCACTTGACATGACACTGCTGACATGGACTGGTTTGATGATGTGGCAATGTCAAGCCACTATTGCTGTTGAGTGATAGATGTGTTCTTGGATGTGCTTTCTCTTTTCCTCTGCATAGCTTGATGGTGTGGGGTATTCAATGATATTCGGTCTTGGGAGGTGGTTGCAAACTTGTGTCCTTTTCTTGCTCTCGATAGGTTCATCTGTTAGTTCAACTACAAGTGAGTCTCTAGGCATGCTTCCCTCCTACTTTTCCTTCTTCATCATCTCGCCATGACTTGAGAGTGTACTTGTTCCTGCAATTCACTCATGACGGGATGACATCAATCTGAAAACTCCCTACTCTAAGATAGTGCATTATCATTCATGGATTGAGCTTGGGACAAGTCATAGGATGGGAGACAAGGATCAGTGACTATGCATTGCAAAATTCCTGTTGGCAGGGAGAGAGCTTGATCAATGGGACTGCACAGAGTGCATCTCATGCTTGATTGAGGAAATTTTGAGCACAATCGTCACCGAGGAGAAAAATTGCATAGTGGCCAGTTAGAGAAAGGATTGCGCAGTTCAAATCAGTAGTGGATGGTGTAAGGTTAGGCCAAGGGAGGTCAGTTATGTGCAGTTTTTAGAGGCAAGGAGGACTGGGTAGCAGAGTGGCCTAGAAGCCAAAACTACACAGTTCTTGAGGACAGTGAGCTCTGGTTGAGGGAGGACACTAGGGGACACCTCTGCACAGTTCTGGAGGCCAAGAGAGGCTGGGCTCTCTATGCACTGTGGGATTCTAACAGGTAAGGGAAAATCTTGAGGACTGAAAGTGCGAAGTGTGTAGTTCAAGGAAGACTTTGAGGCAGAATTGTGAAATTATGAGGGTCAATGGAAACTTCTGAGATTTGGAATTTCATAGTGAAATTAACATGGAGGATAGTGAATACACACTGTGCAGTTCCAAGCAGAAAGGTCACATCACTGAGTACTGAGACTGCACAGTGCGCAACTCAGATGGGGGCCGATGAAGCTAAATTTCTTGGTCGGGAAGACTTTTTGAAAATGGATAAGTGTGAGGGAAAATATGGACTTGTGATGAACTCAAAATGTGATCACACACTTAGAATACTTCAACGACATGACAACCACAGACCACCAGAAAAATGATCAAAGAATTACCCTCTAAATGATTGTCTCACGATAAGAAATGTCAAGTGCGACCCTTGAGATAGACGTTAGGATGACTGTGATGACACTTGTGCGACAGTGCTCAAGGCTTTATGTATGAGAATGACACGTGTTTACATGGCTAATACAACTCTTATAGACAAATACCAACCTTCGAGACCACCAGAAAAAGGTTTGCAAACATGACATAACAATCAAACATGCCAAAATATGACAATTGATCCAACAAGCGAAAGTGAGCAAGACACTTAGAGGAAACACATGGAATGACTTTAAGTGCTTGCAACTATGCATCTTATTGAATACATAATGATATGACAATGATAAGCTATCCTTCATGCTACACTAAGAGGTGTATTTCAAAAATATGTTCTTTGTTTTCCATACCTACCCTCCAATGGGTTATGCATCATATGGAGTCTTCATGCGGTCCCGATCTTCTATCATACCCTAGGTAACCATATTTTCTCCTCATCTCCTTAAGTGTCATATAGAATTTTCTCCTTCTTCATCATCTTGTCGTATTCTGGTAGAATTACTATATCTGTAATCCACTCATGACAAGACGACATCAGTTTGATAAACTCCTAGTCTAGGATGCTACACTTGGGTTCATAAAATGAGCTAGAAATGAGTGACAGGCCAAGGGAGAAGGCCCAGTGACTGCAAAATTACATAGTTCAAGCATCCAAGGGTCAAGCTTGATCACTGAGACTGTACAGTGCGCAACTTAGGCCAAATTGAGGGAAATTTTTGCACAATCCTCATTGAGGGAAAGAATTGCACAGTGGCCACTAAGAGACAAAATTTTGCAGTTTAAGCAGGTAGTGGCTACTGCAGGATAAGGCTCTGGGAGGAAAAATCTGTGAATTTTCAGGAGGCAAGGTGGACTGGGCAGCTGAGATGCTTGAGGGACAAAACTGCGCATTTTCTGGAGATAGTGGGTTACGACTAAGGGAAGGATATTGGAGGAAGAATCTGCATTTTGGATGCCAAGGGAGGCTGGGCTTCCTATGCATTATACAATTCTAGTAGGCAAGGAAAAGGATTGAGGGTTGCAGATGTGAAGTGTGCAGTTTAGAAAGGCTAGATGAGGCTAGGTTGTTAGGCAACCTCCAGAATTTGGCTAAGTGTGGGATCAGTAGAACCGATGTGAACAATGAGAGAACTTGACTATGGCCACACACTTGAACACTTAGTGATACAACATAGATCATCCAAAACATATGAAAACATACTTCACTCAATGCAACAGCCTTCGTGGCAGCTTACGACAAGTGCAGCTCCGACGATAGAATTTGTGAGAATAGCGATGAAACTTGTGTAATAGTGCATGAAAATTTTGAAGTGAGTGCAAAACATGTGTATATGGTGATAAAAACTCACTTTCACAAATATTTCCCCTTGAAGCAAACCAAACATCTCCTTTTTCATAACAAGCGATAATCCCCATGCTCAAAGATGACACATGCTATATAAATATAAAAGATTGAACAGGGAGATTGAAATCATTGGCTTACCAATAAGTGACTAAGGAATGGTTGATCACAGGATCCATAATAGGATCCAAAATTTGAGTGTAGGCCAAAATTTTGGAGGGTGTTGCAGCCTCTACAACACTTGGCGATACACTCGTTGAATTACAACTTCTTTGTCTTGGTTAGTTTATTTTGTGCAGGGCCTTGGTCCTTCAGGGAGTATTTATTCATCATGCATATTACTTTGGATCCCCCACTTACCCCATGGGAAGACATGGTCCCTTTTGTACTTTCTCAGTTGAACACAACATAAGATTCAACATAACCACAATGTTTCAGATTGGGAAGGGTAGTTTAGATTGCGAGCTTAAGATTTTTAGAGTATATTTTTTCATCTCTGGTGTTGCTCCACTGCTAGCAGGCCTGGACAATACCTTGGCAGAGTCACGTAGGAACACAAACATTTCTCCACTGCTAGCGAGATTGGACAATACCCCCATGGAGTTTCTTGCTTCACCTCTCTACATAGGAAGCCTTTCTCTTCTTTCACCTTTATTTATTTATTTAGAGAGAACTTTGCAAAGGAACTTATTTATTTTAGGGAGGAAGATGGATCTCGACTTATTGAGAGTAGGATAGCTTGTTCCTTCAGAGAAGCATATAAAGACCTCTGATTTAGGTTTTCTCATTTAGATTTTCCCCTTCTCCATTTCTACTAGTTGGATACCGTTGAGAACATCAAAGAAAAAAACTGAGTACAAGCATGTGGTTCCTAGACTGGACATAGGTTCATGGTTGGACCAAAATTATCCTTATGGATGGATCATATTTTCTGTCAGAACTTTATCAACCAAAAAATGCAACCAATACAAGGAAGATGGACACAGTACTTTCCAAGCGCTACAATGTCACAAGGCTCCTTGAACTTGAGCCACACACAAACTTGGAAGCCACAACATAGTAAGGCATAACACTTATTTGCATGTAGAAAGCAAAAGAAAACTCAACAAGAAAGGAAAACAAGATGAGAAGAAATAAACACACAAAAAGGAAACAAAACTAGAAGACAAGAAAACAAAATGGCTAAAGAAAACATGATGTAGAATCAGAATAAGGAAACGAGGACAGACTATGGAAAACGAGTGCAAAATGAGTGCAAGAAAGGGAAAGCTAACAATGCAGCTAATCCTACTCCTAACCTAATAGCTAGAAGGTCGGGGTTATGTGTAATGAAATTTCTAGTGAAGCCACCGTAGTCATTCCTGACCTGTATCCACAAAGATATGAACTATTAGAACATAAATAAAGTAGTGTGCAACAAAATATACAAAAACTTGAAAAAAATTGCATAAGAAAAGAAAGGTATTCCCTGTGGGCAGAAAGGTGTGTCACACTCACTGCTCTTATCCAATTCACATGCTTACCTTTTCGATAAATACCATTTTTCAAAAAACCTTGGAAGCTTCTTGCAGATGTGTCTTCATCTACACCGAGCTCCTTAGCAAGTGTGATAAAAGATTGAAACTTGCAGTTTTCTATAGAGCTTTCCGAGTAAGATTGTTCTAGCCATTTAGTGTTTGGATCATGAAACTCATGATGACCCTCTTGAAAACCCTGTAATCTTGGAAAAAAAGAATTTTGATTTGAGAAGCGGGATCACAGTGGGAATATTGTAAGGGAAAATAGATCTGATCATTCTCAACAGTGATGCCAAGATAGTGAGGACCTGCCATAACCATCAGTGAAGGCTGAAGTGAAGTGCCTCACCTACTTGACAAAAATTTGAATAAAGAGATGTTGAACAATGAATATCAAGGGGTGTGAAACAAATATCATTGGATGTGCTGATGGGAAAATGATAAGCCAAATGATAGTCATCAAAGGTAGAGAAATGGAAAGATGAGCTGATTGAAGCATCAGATTCCCAGTTTGCAATAAACAAAGAAAAATAAATTTGAACAATCTTACGAATGCTTTGAACAACGAACCAAGTTCCTTGCGAGCTAGATATGACAGACCACCTTCTTTAAATTGGTGACAAATTGTGCAAGCATCATAGTCATCAAAAGAGTTTAAAAAGGATGCTAGCACCCTAAATGCATGAGACCAATTGAGGCATGGTGAATGGAGAAGAACTTGATTCGTGTGACAGTTTGTGCATTCATTATCACCCAAGGAGATTTATGACGTGATGAGAACACATATTTGCAATATAATATTTGCAAGAAGACTGAGGAGCTGACCATTAAGGGATAAATTCAATAAGTATGATTCTTGCGGGAAATGATAGAGCTTGAGATGATCAACTTCACAATTCCATGACTTTATGAGAGATGGACATTCCCAACATGAGTTTGATGTGAGAGATTTGTGTGAAGAAGAATGAACTATAATTGATTCTTGAATTCAGTCAGAAGTAAAATCTTGGAAATTCAAAAGATCACACCTGGAATAATAAAATTTTTTCATGCGAAAATCCACTTCAAGTGAAACCATGCAGATAGATGGATTGTGCGAGAGAAACCATATCTGATTTAGTTTGGGTGTTTTACCAGAGTCATGATATCCTGACATAACCATCAACAGAAGTTGAAGTGCCTTGACTCCCTGGTAGGTCCCAGAACTTTCTGGGATTGTAGAAACACATTTTGAAGCTTGAACCGGATCATGCATGGTTTGAGGATAACCGCTGTTGCTAATTTCAAAACTGCTCATTGGATGGAAGGCATCTCTATCACAGGTATCACCGGACTTTTAAACTTCAACAATCAGATTACTCAATTGGAGAGGCTCTTTTGATAGAACATTCAAATATAAATGAATTGGTGATATCTCATGAGCAAGCTGATTTGATGAGTTTTCTTCATGTGAAAGAAGAGATGATGAGGGGTGCAAAGAGTTCTATGTGATTTGACTATTTTCAATTTCATCATGGACAACCTCACCGCCTTGTGTCAATCAAGGGGATAACTCATCGGATGAAGAAACTAAAGAGCATGGAGTATCTCCATCACAAGTGGATGTGTTGCAAATGGTAGGACACAAGGGATAGTGAGGTGAAGGGGAAGTTTCGATATGAACATCTTCTTTGACCGAAGCAAATTCTAGATCTAAATTAAAATCTTCATGAGGAATCGAAAGATCATATGATGTGCTTGGGCATTCATCATGGCATATGGAAATAGAGTTATCATCATTGGAATGATTACTACCCAAGGTTGGGGGTTGATTGAAAGAATTGATTGTATTGGATTTTCCACCGAGATTAGCAGGTTGAGAATCGTTCAAAATGGAAACTCATTGTTTTTACGTGGAAGATTTCGAACATAGAGGAAAAATTTAAAGTGTCCTCACCTTTCTGCTCCCATACATGCGTAGTGTGACTGCCTTGTACCTAATTGCAATTTGAGCCAACAAATTGAGAATCAGGAGAACATGAAGAAGTAGCTGGTGAAGAAAATTGATCAAGCGGGTCATGTTACAAAGAGTCAGGATGTGAAGGAGATAGAGGATAATAGAAATATGGATCAATGTTGAGACTATAGTTGTAAATGGTGACATCCTCTTGCGAATTGGAGGACTGAGTCTTCATGAGCCATTATGGAATTTCCTCCATTGAAGCGGGAGAAGAATGAGAAGATGGAATGGATCAGTTTTGATTCGCAGATTTCCCAATTTTACAGTCACTGCAATGAGGCACCTACATTGGGACTGAAAAAGGAGGAGGATAGGGAACAAAAGGGGTTGTAAGATCCTCCTCTAAAATTTGAGGTTCCTCATGATTCACAAGAGTTGGGGAAGAAGGGAAAACAAGAGGTTTAGGCTCACTGTATAAGGAGACATGAACCAAGTGCTCAAACTCTTGTTTCAAGAAATACCAGTTCAACTGTTTCTCAGGAATTTTGCAATAGAGGTGAAGGAACTGATCAGAAAAATCCTCGAATGATTCATTAGGGTTCATTCTAAAACAAATGATTATTTCACAAAAATCTTGGTGGTTATACTTATCGAAAGCTTTTTGAAGCATCTTGGAAAGCTGACCGAACGAATGGATAGAAGCAATGGGCAATGTATGACACCATTGATTAACACGATCTTCAAATGTGAGGATGAGTAATCTAGCCATGACATCTTTGGAACATATGCTGTGACAAATACAAATATGGATAACTTGAAACACATGTTCACGAAAAGTTGATTCACCCTCACCATCGAACTTAAAATCGGACAGGTCATGAATAACTTCCGCAGGGATGGTACAATTAAGATCTTTAGAAAAATGTCCTGAGATTGTGATTTGGGGAAGATCTGTTTTAAATAATTGATTCAAACCAGACTCTATGAGAAAAACCTGTCGTCTGGCCCTCCTTCTAGTGCCATTTTGTTGACGGTGTTGGAAATCCTTCAACCAAGGGGATCTCCTTGATATGAAGTCCCAATTAGACCTCACACCATTTGGTGTAGGAGTCCGGTATAAAGGCCTGGTTTTCAAATCCTCAAAGATTTGCATTGTCCTAATTGTTAGAACATGAGAGTGATGCAATGGTATCTTCGAACAAAAAAGGTGAGTGTGCCCGGTGAGTGTGCAATGTAACTGTGTTAATGTTCTCTTACTACAAAAGGGGGGGAGAAAGGTGAGCCTGTAAGTGAGAGGTAATAGTACCACCCAGGAAGAGACACACGTGAACTATAAATGCTTTACCAACATCCAAAAAAATATTCCACAATGGATGCAACACTCGTTACAACCAATGAACAAGGAAAGATCCATCTAACATCTAGTGGAGTAGTCCACAATGGATGTGACAGTCTTTAGAACCGATGAGTAAGGAAAGGTCTATCTAGTATCTTGAAAAATAGTCCACAAGGATGAGATAGCAGTAAGAACCATTATAGCATGTTCCCAACAAGATAAGTACTAAAAAAACCGAAATAGTTCAACTATATTAGTACATGTGAAAATGAACATGAACTACAAATTATCACAGAATAGTCTTACAAACATCCATAAGTCATGCATGGAAAAGTGCTAGCCTGAAAAGGCTTATGTAATTAAGTAAAAGTTACAAGACACACATTTACATTATACATCACTAGCCCCAGTAGTGGGACATTAGAGCCACTCCTTGCTCCTCAAAGAACTAACTAGAGAGATCTGTCTAATGTCTTGTGGGAGGAGCCAAGGTGAAAGTCAATGCTCATACAATGAAGGGGGTATATATAACCAAAGGGGTGATTCTTACCCCTTGTGACTCTTTGAATACCCTCATGAATGTTCACCTTCCTATGACTTTTAAACTTACATGACTCTTCATATTCATGTGTGTCCATTGGACTTTCACTTTACAATACATTTGATTTACAATATGCATGGCCCACAATGGTGATGTGGCATGTGACAACTCATGACACGACTTGACATGACACTGTTGACATGGACTGGTTTGATGATGTGGCAATGTCAAGCGCTGTTGCTGCTGAGTGATAGATGTGTTCTTGGATGTGATTTCTCTTTTCCTCCACATAACTTGATGGTGTGGGGTCTTTAATGATATTTGGTCTTGGGAGGTGGTTGAAAACTTGTGTCCTTTGCTTGCTCTCGATAGGTTCATCTATTGGTTCAACTACAATTGAGTCTCTAGGCATGCTTCCATCCTACTTTTCCTTCTTCATCATCTCGTCATGACTTGAGAGTGTACCTGTTCCTGCAATTCACTCATGACAGGATGACATTAATCCAAAAAATCCCTACTCTAAGATGGTGCATTATCATTCATAGACTGAGCTTAGGACAGGTTATAGGCTGGGAGACAGGGTTTTGTGACTGTGGATTGTGAAGTTCTAGTTGGTAGGCAGAGAGCTTGATCACTGAGACTGCGCAGAGCGCAACTCAGGCTTGACTGAGACAATTTTGAGCACAATCCTCATTGAGGAGAAAAATTACGCAATGGACACTGGGAGACAAGACTGCATAGTTCAAGTAAGCAGTGGCTAGTGCAAGGTGAGACCATGGGAGGTAAGCTTTGCACAGTTTTTAAAGGCAAGGGGGACTACGCAACAGAGAGGCCTGGAAGCCAAAACTTAACAATTCTTGAGGACAATGAGCTCCGGATGAAGTAGGACACTTGGGGACACCTCTATTCAATTCTGGAGGCCAAGAGAGGATGGGATCTCTGCACACTGCGATATTCCATAAGGTAAGGGAAAATATTGACGATTGAAAGTGCGAAGTGTGCAGTTCAAGGAAGACTAGGAGGCAGAACTGCATAATTCTGGGGGTCAATGAAGATTGCTGAGCTTTGGAATTGCACAATGCAACTTCCCTAGAGGACTGTGACTCTACACTGTATAGTTCTAGGTAGAAAGATCACATCAATGAGGGCTGAGATTGTGCAATGCGCAGCTCAGTTGGGGCTCAGTGAAGCAGAGTTGCCCGGTTAGGAAGACTTTACAAAAATGGCTAAGTGTGAAGGAAAATATGGACTCATGATGAAATCAAACTGTGATCACACAATTAGCATACTTCAATGACATGAAAACCAAAGACCACCAACACAAAAAACAAAACATTACCCTCTAAGTTACTGTCTCATGATAAGAAACGACAAGTGCGACCCTTGAGAAAGACTTTAGGACGATTGCGACAACACTTGTGCGACAATGTTCAAGGCTCTGTGTATGAGTGTGACAGGTGTTTAGATGGCTAATAACACTTGTATACACAAATACCAACCTTCGATACCACCAGCAAAAGGTTCGCAAACATGACATAACAATCAAACATGCCAAAAGACAACAATTGATCCAACAAGTGAAAGGGAGAAAGACACTTAGAGGAAACACATGAAATGACTTTCAATGCTTGCAACCATGCATGTAATTGAAGACATAATGATATGAAAATAATAAGTGGCCCTTCATGCTACACTAAGAGGTGTATTTCAAAATTATTTTCTTTGTTTTCCATACCTACCCTCCAAAGGGTTATGCATCAAATGGAGTCTTCATGTGGTCTCGATCTTCTATCATAACCCAGGTAACCATATTTTCTCCTCAACTCCTTAAGTGTCATCTAGCATGTCCTCCTTCTTCATCACCTTCTTCATCATCTTGCCATAGTATAGTATAATTCCTATATCTGTAATCCACTCATGACAAGACAACATCTGTTTGATAAACCCCTAGTCTAGGATTCTTCTCTTGGGTTCATAATCTGGGCCAGGACTTAGTGACAGGCCAGGGGAGAAGGCTTAGTGACTGCGCAATTACATAGTTCAAGTAGCCAAGGGTGAAGCTTGATCGCTGAGGTTGCACAATGCACAACTCAAGCCAGACTGAGGGAAATTTCTGCACAGTCATCACTGAGGGAAAGAATTGTGCAGTGTCCATTGAGAGACAAAATTGTGCAGTTTCAGCAAGAAGTGGCTACTACAGGATAAGGACCCGGGGGGAAAAATTTGTGTAGTTTCAGGAGGCAATGTGGTCTGGGCAGCTGAGATTCTTGAGGGAAAAAACTATGCAGTTTCTGGAGACAGTGGGTTCCAGCTGAGGGAAGGACACTGGAGGAAGCATCTATGCAATTTTGGATGCCAAGGGAGGCTGGGCTTCCTGCACATTGCGTAGTTCTAGCAAGCAAGGAAAATTATTGAGAGTTGCAGATGCGAAGTGCACAATTTAGAAAGGTTGGATGAGGCTAGGTTGTAAGGCAACCTCCAGAATTTGGCTAAGACTAGGATCATTAGAACCGATGTGAACAATGAGAGAACTTGACTATGGCCACACACTTGAACACTTAGTGATACAACATAGATCATCCAAAACATATGAAAACATACTTTGCTTATGCAACAACCTTTGTGGAAGCTTACGACAAGTGTGGCTTCGACGATAGACTTTGTGAGAATAATGACGACACTTGTGTAGTAGTGCATGAAACTTTGGAAGTGAGTGCGAAACATGTCTATATGGTGAGCACAATTCAATTTCAAAAATATTTCCCCTCGAAGCAAACCAAAACTCTCCTTTGCTGGACAAGCGATAATCCCCATGGAAAAATATGACACATGCTATATAAAGATAAAATAGTGAACAAATTTTAAGATCAAAGAAGGGAGCTTGAAATCATTGGCTTACCAATAAGTGACTAAGTAATGATCGATCACAGGATCCACAGTAGGGTCCAAAATTGTAACAGCCCTAGTGAAAATTCAAATAAAAATATATAAATACCATGGATGATGGGACACGTATTCCAAGCTGAATGGTGGGGAAGATATCCTAGGGGGTGTTTGTTTGGTTGTTTATGGATAAGGAAATTGGCAAAGGCAATGGCTAAGGCATTAAAAGACATTTTGGCACATTTATTTATTAAAATAATGGAAATTAGGAGAAAAAGTAGGTTAAAGGTCACAGATTGCATGCAAGGAGGAAAATGAAGGAAAATAATGGAAATTAGGAGAAAAAGTAGGTGAAAGGTCACAGGTTGCATGTGAGGAGGAAAATGAAGGAAAATAATGTAAATTAGGAGAAAAAGTAGGTGAAAGGTCATAGGTTTCATGTGAGGAGGAAATTGAAGGAAAGTAATGGAAAATGAATAAAATAGAGGCCTCATTAATAAAAAGGCTTATGAGGATCATTGGGAAAGACTTGGTCAGTTCAGTTTTGGAGCTCTCTCATTATTCTCTCTCTCTCATACTCTTCGACACTTAGATTTTTATTGGAGCACTTTTGCATTGGAGCAAGAAAAGAAAAGAAGGCAATAGGAAGCAAGGATCAAGTAGGGAAAGGCAGGATCAAGCAACTACAACAAGCTTCATTGCAGGTATCAACTTGCATGTGTATTTTCCTTGTTAGATTTGGCATGCATGGGGAATAAATGTGTTTATTTTTCTACCATGGAATGGGTTTTGCTAGGTGTGAAAGTATTTTTAGCCTAGCCTTTCCATTTCTTGATAGCTTTGATGAGATGACTTCTCTCATGCGTTTTGTGGGGGATGGCAGGATTGGATTCGAAGCTGAGTGGGGTGGATCCCTGAATTGACAAAAACATGGTGGTAGTGGTCCCTGAACAGGACTGAGGATGTACGAAGCCACTGGCCTAGTTACCCCTAATCCAGACTATGGGTTGCGGTAAAGCCAGATTGTGTGCCTCGGTGCACCTAGGAATCCTTGCCGATGAATGGCGAGATATATGGTAAAGTCAAGAGGTGGATTTTCTCTCCGTTGGGCCTAGTGATTTCAGGATGGAATGTAGAGTAGAGCTTGGAGAGCATGTCTCAGTGTAGGGCCTAGTGATCCCTGGATCAGACTATAGATGCACGGTAAAGCATGAGAGACTAGGAGGCACTCAAATTCCTCACGGTGTAGGCGGAGAACTCTAGTCGCATCCACATTGATTAGTGTTTTTTTGTGTGTTCTATGAGTCCCACATTCATTCTTGGAATATGGCACGGGGGTGATTGGCTGAAGAGAGACTTGGATCAGCCAATCTATGGTCGGGTGGAACGTGGTAGTCCCATCACCGTTGGTTCATTGCATTTATTAATGAAAAAATTCATTCCCTTGATTTTCATGTGAAAATGTACTGATATATATCTCTCTCTCTCTCTCTCTCTCTATATATATATATATATATATCGATTTTGATGGCTGATATGTTTATTGTATTTCTATTCCCATTATGTTGTTTATATGCATATTTACCTTGAAGGGTGTTACAAGTGGTATCAGAGCATGGTTCAAACACTTGGACTTGATGGCTCTATTATAGGTGAAATGAAGAACAAAGGTTAATTTTTAGACCTTTCTGTCATATCTGTTATAACTTTTCTTCTATTGAATATTAGAAGTCAAAAATTTGTCCATACTGAAGGTAAATTCCACTGATAATGTGGTTAAAATTTCAGATATTGGTTCGCAATACTTTAGGAATTATGATCTAAGGAAGATGACCTTCCTAAATGCACCTTTAAACAGGCCACGTTGGCATTTCTGCAATAACTTTTTTCTGTAGGCTTTCAAAAGCTAAAAAATCATCCACATTGAGGGGAAATACCAATGATTATGTGGTAGAAATTTCAGATATTGGGTAGCCATATTTTAGGAGAGATGAGTTGAGGGAGTCGAGCCTTCTGAATGTTCCTAAAGTTAGGCGTCAAACAGGTCACACTGTCATTTTCGTTATAACGTCTCTTATGGGCACTCTCAAGAGATGAAAATTTTTCCACAATGAGGGGAAATCCCACTGATATTTTGATAAAAATTTCAGACATTTATTCACTATAGGGTAGGAGATATTACCAGTGGGAGTCGAGCTTTCTAGACACTCCTAGAATTGTGCACCAAATAGGATTGTGTGGGTATTTTGTTATAACTTTTCATCTATGAAATATCAGAAGTTGAAACTTGAACCATAGTGAGGGAAAATACCACTGATCATATGGTTCAGTTTCCATAACTTGTACTACTACAATTTAGGATATATGCATTGAATCATTCGCTATATTAGTTTGCATGCAAAGTGTTTGATGAAATGCTTAAATGGTTCAATGATTAATTACATACAAACTGTTTGATAAAATGCCCCAATGAGTATGATGTTTGTGGTTGGGGACAAGATTGATGTGTAATAGTATTGATGTAGTTGCTACTTGTATGCAAATAGTTTTCTATATTAGTTTTCATGTAAAGTGTTTGAATAAATGCTTACATGCAAATGTAATAGTATAGTAGTTGTTTGAAGAAAGTGTAAAAATATGGTAATTGTTTGAAGAAAATGTTATTTTTTCTTGGATGGGATAGTATTGTAGTATGATAATATGGATGTAGCTGATCTATGCCTATCTGCATGCAAATAATTTGAAGAGTTGCATGTAGGTAATATGAAAGGTTGTATGCAAGGAATTTGAAACATTGCATGTAAGGAAATGGAAAAATGGCATGTTTTTAGTTATTAAGTTACAAGTGGAATAAGCGCAATGTTTTGAATTAGTCTCATACAAATGTATGAGAAATAAAAATCAATTTCTTTTCAAGTATGGTTAAATTTAATAGAGATTTGGAGATCCCATTTCCATAATTGGACATTGGAGATTGGACCATTATAGTAGCTTCCTCCTTCTACCTCAGTGTGGACCATGGATAGTAAGGAGGTATGCTTATAGGTTGTTAGTATTGGTGAAAGATGATTTCAAATTAATAGACACGATGTCTTGATTTTTGGAACATGTAATGGATTGTCTGAATTATATGTCGCTTACATGTTGATTTCATGATACCTACTTACATCCTTGTATGTTAGGTTACATTTTTGAATATTTTGTTTACATGTATCAATCTTGTAGGTTGATTACAAGGATTTATCGCTTAGGTTAGACTACATGCGTTTATGCATAGGTGTAGTTGATTTGGCATTGCTTATGCATATTGTTGGTTGCATGTGGCAATGTGTACAATAGAGTAATGGTTGTTGTTATGCATGTACGGTTGTGGCTATGATTATGCATGTATAGTAGGTCAAACATGCCTTGTGAAGTCATTGTATGAAATTTAGGTCATCATGATGCTATTTGTTGTTATGATAATAATGTGTTGGCTGAGATAGAGTAGGAGATGCAGATCATCATAATGAGGTTGCAGCATTGGACTTTGGGGTAAGAGTAGATCGTCATACATGTATTGTATGTTCGGCATGCAAGTATGTAAGTTAAGGATTTTTATATGCATTAGGTTTATATACATTAGGTTTATGTATATGTCTTTTGATGTTATGGTTACATTCATGATAGTTGTTGGTTGATTAGTGTAGTTATATGAACGTGTCAGATAGTCATGAATGATAGTAACATGTAGTTGTATGCATTGCTATTGTTGTTTTATATTAGATAACCCGATGATTATGCTATATGTTGTTGACGAGTATGTTTTAGGTTAACTTGTTGATTGTTATATGATAGTTAACTTGACGATTTAGTTTTATGTTGTTGATGAGCATGATATAGAGCTTATGGTTGTGATATGCCATTAACTTGATGATTAAGGTTATTTCATTGAGATCTTGATGCCGTAGGTTGGATTGGTCATATGTGTGATGGTTATGTTCATTGCATTGAAGATCTTGATGCTATATGTATTGTGTTAACCTAGTTTGACCTATGCAGATGGTTATGGTTGTGATACTCAGGTATGAGATGACATATTTGTGATGTGGTGTCGTACTAATTTAAACTGATCATACATATGTGATTATTATGCATGAACGACAGATGCTTATGAGCCTGTAATATGAACATGTTAGTTAGTTACTGTTATGGATATCATGATTTATGTTGACATGTTGTAAAGTTATATCTCGCTAACTAGATTGATTATGCAGACAAGATAGCCTCCCCTGAGGTACACTAAGGTGTGAGTTTGCTTATGTATTATACTTGGTGTTTCATAGTTGATTATGTCATTTATTTGGTATTTGATTGTTTGGTGCCTATTATGTCGTCTAATTGATTTATATAACATGGTATGTTTGCAAGTGGTTGAATGATTGATGAATTGCTTAATATGAGTATGTGTTCAAATGATTTGTTTTAAGATTATTGTACTAACATGTATGTGTTGAGACAATTGATATGTACTTGAATGTAGTTGATAGTTGTAGCATTATGTCTAATGACTATGGATTATAACATGATTGTTTGTAAAAGTTGATTTCAAATTGATAAATATGATTGTCTTGATATTTTGAACATGTGGTTGACATCTGTGAGCATGATGCAGGGAGTTGCATGGCAAGAGAGGTTGCCATGAAATCTTGAAGAAGGCTCGGGTTGAGCTTTCCTGGGGAACCATGGGAATTAAGTCATGGTGTTTGTTGTAAGTCTTGTGCTTTTGGTTTTTTATGAATTGTTGAGCTTGATTTGCGGCTTTGTTTATGTATAGTGTATAGCCACACCACTTTGTTTACAGAGTCATGCTATTATTGGTTTTTATGGTCTTCTTCTTGTTTGTTTCTTGTCTTGCCTTTTATTGTTTTGAGTCTTGGGAATTGGTTGGGAAAGAGGAAAGTTGATGGATCTCGGGGAGAGATGTGTGGTACCTAAGAGGTGATGTAAGACTCAGATGGAGCTTGGTGTATGAGTAAGCGCAGTGGAAGGGAAGACTACGACAATTGTTTGGACTGGTTGGGTTCATTGTGGTAAATGGACCATGGTAGTACAAACATGAGAAAGGTAACTAGAAAAGGTAGAGTAAATGGATCTGAGGCGTCAGATGCCTTATCTATGTTGGGAACTGTTGTTCTCAATATCATGCATATCATGCATGAATAAAGGAAGTTCTCTTAACCTTGACCTTATGTTATCTGACAATTTTGTTAAGATCATGATTATGTTGATGTTTATATATGTATACATGTATGTATGTATGTATGTCGTTGTCTGACAGGATCATGATTGTTTTATGCTAACGTTTATATATGTATGTATGTATCCATGTATCTATGTTACTATCTAACAGGGTTGTTAGGGATCATTCTTGTGGAGGAATGATTGCTTATGCAGGGGAAAAACATGAAGAGGTTTATGGTCTTATGAGGAATCAATCGGGAAGAATAGTCACGACAAATATACGAGGTCAACATCATATGTATATGATTTGATATTGTATACTTGTATTATGCCTATGTCTATGTTATAACAGGTAATGTTGAAGGATACATCAACAAAGTGAAAGCAGTGTGGTCTGTGGCATGCTAGGATAAGCATGGATGAGATACCAGAAGCAAGGTTTCTTGGTAAGGACAATATGGTTTTGGATGTGTGGTACTACTGTTATGCATATATTGTATATGTTGTACATGTTGCATCTATGATGTGTGAACTTGTGGTGTTGTGTATACATAACATATGTACATGTGATTTATGAAATGTTATGTACATGATGGTGATGAGCCTAAAAAATGGGTAACTTATTGGGCTCATTTTGCCTATTATTCTCTATTAATCCACCATTCTTCATAGTTTATGCATTCTTTTGAGTATATTTATGTTAATTCAATGAATGAGAATAGTCACTTGACCATGAAGTCTAATACGTGCTTATTGCAGATTTTTGGACAACTTTTGGACCAAGGTCAAGCATTTATGAGCCAGTTGACAGCCAAATACGAGGGAACAAGGCTGAGGATTTGTAGGAAGGGTGTCTCCTACACTAAATGGCCCCTTCCTCGAGTTCTCCATCATCAGCTCAGAGTTCAGCAGCCCACCAAAGATGATTCCCAAGGGCAGCCGAGCAGCTTTTGTGAAGTGGCTGAGTACTTGCAGTTTTGAGCAGCCAAGCCCCTTGAATTAAGGAGGACTGTTGGAGGTCCTCGTAGTGCATAAGTAGGAAGGCTTCCAGCCTTCGTAGTTTAGTTTTTGAACAGTTGTATCTTCACACTTTAGTGCTGCTCTGCCTTTCAACTCATTTTGGAGCTTTTGCTGTAAACATTTTTGTGACATGGTTATTTTTTGAGTAATGGAGATCAGTTTCATTTTGCATCAGCTCTGAGCTTCTTCTTAGGAGGTTGTAGCTCTTGGGGTTGGGCCCAACCCAAGTTCCAGTACCTCCTTGGTGTACTTTTATATGTTTTTGCTGCATTCATAGAATAATTTCTGCTAGTAGATTAAAATCTTGCTTGGTTACTTAGGTCATTTTTGATGGTTGAAATAGCTTTTCATGTTTCAGGTTGATTTGATAGGTTGATAACAGAGAAGATCTTCAAAAAAGGCCATCAAGCAACCCTTGATCTCACCTCTCCCTCCTTGGGACCATGAGCTGAGACCAAGGCGTCCTTGCTGCCACAAAAACATTGTTCTTGCTTCTTCATGCAATTGCTAGTGTTAGATTCTTAGTTGAAAAAGTTGATACCAGTTGTGATTACATGCTTAGATCTGTTCTTGCTTAGTTTTCACAGTTAACTTACATGATTTTCTACCAATAAATTTCTGTTCATCATGGTTGCTGGTTTCTAGGTCAAATTAGGTCAAAATAGCTAGGTCTTTGGTTTGCATAGTCTTTGTTTGGTTAGTTTTGAGAAATTGTGTGCAGATCACCTGTAATCCATCCCTGCCTATCCTTCCCTCCTCACACAACCTACTCCAACCCAAAATTCCAGATTCCTTCCCTTCATTTGCCACACTTTGACAGTTTGACCTAATTTCTTCATTTTTGTGCAACATTGCTCCCTCCATCCTTGAACAAATCCAACCGTCTTCATCAATCCCTAGCCTCATTTACCAGGTCCTAAACCTCTCCATAGCCTCATCCAACCTCCATCTCCACTTTTCCACCTTTCTTCCACCATCAACCCTCCAAAATCCCCTTTCGAAACATCTTGTAGAACATCCTGTAGAACCCTTGCAGACTTCCTGTAGAAGTTCACGAGAGCGGTTTTTTGAGATACGAACACTGTGAAACTCTCTGGAAGGGTGCTAGGGACCCCTTAGGCCCTCTTACCACCTTAACAACCTCCTGCAAGCACCCACTCCATTTCCTTCCGCAACTCAACCTCTCCACTGTCAAAAACAATTAAAGCACATGCATGATAATTTTACAAAATTACTCAAAAATACAAAAAGATGTTCCTCTTCCGATTTCACTTCAGAAGTAGCTTAGACACATACACTTTACCTTCCCAAGAGTCAATGGAATATATTTCTATAGCTTTCATCCTTTTTCTTGCACTAGTATGGTTAGTCAGTAAAACTAGGGTTTGCTAGGGTTTGCATTTCTTTTCAACTTTCAACTTCTTTCTGCAAGTGGATTAGCCTCTGTTGATTTAGATTTTGTCCATCACAGTTAAAAGCTTCTTCTAAGAGGTCATAGAAGTTGGCTTAAGCTCCTAGCGGACTTGTGCCAGCTGATTAGTGACAGCCTGCAGCAAGAGCTAGTACTTGTGCATATAGCACCATCGCTTCCAAGTTTGTTACGAACTACCAGGTTGATAAAAGTAAAGAAGGGAGTCCCAGGAGTTGCAGCATCATTGCTGCAATATTGGAGCCCACCATCTTTTTGGCGCCATTGCCGGGGAAGCGTCAGAGTATTTGTGATTGCTGCTTTTCTTCTATTTTCTACTACAACCTTCTGCTAAGTAGTTTATTTCAGCAAGAGTAGAGTAGTTGTTTCATTTCCATTCTGCAATTTCATTTCTGCAAAAGTAAATTAGACATTTCCTGCTTTCCTAGACTAGCATTTCAATTCTGCAAGCGTAGATTAGCATTTCCATTCTGCAATTTCAATTCTGCAAGCGTAAATTAGCATTTCCATTATGCAATTTCAATTCCGCAAGCGTAAATTAGCATTTCAATTCTACAACATAGATTAGTCCTTTCATGCTTTCGTTTCAATTTTGCATTTTCATTTCAGCAAGATAGATTTTAGTTAGTTGCAGTTCAATCTATTTCAGTTTTGCAGGTACAAGCATAAAAATGCAAAAATCAACCAAAAATATTTCATTTCATGCCTCGTAGGAACAGAGACCATACAGGAGAATTCTTACCCAACACCCCCACCACATCACTGAGTCACCCTTCACTTCTCTTTGGTGGCAGTGGTCCAGAAGAACCTATAGGAGAACCTCTAGAGATATACGAAGATCCTATAACAGAAGAAGAGCAAGAAAACGTTCCTCTTGAGACCATGGCTGAACACAGGAATGGTATAGGGAATGAGGAGAGAATAGAAGGTGCCTTTCCCATCCGAGAGACAAATGGGGACACAAAAATGAAAAACATAAGTCCCTCAGCCTTACCTCACTTCCATGGATTTACCACTAAAGACCCTGATACCTTCTTGTTTGAGTTTGCTGTCCTTTGTCGAACTTATGACTATGCAGAAGATGAGCAAAAGTTGAAACTCTTTCCCTCTACCCTCAAGGATGCAGCACTACGCTGGTTCATGGGGTTACCTGGAAACAATATCACAACTTGGGCTCAAATGCAGCAAGCCTTTAACAACAAATACCGGGACTACTGTAGGTCAAAGGAAATGAAGGGAGAAATCTTTCGAATGACCATGGGAAGTGATGAGTCTTTGGAAGACTATGAAGAAAGGTTCCAACTCAGTTATAAAAGGGCCAGGTGCACACTTGACCTTGAATCTCTGAAGCTGGTTCTGCTCCGAGGAGTCCCTGAAGACCTTCTGGATACCCTCCATTTTCTAGCTGGAGGAGACATATACCAACTACCTTATGATGGCATAAAGACTGTGTTTAGAGACCATTCTAGGGAAGCTCGGAAAAGAGGTAGGGGGAATCCACTTTCAGCTAGTGCCACCTTCTCCAAACATGAGTTTACAAATTAGATGGAAGACCTTAAAAGTGAGGTGAGACAAACCATTTCCATGCAACTGGATACTTTCCGAATCCAACAGAAGAAAGAGGAAGCTGAGAGGGCTTTGGCCATCTTTTGTCCCAGATGCACGAGGAAGCATCCTACGAACAAGTGTCCATTGCACTTAGTAGAGCTATGTTTCGTTTGTGAGGAAGACCACCCTACAAACTAGTGCCCAACCTTACCCGGACTTAAAGCTGTGTACCAAGGGGCTGAAGGAGCCACTGAACCACTCTACTTCCTCAACCAAAGGAGGCCACATGGATCCAGACCTTACCAGCAGGGGATGCAAGGGACATCCCAAACGTATTACAACCCCAACCAATCCACTCACATACCTTCTTGGGGTCCCCCTGCTCATCCTTCCTGGTTCGCACCCCCTCCTTGGTCATATCCACCTCAATACCATACTCAACTTGCTGCTCATTCGTTTCATTCTCATGTTCAACCACAACCTCAGTGGAATGCACCGCAACAGGGGTGGAGGCCCCAGTACAACTCTCCTCCCACCATTTTGCCTCCACCACCTGCTCAACCACAACCATTACCTCCTGCTCCTCCAAGACAACCCCAGATGCCTGCTCAACCGAACCCGAACCCCAACAACAGATAGGCCCAACAGGTATATATTGGAGAGACAACATGCCCTACCTATGCTGTGGAGATTCAAGAGATCAACCTTCGATCTGGGAAGGTCCTCCTAGATATCCAACCTCCTCCTAAGGAGGATGAGGTAGGGGAACAGGAAAGTGAACCCAAATCCATTCTACCCTTTCCTGAGAGACTGACTGGAAACACGCAACCAAACCCAGAAGAGACTGAACTTCTGGGAGAACTTAAATAGCTATGTGTAAAAATACCACTTCTCCAGGCCATAAAAGATGTACCAATCTACAACAAATTGATCAAGGAGAAGTGTTTCAGGCACCCAGGTAGGCGCAAGAGAGATGCCCCAACTATCAATGTCATAGGAAAACTGTCCAATCTGATGTTGGAACAAATAATCTGTCCAAAATATTTGGAACCTGGGAGTCCTGTAGTTGATGTCCACATCGATGGCACCATAATCCCCCACACCCTGATTGATCTAGGGGCTGCCATTAATGTGATGACCAGGGACACTATGCTCAAACTTAACTTTCAGAGTTCCCTAAGAAAGACCTCGACAATACTACAGTTAGCAGACCGCTCCACCGTGACTCTCGAAGGGATTGTGGAAGATGTCATGGTCTCTGTTGATTCTTGGGAGTACCCTGTGGACTTCTTGGTCCTTCAGCCAAAGGAAAAACTCACTGGATACCCCCTCATTTTGGGAAGGCCTTGGTTAGCTACTGCGAATGCTTACATCAGTTGTCGAGCTGGGAGCATGACCATCAAGAATGGGCCTATGTCCAAACATCTAGTCATATATCCTCCTGCCCAACCTCTGCTAGAACATGACTTACCTCTCTAGTTGGAGGAGGAAGATGAGGATGAAGTCTAATCTGCACTAGTGTGCACAGTGGAAGGCACCCGGGGAGGTCCTCAAACCGAGGATGACCTGATTGAGAATTTACTTCAAAATCCACCTCCCAGTGTGCTGCCATTAGAGGAGTTGGTGGAAGGTACCCAAGCTAGCGCTTTAGTGGACCTCTGTGTGGCTGATCCGACCTCTCCTAGAGTTAAGGATGTGGAATTTTTCCCTGAAAGAACCTTGAAGATTAGATCATCCTTATCCCCCTCTCAGGAGAAGGAGCTGTGTAGCTTATTGAACCGCCATTTGGATGCTTTTGCTTGGAGCTATAAGGAGATGAAAGGAGTCCACCCTTCGGTCTGTACCCATCACATTTACATTAAAGAGGATTGTAAACCAGTCAGGAAGCCTTAGAGGAGAATGAGTCCAGCCCTTAAGGACATTGTTAAAGAAGAACTGCAAAAGTTGTTGGATGCAGGATTCATCTATCCCATCTCTGACAGCGAATGGGTTTCTCCTCTGGTGCTTGTGCCCAAGAAAAATGGGAAGTGGAGAATCTGTGTAGATTATCGAGAAATTAACAAAGCCACCAAGAAGGACCATTTCCCTTTGCCTTTCATAGATCAAGTGTTAGATGGGCTGGCAGGGAAGAAGTTCTTTTCTTTCCTAGATGGGTTCAGCGGGTATAATCAGATCCAAATCAGCTCGGAAGACCAAGATAAGACCACTTTCACTTGTCCATGGGGTACCTTTGCCTACCGGGTCCTTCCCTTTGGGCTATGCAATGCTCCTGCCACTTTCCAGAGAGCAGTACTGAGCATATTTGCTGAGCTGGTTCATGATTCGGTGGAAATCTATATGGATGACTTTACTCCTTATGGGTCCAACTTCCAAGAAGCCTTGACTAATCTGGGAAAAGTTTTAACCAAGTGTATTGAAATGAACCTGTCCCTCAGTCCTGAAAAATGTGAATTCCTGATGACTGAAGGGACCGTGCTAGGTCATACAATTTCTTAGCAAGGATTACAGGTGGATCCTAACAAAATTGCTATCATCCAAAAGGTTCCGCCTCCTCAAAAGGTAAGAGATGTTCGGAGTTTTCTAGGCTTGGCAGGATATTATAGAAGATTCATTAAAGATTTTAGTAAGCTAGCCTCACCATTGTTTGGTCTCTTGGGGAAAGATGTTGAGTTTATATGGACTGATAGCTGTCAAGAGGCTCTAGATGTGTTGAAGGATAAGTTGGTAATTGCCCCAATCCTGAGAGGTCCAAATTGGGCCCTACCTTTCCACATTCACACAGATGCCTTGAACAAAGCTATAGGAGCAGCCTTAGGACAAGTTGAAGAGAAGCTACCGTATGCCATATATTTTGTCAGTAAAAACTTGTCCAAGGCAGAATTAAACTATACTGTAACCGAGAAAGAGCTCCTCGCTATAGTCCATTCCCTAAACAAGTTCAGGCACTACATCACCAGTTATCAAACATTTGTACACGCTGATCATGCTGTAAATAGGTATTTGATGAATAAACCTGATGTAAATGCTCATATCATTAGATGGTTACTTTTATTGCAGCAATTTTACTTAACCATTGTTGACAAGCCAGGTAAGGAAAATGTTGTCGCTGATTTTCTGTCTAGACTAGATTTGCCCGTAGGTGAAGAAGGGGTGGTGGATGATCAACTGCCAGATGAACACCTGTTTGCTATTTCAGTACTCTCGCCATGGTTTGTTGATATAGCAAATTACTTGGTTTCAGCACAATTCTCACCACACCTATCCTCGAAAGAGAAGAGCAAGATCGTGAGGAAAAGCACCCCATTCACTTGGATTGGGGGCAACCTGTTCAAACTTGGCCAGATCAGATTTTGAGGCGTTGTATCAGGGAGGAGGAAGTTTTTGACATCCTCCTGACCTATCATGATGGACCCTGTGGAGGCCACTTTGCAGCAAAAAGAACCCCTTTCAAAATTCTACAGGGGGGCTACTATTGCCCCACTCTTCATCAAGATGTTAGAAGATACATCAACCAATGTGACCGATGTCAAAGGATGGGGAAACCGACTCCAAGGGATGAAATGCCTCTCAAACCTTAGGTGACTTTCGAGCCATTTGAGAAGTGGGGCATGGACTTTGTGGGTCCTATCAACCCTCCTTCAAGACAAAAGTCTTACATCATTGTGTGCACAGACTACCTGACAAAGTGGGTAGAAACAAAGGCAATCAAGGCAACAACAGAAGAAAAAGTGGCTGAATTTTTGAGGGAAAATATCTTCTATAAGTTTGGCTACCCAAGAGAATTAGTCACAGATCAAGGAAGCCAGTTTACCTCCAACCTGATTGAAGACTTGCTCGCTCATCACAAGATTAAGCACAGAACTTCCACCCCTTATCATCCACAAGCAAATGGGCAGGTGGAAGTCACTAACAAGGCTCTGGAAGAGATCTTGACTAAAGTGGTGAGCAGCAGAAGAAAGGATTGGGAAGATCGCTTGGTTGAGGCCACCTGGGCCTACAACACTACTTGGAAAACTACCAGTAGTTTCACACCTTATGAGCTGGTCTATGGGAAGAAGGCTTTGCTGTCCATCGAATTTGAATACAACACATTGAGGTTGGCAGCTCAGCTAGACCTAGATCTCAGCCATGCACAATAGGGAAGACTGCTTCAGCTGAATGGACTAGATGAAAAAAGAATGCAGGCCCTCCTCCACTCAGAGGTGATCCAACTTTAAAGAAAAATATGGCATGACCGACACCTCAAAGAGAAGCAATTTCAGCCAGGAGATTGGGCACTGTTATATGATTCAAGATACAAGGATTTCAAAGGGAAGCTGAGGACAAGATGGTTGGGACCATATACAGTGGAGACATGCAACGACAATGGTTCAGTCCTTATCAGGACCATTGATGAAGAAGCCATCCCCATGCTCGTCAACAGGCATCGATTGAAAATCTACAGGAAGCCCATTTCTAAGCAGGAGTTCATTGAAACTCTGGATAAATCAGTATTGGTAGTGGAGCAGGGCCCAGTCTCTACTCCACCCACATCTTGAGCATCAATAAAAAAAAAAAAGAGAAAGAAGAAAAAAAACAGAAAAATAATAAAAAGATCCTTGGGTGAAAACCTCTTAGAGGTGCCTGGGGTAGACAGTGAGGGTGAAAACATCTTGGAGGCGCCCCAGTTGTCTCTCTAAAAAAAAAATAAAAAAAAATGACCTAATCTCTGTTGAATAATTGCAGGTTGCAGGAAAAGACATTGCAAGTTAGGAGAATCGCACAAAACAAGGACAGAGGTCAGCACCAGGGTGCAAGCATCCCTCACAAACCATTCCTCCATGACCACTCCCCTTTCCTAAGATTTTATCACATTCGGAGTAATATTTCACCTTCTACAGGAAGTTCTGTGTCTCCTACAGGAAAGTTTGTGTCTTCTACAGGAAGATCCTGTAGAACCTACAAACAGGCCAGAATTGATCACGGGAAAGAATCCGAAGGTTGGGAATCTGCCTGCTAGGCCTGCAAACACCCCTGTTTCTGTCCATCACCATATGTCACCCTCTTTCATCTCTTTACACCTCCGTTGCACTCATCCTTTTATTTGTTCCTGCACAGTCACACACAGAAAACCCTGTTTTCTTCATACTGCCAGCAAAACCTTTTATTGACAAATCAAGAGCAATTTTCTCACTTACCATACCTGTCAATCTCCATCTGGACTCCTCATCAGCTGAACCCCTCATCAGCAGGATAGCTCTGATCAATCTAGCTTGCATCCCAGGAGGAGGAGCAGCTACAGGACATCCTATAGGAATCCTGTAGTAGCTGATCCCTCTGGAAGACATACTCTGGAGACAGGGACAACCAGAAACAACAAAGGAGACATGTAAAGGGCTCATCTTGAACGTGAAAATACCATCAACAGTCGAAGCCAAGCAAAACTTGTGCATGCAGCGACAAAAAACGAAGGAATGGGTTCCAAAACCCATGCATGCAGCATCAACGAATGAAGGGATGGGTTCCAAAACCCGTGCATGAAGCAGCAGCAAACGAAGGAGTGGTTCCAAGACCCGAAGTCTGCATAACGTGACCATGTCCACGCAGTTAAGTGCCTAAACTCATTCGCCAATTGCATAAATTATATTTTAAAAGCTGCATGCCTATGGGAATGGTTCAGATTCAAGTGAATCGGTGGCCAGTCAACTGGCCACCCTCGGCTAGTTACATATCCTTGCGGGATCCAAACGAGCCCCGTTACATTCAAAATTTCCAACGAAGTGTGCAGCCAGCACATGTGGAGTGTCTACTCCGGGAGAATCGTCGGGACTGGTAGTGGTGGTGATGGATAACGGCAGAGGGGAGGTGATGGCAGTCAGAAACATGCAGAGAAATTATGGCCGTGATGTCGGATCAACGGTCTAGTCCGGCCACCTCATTACCTCACCATGAATCACGCTGCAGTTAAAAGATGCTCGGCTGAAACTTACACCACCTTCTGTTCATTTTTCACTTGCAACGTCCTCGACTGGAGTATGCATCCTCCGCTTCCAAAAACTATTAATCAATCATCCTCCACTGGTTTCTCCACCTGTTTTCGAAAATATCCTGCGTATCGGGCTCACTCAGAGGCACAGTGACATTCTACAGGAACTGGGGGGTCTTCTACAGGAAGGGTTCTACAGGAAAGACTGCACAGCTTTCCGAAGCGGGAAAACCTAGGATTTTTCATCGAATTTGGAGCTCCAAACGAGGTAGGTTCAAAAAACTCCTCTATGCATGGTATGTTTTGCAAAGGTGGTGACTCCTCTATGCATGGTATGTTTTGCAAAGGTGGTGAATTGAATGGCATCAGGTTGGAAAATCAGAGGGAAAATCTACCTGTGTATTGGAAGTAAAACGTTTGCCTGTGTATTACACTGAGTGTCCCAGCTTTTTTGCTTGAAAATTCTCCTCCATGTTTCCTTTTTAAATTTCTCCTGTAGGGAAGATATATGCAGCTGTGGAGGCCAGCCTGTGTGTGAATTTTTTTTTGAATTTGCATATCTGTCTGTGTGCTGAGAAGAAAACTTGATCTCTGTGCTCTGTCTATAGAAACAAAATTCTCCCTTTCATAAACAGACAGCCGAGTTCTGGGTGACAACAGTCTTAAAACCAGGGAATTGTTGCTAGTTGATATTGGACACTCGAGAAATTCCTTCTTGGGTCAGGGGAAACCATAAAAAGCATTTCCTTTCTCTGATTAAAGCATACAAAGAGCACTCTCACCATGCCAGGAGGATTCATAAGGAAAGAACCCTTGGACTCTAGCAAGCTGCACGAGCATCCTGAGGTGGTGGACCTTTTCACCCGAGCTAGTTGGATATCTTTCTTTGAAAAAATTCAGGGTCATGACGAGGAGATAACTGAGGAATTCTTAATGTCCATGAGACCTGAATCAAAGACATAGGCCACAATTAGTTTTAGGGGTTTAACCCTAGAACTTACCCCTGAGCTCATCAGTCGAGTTACTGGTTTACCATTGGGGCTCCCTTGGAGCAAAGAAGAGAGATCATTGGGCCAAATTGATAAGAAGTCATTCTTTTTGCCCACAAAGCATCCTGTAGAAGACAAAAATGGGGTTAGAAGAACTAGCTTACCTCCTCTTTGGAGTGAGGTCAGTTTCCAAATTATGAAGTACATCACATGTGAAGGGAGGTTTAGCATAATCTATGGATATCATTTCAGGTTGCTATATGAACTAAGGCATGGGATTGACTTGCCTCAAGACAAGAAACTGAGCATCCCCTATTTCCTTCTCCAGTCACTAATTGAATGTGATACAAAGCTCAATGAGGGGATCCCAGATCAGTTGGCCCATCATGGGCTCATCAAACTATTAGTGGAAGATGTCTTGCACACCTACACTGTCCCCATATCTTAGGAAATCTTCCGAAACATGTCTAGGGATGACAATATTAGAATTCTGGTCGAAGACATCACCTCATCCAGTAGTGAGGAGGGAGAACACACTGAAGAAGGTGAGAAAACCAATGGTGAAGAAACACAGGACATTCAAGCACAAAAAGAACAGAAAGAAAAAAGGGAAAAGGGCCAGGTTGCTGAGCCTAAAACATAGGAAGAAACAACAAAACACAAACACCAAGGGAAAAGAGAATGCAGAGTAGAGCAGAGAGGGCTAAAAAAGCCCAAATGAAGGCTGTCACAGCCAAAGTAGGCACACAGAAACAAAAGGAAAAGACACATCCTGAAATAGCAGCAACACAGACAGAAACAGTTGACACAGGGATTTCTACAAGAAGCAGGGAAAAAGAATAGCAAGAGGAGAAATCACCTGAGATATTGGCCAGGGAGGTAGTAGCTGTGCTTGCTGCCTTAAGCACACCTCCAAAACAAAAAGGCAAGAGAAAGAGGCAAACCTCCATGTACTTTAAAGCAAGGAGGAGCACACGGATCAAAGTGGGTAGACCCCATCCATAGTCAAAGGAGCCAATTATCATTGAGGACACCACAACTAAACCAAAAGAGGAGTCTCCTTTAAATATATCCATCACATATGAACGAGGAACCCCAAAAACCTCCACCTGGAGAGAGAGAGTTAGGATGATGGACTCAAAGACAACTCTACAGGAAGCTGAGACGGCTCTACAGGAAACTCTGGCGAAGTTAAAAGAGACCTAGAAATTGGAGGAAAAGGTGGCCAAACCATCACAGGGAGAAGAAAAGACCGAGGAGATACTGGAACCAAGCCCTCAACCTAGCTTGGGCCCATATTACAACCTGTTAGAAGCCGGGAAGATAATTTCCCAGAAATTTGTGGTGCCACTCTTCTTTGCACTAGAACAAGAAAGGGTGAGGACTCACACTTGGATGAGGATTGCCAAGTCCAAGGGTGTGGCAGACATAGGCCACCTAGAAGAACAACTCAAGGAATCAAGAAAAGAATTGGCCATGGTAAGGCATGTGGAAAGCAGTCAAAGGGTCAAACTACAGGAAGAGAATGAGCTGCTGAAATAGCAGCTACAGCTACAGGGAAGTCATAGGGAAGATAGGCCCTCCATTTTGGGAGAACAGCAGCAGCAAGAGGGGCCTCCAGCAGGCAAGGGAGCATCTGATGGACAACAGAAAGAGGACAAGCTGCAGGCTGAGATTGAGGCGCTAACAAAACAACTACAGGAAAAGGAGTCACAAGCAGTAGAGGAAATACAGTTTCTGAAGCAACAGGTACAAGAGAAAGAAGCCCAACTGGCCTGCATGGCCAGCTGGGCAGTAGAAGCCTTACAATGTAGGCAACCTGCCAAGTCATATGCCTTATATCTTAAAGATCAATGGTTGCAATTCCAAATTAACACCTTGGCCCAAAGGGGCACCATTCCATTTCAGAATTACCATCAATTCATGGCTTTGTGTGACAACAGCTCAGCAGAAGATAAGGCCAAGTTATCAGAATTCTATTTACACAACTTGGCCCTTCCAAACATGAATCTGTGGGACCCCAATGCTGCATTGGGAGATGTGCAACTTATGGCCATGGCCTCTTGGTTAAATCATGAGGAAAAGAGGGCAACAGAGATTTGGAATATTATGAACAGGGAGCTAAGTGAACCACTCATGATCAGGGCAGAACCAGAGGATACATCAGCTTTAATATATGCCCATCAGCACCTGGCCAACAACCCTCAGGTTCTACCAGATTACATTGAAAGACAAGCTCAGGCCATTGCTCACTTTGAGGACATGGAAAGACTGTTGGGGGATAACTGCATTCATGCTTGCACAAGGAGGTGGAACACACTGTCCCACAGTCTGAAAATAAGAGAATACCACTCCCCAACAAGGATGAGGGAGGCCTTGGCAAGAGTACCACTCTACAAATAGTCAATGCAAAATCTGCAGGCCAACTGGATCGGCCTAAAGTTCAGTCCTCCCTTGCTTTTAGGACTGCTGGAAGGGGTCAAAGAAGAAGAGGAGCATAGGCAGTGGGAGGAAGTAGAGAGAAAAGCAGGGTTTCATGACCGAGAAGAGGACATCACCTCGAAAGCCTGGGATGTTAGAGAGGTAGTCAAGGCAATCAAAGATGATGAGCTGGATTAGTTGCTCAGAGGATGAGCAACCCATTTAGCAGGGGGGTGATGATGAGCCCCAAAAATGGGTAACTTATTGGGCTCATTTTTCCTATTATTCTCGATTAATCCACCATTCTTCATATTTTATGCATGCTTTTGAGTATAGCTATGTTAATTGAATGAATGAGAATAGTCACTTGACCATGAAGTCTAATACGTGCTTATTGCAGATTTTTGGACAATTTTTGGACCAAGGTCAAGCATTTATGAGCCAGTTGACAGTCAAATATGAGGGAATAAGGCTGAGGATTTGTAGGAAGGGTGTCTCCTGCACTAAATGGCCGCTTCCTCGAGTTCTCCATCATCATCTCGGAGTTCAGCAGCCGCACTTTAGTGCTGCTCTGCCTTTCAGCTCATTTTGGAGCTTTTGTTGTAAACATTTTTGTGACATGGTTATTTTTTGAGTAATGGAGATCAATTTCATTTTGCATCAGCTCTGAGCTTCTTCTTAGGAGGCTGTAGCTCTTGGGGTTGGGCCCAACCCAAGTGCTAGTACCTCCTTGGTGTACTTTTATATGTTTTTGCTGCATTCATAGAATAATTTCTGCTAGTAGATTAAAATCTTGCTTGGTTACTTAGGTCATTTTTGATGGTTGAAATAGCTTTTCATGTTTTAGGTTGATTTGATAGGTTGATAACAGAGAATATCTTTGAAAAAATCCATCAAGTAACACTTGATCTTACCTCTCCCTCCTTGGGACCATGAGCTGAGACTAAGGCGTCCTTGCTGCCACAAAAACACTGTTCTTGCTTCTTCATGCAATTGCTAGTGTTAGATTCTTAGTTGCAAAGGTTAATACCAGTTGTGATTATATGCTTAGATATGTTCTTGCTTAGTTTTCACAGTTAACTTACATGATTTTCTACCAATAAATTTCTGTTCATCATGGTTGCTGGTTTCTAGGTCAAATTAGGTCAAAATAGCTAGGTCTTTGGTTTGCATAGTCTTTGTTTGGTTAGTTTTGAGAAATTGTGTGTAGATCACCTGTAATCCATCCCTACCTATCCTTCCCTCCTCACACAACCTACTCCAACCCAAAATTCTGGATTCCTTCCCTTCATTTTCCACGCTTTGACAGTTTGACCTAATTTCTTCATTTTTGTGCAACATTGCTCCCTCCATCCTTGAACAAATCCAACCGTCTTCATCACTCCCTAGCCTCATTTACCAGGTCCTAAACCTCTTCACAACCTCATCCAACCTCCATCTCCACTTTTCCACCTTTCTTCCACCATCAACCCTCCAAAATCCCCTTTCGGAACATCCTGTAGAACATCTTGTAGAACATCCTGTAGAACCCCTGCAGACTTCCTGTAGAAGTTCACGAGAGCGGTTTTTCGAGATACGAACATTGTGAAACTCTCTGGAAGGGTGCTATGGACCCCTTAGGCCCTCGTCTCACCTTCCCAACCTCCTGCAAGCACCCACTCCATTTCCTTCCGCCAATCAACCTCTGCACAGTCAAAAACAGTTAAAGCACATGCATGATAATTTTACAAGATTACTCAAAAATACAAAAAGATGTTCCTCTTCCGATTTCACTTTAGAAGTAGCTTAGACACATGCACTTTACCTTCCCAAGAGTCAATGGCATCTATTTCTATAGCTTTCATCCTTTTTCTTGCACCAGTAGGGTTAGTCGGTAAAACTAGGGTTTGCTAGGGTTTGCATTTCTTTTCAGCTTTCAACTTCTTTTTACAAGTAAATTAGCCTCTGTTGAGTTAGCTTTTGTCCATCACAGTTAAAATCTTCTTCTAAGAGGTCACAGAAGTTGGCTTAAGCTCCTAGCGGACTTGTGCCAGCTGATCAGTGACAGCCTGCGGCAAGAGCTAGTACTTGTGCATATAGCACCGTCGCTTCCAAGTTTGTTACGAACTACCGGGTTGATAAAAGTAAAGAAGGGAGTCCTAGGAGTTGCAACATCATTGCTGCAATACTGGAGCCCACTAGATGGTACAAATAGGGTTGTGTGAATATTGCATATGGGGTGTTGTATACATATTGTATTGTCTTCATTACATATATGCGACGTGTGTGCATATGGTGCTATGTACATGTTGGATATGTGGTATTGTGTACATATTGTACTGTGTGCATGATGAATATGCAGTGTTTTGTGCATATGGTGCTATGCACATGTTGGATATGCAGTGTTGTGTGCAGATGATGCTATGTATGTGTTGGATATGCAGTGCTATGTACAAGTGGTGTTGCGTGCATGTGGTACATTGGTACTATGTACATATGGTGTGGTGTGCATGATTGTACAAGTGGTGTTATGTGCGTGTGGTGCTGTGTACACATTGTACAAGTGGCGCTGTGTGCATGTGGTGCTATGTACATATCATGCATATGGCACTATGTACATGTGGTGTCACGTACATGTTGTGTGTGTGGTACTGTGTACATGTGGTATTGTGTATGCATTGTATAGTGGTGTAGTGTACATGTGGTGTTGTGTACACGTTGAGTAGGTGGTGCCATGTACATGTGATGTTGTGCACACGTTGTGCAGGTGGTGCGGTGTACTGGTGGTACTGTGTACATGTTGTACATATGGTACTGGTGCACGTGTGGTATTGTGTGCATGTCATACATGTTGTGTTATGGGCATGCAATATTATGTACGTGCATCATGTAGTCATGGTATTGTGGCGTGCATACTCGTTGTGTGGTACTCTGTGTAGGTACATGTATTGGGTGGTATTTCACATCGAGTATAGATGGATGCATTGTATTGTATACACTGGGTGTAGGTGTATGTGTTGTATGTCAGGTGTAGATGCATGTATTGCATGGTGTGGTATGCCGTGTGGTTGTATGTGTGTGATGCACACTATGTGTCTATGCACATGGTTGAGTAGAAGGCACTGGGTGTTTGTTGGGTGTAGCAACTGATCTGGAGTGCATATGGAACAAAGACAAAGGTAGAAGCTAAGGATTGAGGAAAGGATAAGTATCATCATTTTATTTCAATTTTATTATGCATGTGATTTATGACTATGGTATATGATGATTACATGTCATTTATGATGGTTACATGTCATTTATGATTTTGATGGTTATGTTTGAGCTAAACCGATGTGATATTTTTATACATGTTGACTTGGTCAAATATGCTAGTTTGACTTGTTGTGATAGGAAGCAAACATGATTGCAAATTTACCTTATTGGCGAGCTATCAATGAGGTATGATGTGAATTTATTTCAATCTATTTTGAATCTAATGGAAGTTACGTTCTTGGTACAGGAAGAATTAACATGCCCAATTGGGTGGTTGAAATCAACTGCAAGAATTAGTAGCAATAGTGAAAGAAATTATAAATGCAACAACATGCTGGTAAAGTATTCAGGAGTAGGGCCATTGTGGGACACTGGTACCCAATAGTGTCCATTGATTTCCATGAGCATGATATGACCGGTATGGTGTGTTGAGGCAGGTATATGCCTTGGTTTTTGTATCTTTCGATGCGAGGAAGCCTTGCCAAGGGATGGACTGCCCAGGATGGGGGTGCCAACGGAACTTGGAAGGTGAGTGACTGCACGAAAGGGGTGACTGGATTCCCAAGGGACTGTGTAGTAGAGAAGGGAAGGTCACGAATGGATTTGTTTTGGTCATTAGCATTTCTAGATGGAATCAAATGCACATTGGGAGTGTGCCCTGGAACAATGAGCCGATAACTGTTCACTGAGAGGACAAGTGGCACGAGATTATAGTGCTGGATATTGGATGCAGATTTGACTTTGTAGTGGATTATGGACTTCCTTAGAAGGAGGTGGATCCTGGTATTACTTTGAGGGTGGAGGTGTGAGCCTTTGGATTCCCTTGTTCCGGATGCAGGCATCGTATTATTTTATTTGTTGGTTGAGAAAATGTGCATATGTGGTTATTGTAAATACCGTAATAAGCTGTGTTATAAAGCTCCATTATGCGGTATGTTGTCATGTTGTCATGATGTTTTGATTTTGAGCAGATCTTCATTGTAAATATTGCAACGAGCTATGTTATAAAGCTCCATGGGCAGTATGTTTTGTTTTCAGCAGTCATGTAGTTATAGGTGTCATTGAACATTGAGGACGGTGTTCCCCAAAGGGGGAAGGTTTTGTAGCAGCCCTAGTGAAAATTCCATGTAAAAATATATAAATACCATGGATGATGGGGCACATATTCCAAGCTGAATGGTGGGGAAGACATCCTAGGGGGTGTTCATTTGGTTGTTTATGGCTAAGGAAATTGGCAAAGGCAATGGCTAAGGCATTAAAAGGCATTTTGGCACATTTATTTATTAAAATAATGGAAATTAGGAGAAAAAGTAGGTGAAAGGTCACAGGTTGCATGTGAGGAGGAAAATGAAGGAAAATAATGGAAATTAGGAGAAAAAGTAGGTGAAAGGTCACAGGCTACATGTGAGGAGGAAAATGAAGGAAAATAATGGAAATTAGGAGAAAACGTAGGTGAAAGATCACAGGTTTCATGTGAGGAGGAAATTGAAGGAAACTAATGGAAAATGAAGAAAATAGAGGCCTCATTAATAAAAAGACTTATGAGGATCAATGGGAAAGACTTGGTCAGTTCAGTTTTGGAGCTCTCTCATTATTATCTCTCTCTCATACTCTTGGGAACTTAGATTTTTCTTGGAGCACTTTGGCATTGGAGCAAGAAAAGCAAAGAAGGCAAGAGGAAGTAAGGATCAAGTAGGGAAAGGCAGGATCAAGTAGCTACAACAGGCTTCATTGCAGGTATCAACTTACATGTGTATTTTCCTTGCTAGATTTGGCATGCATGGGATTGCATGTGTATTTTCCTTGCTAGATTTCGCATGCATGGGATTGCATGTGTTTCTTTTTCTACCATGGCATGGGTTTTTCCAGGTGTGACAGTATTTTCAACATATCCTTGCCATTTCCTGATAGCTTTGATGAGATGGGTTCTCTCATGCGTTTTGTGGGGGATGGCTAGATTGGATTCGAAGCTAAGTGGGGTGGATCTATGAATTGACAAACACATCGTGGTAGAGGTCCTTGAAACAATCTGAGGATGCATGAAGCCACTAGCCTAGTAACCCCTGAAACGGACTGTGGGTTGAGGTAAATCTAGATTGTGTGCCTCGATGGGCCTAGGAATCCTTTCCGGTTAATGGCGGGATATACGGTAAAGCCAAGAGGTGAATTTTCTCTCCATTGGGCCTAGTGATTCAGGGATGGAATGCATGGTAAAGCCAAGAGGTGGATTTTCTCTCTATTGGGCCTAGTGATTCTGGGATGGAATGCATGGTAAAGCCTGGAGAGTATGTCTCGGTGTAGGGCCTAGTGATCCCTGGATCAGACTGTGGATGCACGGTAAAGCCTGAGAGACTAGGAGGCACTCAAATTCCTCACGGTGTAGGCGGAGAACTCCAGTGGCATCCACATTGATTAGTGTCTTTTGATGTGTTTTATGAGTCCCACGTTCATGCTTGGAATATGGCATGGGGGTGATTGGCTGAAGAGAGACTTGGCTCAACCAATCTATGGTTGGGTGGAACGTGGTAGTCCCATCACCAGTTGGTTCATTGCATTTATTAATGAAAAAAATCATTCCCTTGATTTTCATGTGAAAATGTACTGATATATATATGGATTTTGATGGCTGATATGTTTATTGTATTTTTGTTCCTATTATGTTGTTTATATGCACATTTACCTTGGAGGGTGTTATAAAATTTTTAGTGCAAGCCAGAATTTTGGAGGGTGTTGCAACCATTACAACATTTCCGTTATTAGTGGGTAAATCAAACCCCAAACCACTTGAAATCTAAGAACTACGATCATGGTCTAAGGAGGTATGGGTTCCTCCCACTTGAGTTTGAGGAGTTGGTTAAGTAGGGAAAAGAATGGAAGGAACAATTGGTCAAGACAAACCAAACATAGTGTTTGACCTAGTAGTGGGAGTACAATTACCCCTCATAGAAAACTTAGTGATCCCTTATTGTTAGGACGAGATAGACTGAGTGGAAGTGAAATAATAACCCCTTGAAGAACTAATAGGAACAATAGTAAGTGATATGTATTCCTTACGAATAATTTTTCCAGATTGTCTAGAGGCATCCCACATCACCTCTAATTTGTCCCACTGAGTAGAAAAATTATCCAGGGCATCAAATGGGACCTTTTGTAGAGCCTCTTCTGGATCCATCCCAAGAGTGATAAAGTAGATTGACACCAAAATATCACTAAAGATGTGTACTTTGTTAATTTTATCTGATGTACTGCAACCTTGCAAAATCCACCCATCCATATTCAATGTAGTGTTAAGAGTCTAAGTATGTGTTATAGGATCTATATTCCTTTCCAAGTCAATAATAGGGTGGCCATAGAACTTCCTTAGACAACTCCAAATGAAAAAACCACATTTTAATACTTAGGCTTACCTTCCTCATTAATATTACCCAACCCCTACCGCCGAGAAATGATTTGGCATGTACAATACACTACTAGGTGGCCCACTGCATGGAGATGGAAATAATGGAACGACACATCCATATAGTCAAGGATCTGAGCATAAATGATATTTCCATGAAATTTTATATTGATTCAAATAAATCTTACCTGGTGTCAATATCAACCAAAGTTTGGGCCATATATTGTAAGCTATTCTTTAGGTAACCATCGTTGCCCATAATATAGGATCTAATTGCATCAACTATGGATTTAAACCTTACATAATACTGGAGTTCTATGTTGGAATTGATGTAGTGATGATTTGTTTGGTTGACATTTATGTCAACCTAGTAGCATGGTGTTGGAGGAGGCTGCATTGTCTGTGATGAGATGATGAGTGTTGTAGTGAGATGTTGGCATTGATGTCAACATGATTTTTGATGGTATGCATATGCTTCTTCTGTGACATATGCTTGTGTTGAAGGTGCTCTGCTGGTCTTGTTGGGTTGGATGGCTAGGTCTCCATGCATATGATGCTTGAGATATTACCTTGATTCTCTTGAGATGTGGCTTGTGTATGGATGATGTGTAGATGGTGCTTAGCATGTCTACTTGCTTGGACTAGCTTGGAGATGGTCCATGGCTTGTCTACTAGTTTGGACTAGCTTGGAGAATGGATGATGGTGTGTTGCACTAGCTTGGAGGTCCTCCCATGATGATGGTCTTGGCTTATACAAAGTTTAGAGTTGAGGAGCCTTGATGATTAGGTCTCCCAGTCTCCTTTGTCTCCATGTTCCCGGATTGGGTGATGTTATGTTTTGGGAATAGACATGATCTATAATGTGTTTACAGATGCTTCAGATGTTTGTACAAGAGCATAGGAAGATGATGGATGAAGTGATAGAGGCTCTGGACTGAAGAACAAATGTTTTACTTCAGTTTTAGGCACAATTGTTGAGTATGGTGTTTGGATAGTAGTGGCCATTTTTTATTCGACTTTATGGGAAAATGAAGATGAATTTCAAAATTTAGAGACATATATTTTGTACAGAATGGACCTAATTATCTTCCCAATGGGAATTTTATTTTATATATATATATTTAAAATTTGGTTCAGATTAGGAGAAAAAAATGGTTCTCTACCCTGGACATAGGCACATAGGCTTGTGAGAGTGACTAGAGGCCTTTAGATGCTGGCACAGTGTGTCATTCGAGCGACTAAGGACCTGGACATTGCATGGTGTGTCATGGGAGTGACTGGGCCTGCAGATGAGTTTTCTCCACATTTCTCGCGCTCCTCAGATGTATTATTTGGTTTTTATGATGTTTATTCTTCAAGAATATTCGTGGATTATATTATTTGACTTTATCAACATGTCTTGATATGTTTTGAGGTGTGAATTCCTTAATGAGGAGAGGAGTGGAGTTAGTGGCGAAATTTGTATAAAATATGGAGTAGATCGACCATTTGGAGTAGTGAAAATAGAGAAGAGCCTTGAGTAGAGAATAGAGGGTGACCTCCTAGAGCATAGAGGTCGAATTTGTTGATAAGAGCACACAAAGATATCATCTTCTTAGATCATGGAGTGAGGAGATTCATTGTGAGGGAAACAATTGTTGTGGTGAGGCAAAATTTGTTCTGCTAAATGTAACAAAGTTTTTGGAGGTTCTGCAGCAAAATAATTTCAGAGACATGTGCTAGAGCTTCAAGCATGTTTCTACTGCAGGTTTGAGAGTTGATGGAGGAGATGATGAGGAGAGCATTGTTCCTTGATTATCACTATTTTATTTGTGTATGCAGGGGCTGAATGTTTGATTTACAAAGTTGTAGCAGTTCATAGTTATGTCGCTTATTTCATATTATGCAGCTAATGTGTTGAGTTTGGTGTGTGCATGTGAGAGAGATATTGAGCAGTTTGATTGATTGTGTTGATTGAGAGTGGTATGTGGATGATTGTGAGTGTATGGATGGAATGAGGTTGTGAGTGGAAGTTGCAGTGATTTGTAGTCATTGTATTTGCAGAATTGATATTGTTTGATTGAGATGATTTTCATAAGATAAAGTTGTTGTTGCTTTGTGCATGGGTCCTAGTTTGAAATATTTTGAAATGTGGCCCTAGATTGATCAGCAGATCGAATTAGCTTGGTGAATAAGGGATAGGTGTTCCTTTCCTATGGGTGTAGGTAGCTAGTAAAAGGAAGAAACATTCTCATAGTCCAATGGTGGTTGGGCGAGGCTTTTAGGGGATAGGAGTCTCCAGTGGATAAGAGTTCACTTAGTCGATGTTATATGAGAAACTTCCTTGCTGGGCATAGCCAACTATGATGTAAATTTATTTTCTTGATTAATAAAATTAGCAAAAGAGAAGCAACAACAAGGGTGGTTTTTGCCTCGGAGGGAGGTTTTCCACCAGAGATCCTTGTGTCCCTTGTGCATGTGATTGTTATGGTTTTTCATATGTTGATCATGGTATTTTCCTTGTTGGTTAATGTATTATATGAGCTAATATTCTAATGGTGTAATGTGTGATTGTGATTCAGTAATCGAAAAGAAATTTTAATATACATTGTCACTACTGATTCACACCCCCCCCAGTAGTGAGCACATTTCCAACATTCTAGCGGGAGATTGGGAAACTTGACCCAAATTGGACACTAGAATTCATATTTTTCTTTGCATAAAAAAGGGGGTGCCAAGGTTTTAGACTCAACAAAATATGATTAAAAAATCATCTTTGCGCCTAAATATTCTATGTGTCCTCCTCACACCTAAATATAAAATCATACCAACCCCTTGACATACAATGGCCAATGGGGCTATATCCTAGTAAAGGAGACAAATTTTGCTGCATTGAGGAAGAAAAATTACCCATACTAACATGTTGAATGTAGAAATTACCAACCAAAGGTTTGTCGAGTAAGTCCTTTTTGTTCGATATATATGTCCTTTTCAATCACCACTAAAGATATATTTTTCCCTTGGGATCTAACAAGTTTTTTCCTTTGCTATCAACCGCTATGGAATGACTATGGAACATGTAATGGGTCTCTCAGTTCCTTGAACCTTAAACCAAATCCCATTAAAATGCCACTGAGAGTAGAGGGAGAAAGATCATGAGCACTAAACAAAGATTTCTATTCACCTTCCAATAGCATAGTCATAGATGTGTTTTCAGAGGCACCAACTCTTTTGTTAATGTTTTCATTGAGTGTCACATGAGAGACCTCTGGTAAAGGATTGATCTTGATTGAATGTTGGCATGTATTTCCATATTTAGGCAATATTTTTTCAAAACATGATAGGAGGTACATGCTCTCATTTTTCATGGCACCATTGCACAACCTAGAGATACTACAATAGGGATTGTACAATATCTACAAATGCAAGTACATGACCATTGGATGTGAAAAATATGATCCTTGGACAAAGAGTTATCCAAGTAATCCACCAACTGGATATCCTTCTCAACTAGAGTGGGACCTATCCCTAGATAAAAAATCATCTACCCTGACAAGATCATCATGTTCCATCAACCAAATCTTGTAAAAAACCTAATGACTATGTTGTGGAAACCATTCATTGAAAACCCCACCTCCCCCCCATAATATCACTCTCCTATCCCACCCTATTGAAATCATGCATTATCCTTATTGAATTTACTTAAATTTTACATTTTCTTGGAAATGCCTTTATATTGACATCCTTAGTCTATAATGTTGGTATACTGACATTTTAGCATGTTGATAGGTTTACATGTGTATTATAATCATCTTTATTTGTGACATTGATTTATCATCTTTAATTTTAAACTAACCACTTGAATTTTACCAATTCATATTGATGGAAAGTGAATCGTAGGCTTAACATCAATTTTAAATCGATGCACATTTATAGGGTTCAATTTTAAAGAAATCATAATGATGGATAGACATTTCTTTGTAAACTTTTAGGTGGGTAGAGAAATCATCAATATGACATTAAAAACAATGCACAAAAGTTGATTAATTGGCATTAAATGGGCATAGTACTGTATGATTACCATTCCATAGTTATTCAATTCTACCATTTGAAAAACATTACTAGTGATATAGCAATGTTCATGGTTTCATCTTTGTTCTTGATAATGATGGAAATTTGTGGCCATAAAAATTTAACAATGTTGATTATTCTATATTGAACTATTAGTACAAGTCATTTTCAAAGGACAAAAATTAGAATTCTCAAATGGGGATTGATTAATAAAACACATAGGAAAAGAAATATAATTACCTTTGGTACTTGTGAAATAATTCTTATTGTAGATGTCCTTTGTTTTTATTTCCTGCAGAACTAAAATTTTAAGTGCATTTCAATCACTTTTAATAAATCTATTTTTAGTCATTTTATTATGTACATCAGTGAATACATATAATTCATGACAACAAATCTTAGTAGAAGCATCAATCCATTCATTTAATCTCAATTTGTTATGAAACCAACTCACAAAAAGATAGAAAAGATAGATCAACACCTTAGAAATAAGCCTCTTCGAGGGGGCAACCTCCTTTACATTACACAAATGAACAATTTTTAGATGATTCAAATGACAAAACCTCCTTTCTATATATAGGAGTCTACAGGATCACAATATAACCAAGCCGACCTAACAATAATAATATAAAGGCACAAAAATAACAATAGAGGGATTCTATGGGGCACAATAATAACAATATGGGGACAATAGGGGCACAATAATAACAATAAGGGATACAATGACAATAGTAATGGGGGGATCACTAATATTATAGGGACCTAACATGCCCCTCTCCTTCAAAAAAGTGTTGTCCTCAATGATTGAGTAGTTCTGGATGCTTCTGCATAAAATTCTCATCCTCCCATGTGGAATATTCAACGGGTAAGTTCTCCCACTTGATGAGATACTTTGAAATTGATCTATTTCGTAGTTGTCGAGTTCTTGTTTCTTTAGGTTCCAATATGATTTTTCCTTCCTCATCAAGTTCTGGCAATATTGTCTGAACTGGAAGCTTGTAACCTATAACCTTCTTTAAGCATGAAACATGGAAAACTGGGTGCACTTGAGAAGCTACAGGAAGCTCCAAGTTGTATGCCATAGTACCTATCTTTTGCAACACCTTGTACGGACCATAATACTTTGGTGATAATTTGTTATCCTTCTTAGCTTACTTGTGGGACATTTGTTTATATGGCTATAGCCGTAGGAATACCAATCACCTACATCAAAACTTCTTTCGATGCGATGTTGATTTTCCTGTTGTTTCATTCTATTCTGTGCCAAGGTGAGGTTATCCTTTAAGAGTTGGAGAACTTGTTGCTGATGCTCAATGTGATCTTCCACTACTTGAACCAGAAAATTATCTCTTAAATATGATGTGATGGATGGTGGATGATATCCATAAAGTGCCATAAATGGGGTCATTTTTGTTGCAGTATGGAAGGAAGTGTTATACCACCATTCAGCTAGAGGAAATGTTATGAAACCAGCTCAAGAAAAAGATAGAAAAGATAGATCAACACCTTAGAATTCAGTCTCTTCGAGGGGGAAACCTCCTTTACATTACATAAATGAACAATTCTTGGATGATTCAAATAACAAAACCTCCTTTCTATATATAGGAGTCTAAGGAGTCACAATATAACCCAGCCGACCTAACAATAATAATATAAAGCCACAAAAATAACAATAGAGGGATTCTATGGGGCACAGTAATAACAATATGGGGACAATAGGGGCATAAAAATATTAATAAGGGATACAACTACAATAGTAATGGGGTAATCACTAGTATTATAGGGACCCAACATGCCCCTCTCCTTCAAAAAAGTGTTTTCCTCAACATTTGAGTAGTTCTGGATGCTTCTGTATAAAATTCTCATCCTCCCATGTGGAATCTTCAGCGGATAAGTTCTTCCACTTGATAAGATACTCAGAAATTGATCGATTTCATAGCTGTCGAGTTCTTGTTTCTGTGACTGCTTCTGGTTCCAATATAATTTTTCCTTCCTCGTCAAGTTTTGGCAATATTGTTTGAACTGGGAGTTTGTCACCTATAACCTTCTTAAACATGAAACATGGAAAACTGGGTGCAATTGAGAAGCTGCAGGAAGCTCCAATTTGTATGCCATAGTACCAATCTTTTGCAACACCTTGTACGGACCATAATACTTTGGTGATAATTTATTATCCTTCTTAGCTTGCTTGAGGGACATTTGCTTATATGGTTGTAGCTGTAGGAATACCCAATCACCTACATCAAAACTTCTTTCGCTGCGATGTTGATCTGCCTGTTGTTCATTCTATTCTGTGCCAACATGAGGTTATCCTTTAAGAGTTGGAGGACTTGTTGTTGATGTTCGATGTGATGTTCCACTGCTTGAACCTTAGAATTTTCTCTTAAATATGATGTGATGGATGGTGGCTGATATCCATAAAGTGCCATAAATGGGGTCATTTTTTTTGCTGTATGGAAGGAAGTGTTATACCACCATTCAGCCATAGGTAACCATTTGACCCATTGTGTCTGTTTATTAGATACAAAGCAACGAAGATATCCTTCCAAACATTTGTTTACTATCTCAGTTTGCCCATTAGATTGAGGATGATAAGATGAGCTATGAGCTAACTGAGTACCAAGACAAGAAAATAATTCAATCCAAAAATTTCCAGTGAAAATGGGATCTCTGTCACTTACAATAATCTTTGGGTTTCCATGTAGCTTTTGAATTGTTTCCATAAATGCAGTAGAAACTATATTGGCTTTAAATGGATGTGATAATGCACAAAAGTGTGCATACTTGGTAAGTCTATCAACTACCACCATGATGACACTCTTTCCCTCAGACTTGGGTAAACCTGTGATAAAATCCATTGAAACCTCCTCCCAACGTTGGCTTGGAATGGATAAAGGTTGTAATAGACCCGGTGTCTTAATTGTTTCAACTTTATTTTCTTGGCAAACCAAACATTCCGCCACAAACTTTTGAATATCCGATTTAAGGCCATCCCAAAAAAATTCCTTCTTAACCCTGTGGTAAGTTTTTAAAAATCCTGAGTGCCCTCCTAAGGGAGAAGTGTGCAATTCCATAAGAATATTTTGTTTTAGCTGGGAATTCTTACAGAGGTATAAACGATCTTTGTACCATAACGAATCATTTTTCCAGCTAAATGTATCAGACGTACTGGAATCTTGTTGTAACTTTCGAATAAGTGCCCACACTTCTTCGTCATTCTTCCATTCCTCCCTTGCTTCGTTTATCCAATCTGGTTGGATAATAGAAATGGCGCACAACAATGCTTCCACATCCTCATCCTTTCTTGAGAGTGCATCTGCCACCACATTTTGCTTCCCTTTTTTGTAGATGATTTCAAAGTCATAACCCAACATCTTTGTGACCCACTTTTGTTGCTCTTCAGAGGATAATATTTGTTCTAAAAAGTATTTAAGGCTATCATGATCCGTTTTTACCTTGAAGTGTCTTCCCATTAGGTAGGGTTGCCATTTCTTAAGTGCATGGAGTATTGCCAACATTTCCTTCTCATAAATAGCTTTGTGTAAAAACTTTCCCTTGATTGGATGACTTTCAAAAGCAATGGGTCTTTCATCTTGCATTAAAACAACACCAATTCCATTTCCTGAAGCATCACATTCCACAATAAAGGTTTTTGTGAAGTCCAGTGTAGCTAAGACCGGTGCTTGGCACATTTCCTCTTTAAGATGTTCGAAGGCCTTTGTTGCTTCTAGAGTCCATGAAAATGCATCTTTCTTCAATAATGTTGTTAGAGGTGCTGCTATTCTCCCATAATTCTTAACAAACTTGCGATAATACCCTGTCAACCCAAGAAATCCTCGTAGATGCTTTATGGATGTGGGGATTTTCCATTCCTTAATGGCTTTAATTTTGCTAGGGTCTACCTTAAATCCTTCATGAGATACAATATGACCCAGATATTCCACCTCTTGGACTCCAAAGAAACATTTGGATCTTTTTGCATATAATTGTTTCTCCTCCAATAGTTGTAGCACCCTGTCAACATGTTCAACATGATCCTTCCAAGACTTGCTGTAGATTAGTATATCATCAAAAAATACTAACACAAATTTTCTAAGGAATGGTTTGAAAATGGAATTCATCAAACCTTGAAATGTTGAAGGTGCATTGGTAAGGCCAAAAGGCATGACCAAAAATTCATAATGACCCTCATGAGTTCTAAATGTTATTTTCAGAATGTCTTCAGTCTTCATTCTGATTTGATGATATCTTGAACGAAGATCCAACTTGGTGAAGTAAATTGATCCATGCAATTCATCCAGTAATTCATCAATGACAGGAATGGGAAACTTATCTTTAATAGTGAGCTTGTTGAGCTCCCTATAATTTGGACACATGTGCCATGATCCATCCTTCTTGTGCACCAATACTACTGGAGCAGAGAAAGAACTTTGACTCGGTTGAATTATACCAGCCTCTAGCATTTCTGCAACCATACGTTCAATTTCACTCTTTTGGGCATAGGGATATCTGTACGGCCTGATGTTTGGAGGAACACTTCCTGGAATCAGATGAATAGCATGATCATGATCACGAATAGGTGGGAGACCTTTGGGAGTCTCAAATACCTTGGAATGATTGTCCAAGACTTTTTGGAGATCTGGAGAAATAGATGATTTCGATGTGGAAACATCTAGCGAACATAATTGTGCAATTACACCTCTTTGTTCCTTTTTTAGAAGCTTTTTCATACCGTTAGAGCTGATTATCTTTCCCAGTTTCCCTGCAATACCCCTTAATTCAACTTCCTTTCCTTCCACAAAAAATTTCATGAAAAGTTCTTGAAAATTAAAAGCTATTGTACCCAAGGATTGTAGCCATTGGACTCCTAGTACAACATCAGCACCTCCCATTGGAATGGAAAGCATTGGGCTAGTCAATACATATTCTCCCATGGATAGCTTGATATTATGGCACTTTCCAAAGCAATTTATTGTTCCTCCATTTGCAACCATCACTTGACACTCTGGTGCTGGATATAAGAAGCAATTCAATTCTTTTGCTACCTTACAATGAATAAAATTTTGGGTACTTCCTGAATCAATCAACACTATTACCTTTTTCTTCTTGATTTGTCCTTCTATCTTGATTGTTTGAGGAGTGGTAATTCCCGCCAATGCATTACAAGATATGGTTAGATTCATTTCTTCTTTATCTAGGCTTTGTTCCTGGAGTATATCCTCTTCTTTTGACCTTTCTTGCTCCTTTTCTTCTTCCTCTTCACAATCTATGTAGAATAATTTCTTCTCAGCACACTTATGACCTTTAGTGTATTTGCTATCACAACTGTAACAAAGCCCTTTTGCTCTTTTTTCTTCCAATTGTTGTGGTGTCAACCTTATAGGTTGTGGAAGACTAGGGGCAACAACACTTCCATCTTTATAGTTGTGAGTGGTATGCTTCCTGGTTGCCATAATTTTTCTTTCCATTTTTCTTGCTAACCTGAATGCCTTCTCTAATGAATCAGGTTCCCAAAGGCGAACATCATGTTGGATATTATCCTTTAAAGTCCCTATGAACACATCAATCCTATGCTCCTCTGGAATATTTTTTACCCTTATGTTCAATTTTTGGAACTCCTCAATGTGCTCCATTATTGAACCCTTTTGTTTGAGACTTATCAATTGGCTAAAAAAAGTGTTGCTTTTTGTATCCTCATAATGTGCTGTCAATTCTTCCATAAAAATTGCCCAAGTGATAATTTGTTTACGAGAGCAAAGCCATTGATACCATACAAATTGATTTGGTTCCAAATATAAAGTTGCAATACGTACCTTTTGTGTGTTTTGCACATTATTGAGATCGAAAAATTGCTCCATCTGTAATATCCATGTTGCGGGATCCTTGCCATCAAACTTCCTCATATTGATTTTTGGAATATGGTGGGTCTTCAATCCAACATTAGAGTCTATGAAATCATGATTAACATTTCTTTTGTTCGCATCATGAGTTTCCTTACTACCTTTTCACCATTAGTAATTATTTCTTGTAGAAAATTTGTCAAATCTGTCTTCAAATCTGCCATGTCTGTCTTCAAATCTGTCATGTCCCTCTTCAAATCTATCTTCAAATCGTCCATCTTAGCTTCCAAGCCCTTTATCTTAGATTCCATGCCATTTATCTCAGCTTCTGTTAGCTTTTGTGCAAGTGAAACTTGTTGCACTTGGTCTTGTAATTTTGATATATCATGTAGCATTTCTTCCTCTTCTTCATGAGTCATGCTAGAGCTTTCAAGTTGCTTACTAGGTGTTTGCATTTTATTTCCTCGGGGCATCAGTTACTGATAATAATGCTCTACTATGCCCTTTGAATTCCTTTAAAATAAATTTTCAAACCAAGCTTAAGCAAAAATTTAAAAAAATCTACACACCTTTTTTCACTTTGTAGGAGCTCGATATTGTCTCTGATGTATCTCTGTACTTTCGGATCATACAATTCTAAAATTGTGACCTGTAGTAGCCCTCTGTGTCCTATTTCCAATTCCACCAGTCTGATCCAAATTGGATTCTCCAAGGAAGAGTTATGCGAAATCTCCCACAGTGACATGATTATAGACTAGTTCAGTAGAGCGAACTTGTACGACGTGCCACGAGTCACTGTTTCAACCTTTGGCTCTGAAACATATATACAAGAAACTACAGTCTATCCTCTTTCTGTACCTTCTTATGAAATTTCAATCTGATGCTCAGAGAGAAAGTTATGACGATTTTCCCGAGGTCACCTGTTTGGAATGTAATTCAGGAGTCTACAAAAAGACCAACTTCCTTAGATCATATCTCCACAAAGATAACACGAAAAGCTCTGAAATTCGGAACTAAGGTTCAACACGATTTATTCTCAAATGGGTTTTTTTTAGCTTCTGAAATGTCGTAGAAAAAAATTTATAGTGAAAATGCCGCGATGAGCTATTTGGAGTAGTGAAACCCTAGAATCCAAAGCTCTGATACCAAATGTTATGAAACCAGCTCAAGAAAAAGATAGAAAAGATAGATCAACGCCTTAGAATTCAGCCTCTTCGAGGTGGCAACCTCCTTTACATTACATAAATGAACAATTCTTGGATGATTCAAATAAAAAAACCTCCTTTCTATATATAGGAGTCTAAGGAGTCATAATATAACCCAGCTGACCTAACAATAATAATATAAAGCCACAAAAATAACAATAGAGGGATTTTATGGGGCACAGTAATAACAATATGGGGACAATAGGGGCACAAAAATATTAATAAGGGATACAACTACAATAGTAATGGGGTAATCACTAGTATTATAGGGACCCAACAGGAAACCATTTGACCCATTATGTTTGTTTATCAGATACAAAGCAACGAAGATATCCTTCCAAACATTTTTTTACTATCTCAGTTTTCCCATCAGATTGAGGATGATAAGATGAGCTATGAGCTAAGTGAGTACCAAGACAAGAAAATAATTTTGTCCAAAAAATTTCCAGTGAAAATGGGATCTCTGTCACTTACAATAATCTTTGGGTTTCCATGTAGCTTTTGAATTGTTTCCATAAATGGAATAGAAACCGTACTCGATTTAAATGGACGAGATAATGCACATAAGTGTGCATACTTGGTAAGTCTTTCCAATACCACCATGATAACACTCTTTCCTCCAGACTTGGGTAAACCTGTGATAAAATCCATTGAAACCTCCTCCCAACATTGGCTTGGAATGGATAAAGGTTGTAATATTCTTGGAGTCTTAATTGTTTCAACTTTATTTTGTTGGCAAACCAAACATTCCGCCACAAACTTTTGAATATCTGATTTAAGGCCATACCAAAAAAAATCCTTCTTATCCCTGTGGTAGGTTTTTAGAAATCCTGAGTGACCTCCTAAGGGAGCGGTGTGCAATTCCCTAAAAATCTTTTGTTTGAGTTGGGACTTCTTACATAGGTATATCCGATCCTTGTACCATAACGAATCATTTTTCAAGATAAATATATCAAATGTACTGGGATATTGTTTTATCTTTTGAATGAGTGCCCACACTTCCTCATCATTCTTCCATTCATCCCTTGCTTCGTTTATCCAATCTGGTTGGATAATAGAAATAACACAAAGAAATGCTTCCACATCCTCATCCTTTCTTGAGAGTGCATCTGCCACAACATTTTGCTTCCCTTTTTTGTAGATGATTTCAAAGTCATAACCCAACTTCTTTGTGACCCATTTTTGCTGCTCTTCTGAAGATAATCTTTGTTCTGAAAAGTATTTAAGACTATCATGATCTGTTTTTACCTTGAAGTGTCTTCCCATTAGGTAGGGTCGCCATTTCTTAAGTGCATGTAGTATTGCCAACATTTCCTTCTCATAAATAACTTTGTGTAAATACTTTCCTTTGATTGGACGACTTTCAAAAGCAATGGGTCTTTCTTCTTGCATTAAAACAACACTGATTCCATTTCCTGAGGCATCACATTCCATAATAAAGGTTTTTGTGAAGTCCGGTGTAGCTAAGACTGGTGCTTGGCACATTGCCTCTTTAAGATGTTCAAAGGCCTTCATTGCTTCTGGAGTACATGAAAATGCATCTTTCTTCAATAATGTTGTTAGAAGTGCTGCTATTCTCCCATAATTCTTAACAAACCTGCAATAATACCCTGTCAACTGAGAAATCCTCACAGATGCTTTATGGATGTGGGGATTTTCCATTCCTTAATGGTTTGAATTTTGCTAGGGTCTACCTTAACACCTCCATGAGATACAATATGACCCAGATATTCCACCTCTTGTACTCCAAAGAAACATTTGGAGATTTTTGCATATAATTGTTTCTCCTCCAATAGTTTGAGGACCATGTCAACATGTTGGACATGATCCTTCCAAGACTTTCTATAGATTAGTATATCATCAAAAAATACTAACACAAATTTTCTAAAGAAGGGTTTGAAAATGGAATTCATCAAACCTTGAAATGTAGAAGGTGCATTAGTAAGGCCAAAAGGCATGACCAAAAGTTCATAATGACCCTCGTGAGTTCTAAATGATGCTTTTGGAATGTCTTCAGTCTTCATTCTAATTTGATGATATGCTGAATGAAGATCCAACTTGGTGAAGTAAATTGATCCATGTAATTCATCCAATAATTCATCAATGGCAGGAATGGGAAATTTATCTTTAATAGTGAGCTTGTTGAGCTCCCTATAATCTGGACACATGCGCCATGATCCATCCTTCTTGTGAACTAATACTATTGGAGCAGAGAAAGAACTTTGACTAGGTTGAATTATACCATCCTCTAGCATTTCTGCAACCATACGTTCAATTTCACTCTTTTGGGCATAGGGATATCTGTACGGTCTGATGTTTGGAGGAACACTTCCTGGAATCAAATGAATAGCATGATCATGATCAAGAATAGGTGGGAGACCTTTGGGAGTCTCAAATACCTTGGAATGATTGTCCAAGACTTTTTGGAGATCTGGAGAAATAGATGATTTCGATGTGGGAACCTCTAGCAAACATAATTGTGCAATTACACCTCGTTGTTCCTTCTTTAGAAGCTTTGTCATACCGTTAGAGCTGATTATCTTTCCTAGTTTCCCTGCAATACCCCTTAATTCAACTTCCTTTCCTTCCACACAAAATTTCATGAAAAGTTCTTGAAAATTAAAAGCTATTGTACCCAAGGATTGTAGCCATTGGACTCTTAGTACAACTTCAGCACCACCCATTGAAATGGAAAGCATTGGGCTATTGAATACATATTCTCCCATGGATAACTTGATATGGCACTTTCCAAAGAAATTTATGGTTCCTCCACTTACAACCATGACTTGATACTTTGGTTCTGGATATAGGAAGCAATTCAATTCCTTTGCTATCTTACAATGAATAAAATTTTGGGTACTTCCCGAATCAATCAACACTATTACCTTTTTCTTCTTGATATGTCCTTCTATCTTGATAGTTTTAGGAGTGGTAATTCCAGCTAATGCATTACAAGATATGGTTAGATTCATTTCTTCTTTATCTAGGGTTTGTTACTGGAGTATATCCTCTTCTTTTGACATTTCTTGTTCCTTTTCTTCCTCCTCTTCACAATCTATGTAGAATAATTTCTTCTCAGCACACTTATGACCTTTAGTGTATTTGCTATCACAACTGTAACAAAGCCTTTTTGTTCTTTTTTCTTCTAATTGTTGTGGTGTCAACCTTGTAGGTTGTGGAAGGCTAGGGGTAGCAACACTTCCATCTTTATAGTTGTGAGTGGTAGGCTTCCTGGTTGCCATAATTTTGCTTTTTTCTTGCTAACCTGAATGCCTCCTCCAATGAATCAGGTTCCCAAAGGCGAACCTCATGTTGGATATTATCCTTTAAAGTTCCTATGAACACATCAATCCTATGCTCCTCTGGAAAATATTTTACCCTTATGTTCAATTTTTGGAAGTCCTCAATGTGCTCCATCATTTAACCCTTTTGTTTGAGACTTATCAATTGGCTAAAAAATGTGTTGCTTTTTGTTTCCTCATAATGTGCTATCATTTATTCCGTAAAAATTGACCAAGTTACAATTTGTTTACGAGAGCAAAGCCATCGATACCATACAAACTAATTTGGTTCCAAATATAAAGTTGAAATACGTACCTTTTGTGTGTTTTGCACATTATGGAGATTGAAAAATTTCTCCATCTGTAGTATCCATGTTCTGGGATCCTTGCCATCAAACTTCCTCATATCGATTTTTGGTACATGGTGGGTCTTCAATCCAACATTAGAGTCTATGAAATCACGATTGACATTTATTTTGTTCTCATCATGAGTTTCCTTTAGTACCCTTTCACCATTAATGACCATTTCTTGTAGCAACTGATTCAAATTTATCTTCAATTCTTCCATCTTATTGTCCATGCCATTCATCTTAGTGTCCATGCCACCCATCTTAGCTTCCACACCGTCTATCTTAGCTTCCATGCCGTCCATTTTAGCTTCAAAGTCATTTATCTTAGCTTCTACGCCTTTCTTTAAATCATCCATCTTAGCTTCTACGTCTTTCTTTAAACCATCCATCATATTTTCTGTTACCTTTTGTACGAGTGAAATTTTTTTCACTTGGTTTCGTAATATTGATATATCATGTTGCATTTCTTCCTCTTCTTCATGAGTCATGCTAGAGCTTTCAGGTTGCTTACTAGGTGTTTCCATTTTCTTTCTTCGGGGCATCAATTACCGATAATAATGCTTCACTATGCCCTTTGAATTCCTTCAAACTAATTTTTCAAACCAAGCTTATGCAAAAATTTAAAAAATACACACCTTTTTTTCACTTGTAGGAGCTTGATATTGAATCTGATGTACCTCTGTAATTTTCGATCTCCTAGTTCTGAAATCATGACTTGAAGTATTCCTCTACGTCCTCTTTCCAATGCCACCAGTCTAATCAAAATTGGATTCTCCAAGGAAGAGTTATACCAAATCTCCCACGGTGACCTGATTATAGACTAGTTCAGTAGAGCGAACTTGTATGACGTGCCACATGTCACTGTTTAGACCTTATTACTTGAAACGGATACAAAGAAAACTAGAGACCGTCCTCTTTCTGAAACTTCTTACGATATTTCAATCTGATGCTCAAAACAAAAGTTATGACTATTTTCCCTAGGTCACCTGTTTGGAATGTAATTTGGGAGTCTACAAAAATGCCAACTTCCTCAGATCATATATCCACAAATATAGCAAGAAAAGCTTTGAAATTTGGACCCAAAGTTCAGAACTATTTTGGCCCAAATGGTTTTTTTTTAGCTTCTGAAACGTCGCAGGAAAATTTTTATAGCGAAAATGGCACGATGACCTGTTTGGAGCAGCGAAACCCTAGAATCCAAAGCTCTGATACCAAATGTTATGAAACCATCTCACAAAAAGATAGAAAAGATAAATCAACGCCTTAGAAATAAGCCTCTTCGAGGGGGCAACCTCCTTTACAATACACAAATGAACAATTCTTAGATGATTCAAATGACAAAACCTCCTTTCTATATATAGGAGTCTACAGGGTCACAATATAACCAAGCCGACCTAACAATAATAATATAAAGGCACAAAGATAACAATATAGGGATTCTATGGGGCACAATAGTAACAATATGGGGACAATAGGGGCACAATAATAACAATAAGGGATACAACGACAATAATAATGGGGGGATCACTAATATTATAGGGACCTGACACAATTAATCTTAGTACAAGCAAAAAATAATATTATATTAAATGATGAGCTGTTGATGTGAGTATCATTCTTACCTACTTGAAAGACCCAAATTCATCATATTTTTTGGTGCACCAATGAAAAATATATTGGTAGATGAAAACTTCAAGGAGTATAGTATATATTGGTACATGAAAAATTCAAGGAGTATTGTAGTGTGAATTAACCATGATGTCCCCAATCATGCTTACCACTTGATAATGTTTGGTTGTTTTTGAATTTTTAGTTGAGTTATCTCCTTAGCCAACAAAATGTTTAGGGTGTGATAGCTTAGGATATTAGTGATAATTATAAATAATTGGTAGAATAAAATAGCAAACATTTTTGTTTGATCTTGGACATCACTAATCATTTATTAAGGTAGTAGATTATTAGCATTGATGAGCGTGAGAATTCACTTGAGATCCCATTCATATGAGAAATCAAGGTATTACCACATATTTGGGGGCACTTCATAAGTTTGGAGGAGTTTCTACACATTTGGAGGCACTTCTATGCATTTTAAGGCATATCTTTCCATTGAGTTTTCTTTGGGTGCTATTACACATGTTTAAGGAACTTTACATATTTGGGGGTCTGTTTAACCATTAGAGCGTTAACATGGACCCTTTGGCATATTTTAGAAGCTATTTTATACTAACCTAGAGAACCACCCTCCTTTAGAGGATGTTTTCAAGTGCCATGAGGCATTAAGTCAAATTTTACAGGTTAAAACATATACTTTAGAGGAGTGTCAAACATTGGGGTTGAATCGTGGATCAAAGTGTGCTCTTCTTACTTGGATATATTTGATCCATTTTGGTGGTTGTTTTTGGCTTAATATGGGAGTTGTGGCTATCATCTATTGATCTTATCATGTGTTAAAATGTGTAATTATGTTGCTTGACCCTATTCATTTATATGTCAATCATGTTAAAATGTTTTTAACTTGGGATTGGTGTGTCTTTAGTGAATAAATACACATGGCATGAGTGCATTGGTTCATGTGGTGAGTTGATCAGGTTGGCCTCATGAGAATTTATGTATATAGGTATTAGGGTATCAATGTATGATCATGCATCTTAAATATGGTTTGATATTAGTTGAATAAATTCATTGATTTTATAATTAAGATAAAAATGAAAATTTCCTGAAATTGTTCAATTAGGATATCATAGAAATTTAGATATTTGGAAAACATAACAATTGCAAAGGCTCCATGTTATAATTTAATGCTTCTTATCCTAAAGTAACTTATACTAGGAGCATTGAATCAATGTAAGTTTCAATTACACTCTTGGCTGTTATTCAAAGACCATCATTAAATACTTAGAATCCTCCTAAATTTTTTTATAATCTAACGATTCCAAGAAATAAATAATGAGACTTCCAAATGGGAAAATAATTCTTGCAACAAGCTATTTTTTATGAACCTTGCACCTTAAAAATGATAAAAAACCAATAATTGAAGTCTTATTTGAGGGGGAAACCTCCTTTTATAATAATACAATTTACAAAGGGAGATTTGATGATCCTAAGAATAAGTCTCATTAGTATATATAAAAGACAATGTGTATAATTATAATAAAATGGGTCCATGAAAGGTTAAACTAACCTCCTAATATAAAAAGTAAACTAATAATGAATGATTATTAGGGCCTTAATATAGGGACTAGGGGTCATAACATGTCCCCCTTCTTTTAAAAACCTTTGCCTCAAGGCTTGTAGTTGAGGGTGTTTCTTCATGAATTGCTCATTTTCCCAAGTAGATTCTTCTGGAAGTGTGTTCTTCCACCTGATTAGGTACTCCATAATGGTTCTATTTCAATGTTGATATGCATGTTTCTTGGTTTTTCTTTAGAATTGTCAAAGTTTCTTTAATCCTTCTCCATATGTGACTTTATGGCTTGTACTTTGAACTTGTAAAAAATATGAGATTTTAGGAGCTAGATATCCATATAGAGTCTCAAATGAGCTAATTTTGAATAGATGTATCATAGGTAATACTATACCACCATTTTATGAGAGGAAGCCACTTCGTCCATTGAGATTTCTTATTTGAAGAATAACAACATACATAACCATTGAAACATGTTAACTATATTTATTTGACCATTTGTTTGTTGATAATATGTTGAAGTCATCGCCAGTGTTGTTTCACTAATCTTCCATAATTATTTCCAAACATTACCCATGAATTTATGATCTTTGTCACTTACTATTACCTTAAAAAGACCATGGAGTCCATGTATTTCCTTCATGAACACTTCTACCACTTGGCTTGTTGTGTACTATTATTTTGAATTCCACAAAAATATGCTTATTTTGTTAGTTTATTGATATCCACAAAATGGGATCTTTAACTTCAAATTTTGGTAACCTTGTAATGAAGTCCATTGGTATTTCTTGGCATATTTGATTATGTATGTGTAATTTTTTTTTTGTATGGTTCATGGACACCTTGGTCATTGGGTGGCCGCTACATTCACGGAAAAATTTGGGTTGATCGACCCCGAAGGGAATCAAGCCCTGTGGCCAATAACTAGACCTAACCCCAAGGGCTTCGGGGAGAATGGACCCTGTGACCTCCTAATCGGTGAGGCACTGATTTGACCAGTTGAGCTACCCTTGGGGCTTATTATGTATGTGTAATTGTTGAAGTAACCCTAGATATTTTATAGTCTGTCCTTCATTTATTAGGAAGACCTAATATTCACTTAAATTTTTAAGTTTCTTTTTATTTCTTTCTAAAAAAAATATTTTTTGATCCTTTGATATGTTTTAAGGAACCTTGCAGGTCTTTCCACTGGAGAGTCATGGGACTCAATTAATATTTTTTGCTTAAACGTTGACTAAGGGCATACAAATTTCCTACCCTTGTACCAAAGTATATCCCATTTCCACTTCCAATTTTCCATAGAGTTCATTCCTTCTTTTATACATTCTATTTTTTGTTTAGTGTTGTTATCATTTTTTCATTTAGGGCAAGCTTATTCCAACCATATTGGAATATAATATGTAATTAAATATAAGCTTGAGGCTTCTTCTATTTTAGAAAGAGCATCATCTACCACATTGTTCTTCCCATTCTTGTAAATGATTTCAAAATAAAAACCTTGCATTTTTGTTGCTCTTTTGATGACAATCTTTGCTCCACAAAGTACTTTAGACTATCATGGTCTATCTTTACTTCGAAGTGTCTCCCATTGAGATTTTCACCATTTTTTGTTCCATGTAGAATTTCTTCCATTTGTTTTTAATATGTTAATTTCACCAAATATTTTCCCTTGAATTGTTTTCTTTCAAAAGCTAATGGTCTCCCTTCTTGTGTCAACACTGTCCCAATTGCTTGTACTGATGCATCACATTCCATGTTTTCCCAAAATTAGGTTTTGACAATATTGGTGTAGAATACATGGCATCCTTTAATAGAGAGAATGCCAAAGAAACTTCTTCATTCCATACAAATGATTTTTTTTGAGAGATGTGGGTGGCACTGCAATGTGTGCATAATTATTTCTACAATATCATATAAATCTAAAAAACCCTTTAAAACTTTTGATGTTTTTAGGAACATACCATTTCGTAATAACTTGGATATTTTGAGGGTCCACCTTAACTCCCTACTTTTGAAACAATATGACCCAAATATTCTACTTCTTGTTTCCCAAAGGCACATTGGGATATTTTTACATATAATAGCTTGTTATCAAGAATTTGTAGAATATCATTTATGCCCTTCCCATGTTTTTCTATAGATAAGAATATCATCAATGAAATCCAACACAAATTTTCTTAGATGCAGTTGGACAATATTGTTCATAAGTATTTGAAAAGTAGGAGCATTATGTTAATTTTTGGGCTAGATTTCTCTCTGTTGTAGATAATTGGAATTTTAAAATTTTCAATGTTTTTACATTACATTCACCCCAAAACATCATATCATCATTAGTGATTATGTAGAGATAACAATGACATAAAAAATGCAATAGAACAATAAGGAACAATAGAAGAAAAACATACTATAGAGACACCAGGATTTAGGCCAGATACCAAGGAAAATCCCTACAAGGGGGAAAAACAAACCAAATTCTTCTTCTTAGATACATCTAATGTTCAACTGACATACAATGTAAAAATATCATGAGGCATAATTATTTCATCAACTTTCAAGACAATCAAGGAGGCATTCAGACTGTCTTCAAATCTTAGTAAATAGCATAGATATTTTTCTTCAAGAAGAGAACAAGTAACACTTGACTTACATCACGCAATCATGAGCCATGTATCATTGTCATACATCACCATATATCACACTGTCATAAAGGTACTGCCACACAATACTACCATAGAGAAAACTGCGATACATCACTGTCATCATAGAAGCAATGCCACACAACTTAGTCATCATTTCCATTAGAACAATTTCTATTGTCATCAAGAATAATATAGACATACTATTATCATTGTCATCAAGATTACTGTTATCACTACCATCAAGAATATTGTTATCACTGTCACCAAGAATACTGTTATCATTGTCATCAAGAATACTTCTCTACCATATATCGTTATCACAACCCTACTATCATGAGGATTTCCATAAACACAAATATTAATGCCAACATATATAACCACCATAACCAAAGGTATCTTGTCAAATAAGCATAGGTAATCACTATCATGGGAATATCTGCCATAGATTTGATCCTTTTTCATTATCACTATTATGGTTGCAATTATCATAGCCATATAACACTAAGAAGAGAATAAATAACATTGCCAGGTATCAAGTCCATTCATCATTATCAAGAGAGAAATTTTTACTGCATTATGTCATTGTCCATAATCACTGTAATAAGTACCAAACATTACTATCCCAAGCATTATAAGAGTCATTTAGAGAAATCCAGAAATAATTGTAACAAATTTTAGACATTGCAAAGTATATATGCGAGCCACAGAAAAATGAAATCCATAGAGAGTGTGATCCACCTAGACTCTTATATATATAAAGGAGGCCTTTTCATTTGTATCATCCAAGAATTGTTCATTTGTGTAATGTAAAGGAGGTTGCCCCCTCGAAGAGGATGACTTTGAAGTCGTTGATCTATCTTTTCTATCTTTTCGTGAGTTGGTTTCATAACATTATATTTGTGCACTTCTGTCGATATGAATTCCTTTCTTATAACTTAGCTATCTAATATGTTTGTCTCATGACTCTGTTATCAATTTTGTCTTTTGTTCTTGTGCATTGAAACTAGTTTTCCTGAGTAACTATTTACTCAGAAATATGCCATTTAATCCTGATTTAATTACTAGTAACATTAACTATTTCCTAATGTTATTGGTTCATCATTTGTTGTGAATAGTTTAATGGTTATTAGCATTATGAGAATTACTTCCTAATGTTAATGATTAATAATTCCTGTTAATAGATCTCTTAACAAGTTTTTGTTTTGGTATTCATAATATTAGTTAATTGAACTAATTCATTAGCTTAATATTAATTATAAGTCAGACATATTTAAATGCCAATAATTTAATTACTTTTCTCTTAGTTGGGTTAGATCTACATCTTACTCCAATCGAGATAGGTCTAGGATTAGATGCATCTTAGATTAGACTTTGCATTTTAGTTTTAATTTCCGCATCCTAGAAATCCCTTCATACAGGGGCAGTCTTTAGAGTGGTTTGGTTGGGCCCTAAGTTAGCTTAAGGATCATTCACTTGAAAAGGTTTAGCAAGAGGACCGATCTGATATCTCTTCTCTATTGGTAAGAAAAATGCACACTTTAAGCCAAAAGAGATAGAGAGAAGGTAATTAGACTTAGTTTAGCCAGTTGGAACCACCATTCCAAATGGAAAATGAGTTGCTTTAAGTTCCAAACTAGGTGGTCTCCCTTTTAATGTTGAGGCAAACATTTCAAGCCAACAACAATCCCCAATACGACTAAGGTACAATTGAGGATCATGAACATGGGCATGAAGTCACACCAATCTCATACACTAGAAATTGTTATGCCTTGGGCACCCATATCATCATGTGCCTTACGTGGATGTCATGAAATATTATTTTATAGCGCAATTGTAAATTCTTTACTACCTGAATAAATTCTAAATGGTTACATTGATAATCAATATTACGTACTCTAATATCATTTCACTTTGAATTTCAAATTTTGTAAAGGCACATTGACGATCAGTATTAATACCATTTTACTTTGAGTTTTTAATTTAGTAAAGGCATTGATTGATGTAAAGGCGTTCAAATTTGAATTTTGAATTTGTAAATTTGCCTACTCCATATTTTGTTTTGTTAGAAATTTTGAAGCGAAAGGTTGACATTGCAAAGATATTCAACATCAACTAGGTGGTGGAAATGGAAGGTGGGTTCTGCGTTCCAACTTGTATGATGGCCACAGTAAATATGTGATTGATTACTCAAGATCCTTAGATTTGGAAGCCTCACTATTATGTTTGAAGAGGTAAGTATGAAATTATTCTTTTAGGCTATTCATTTTGATGCCATCCATGGTGAGTGCACTATGTTTCAATTTCCTTTGTGAGATGGATGCCTCTGATGACAGTGCTTTCACATCTTTAAGTGAATAAAGGAAAGGGTTTTTTGACCATATTTATGTCGATTTTGGATTCCTTGAATATTCTAAGATCTAACAGACATGGGCGAGGTCAAATAATTGTCCTTTCCCATTTCTGTTTGTCGGATCCTGGAATATTTGGAGAATCCGCAATAGACTTAAGCTCAATGTTATTTTTACACATAGTATATGAATCTCTATGCTTGAGTCCATATTTGTTGGTGTGTCCATGAGCATGGATCGACCTTTTCCTCATTATAACCACCTAGTTTATTACCATTAATGTAATTGATATGCATAAAATTTGAATTAGCATAGCATAGTGAAATGGTAAAATTTAATTGCAATAGATTCCATAATATCATCTTTGTTGATATAGAATCCACGTTCTGGAGAAATTAAGGTTTTTCTATTCTTTATGGATATAATAGAAACAAGCGCAAGAGGTAGCAGTAGTCCCTGCTAGGCCAACTAAAGCGTTTTTTATTTTTGTTTTTGTTCTTGTTTTTGTTTTTGTTTTTTGGTTTTTGTTTTTTGTTTTTTTTGTTTTTTATTTTTTTGTTTTTGTTTTTGTTTTTTGTTTTTGTTTGTTTGTTTGTTTTGTTTTGTTTTATTTTTTGTTTTTGTTTTGTTTTGTTTTTGTTTTATTTTGTTTGTTTATTTGTTTGGTTCTTTTGTATTGGTTTTTTTTGTTTTTGTTTTGTTTTGTTTTTGTTTTTTATTTTGTTTTTTGTTTTGTTTGTTTGTTTGTTTTTGTTTGTTTGTTTTGTTTTGTTTTGTTTTTTGTTTTTTTTTTGTTTTTTGTTTGTTTTGTTTTTTGTTTTTATTTTTGTTTTTTGCTTGTGTTTCTTGTTTTTTATTTTATTTTTAGATTATTATTTGTCTATTTGTCTATAGTACTCAATGTGATGAATACATGGACACTGATACAAATTTTTCTATTTGTATTATCTAAAATCAAATTTTAGTGATTGGTAGCTCCTAAAACATCATTTTGACTCTAATATTTGCTACTTATTAAAAAAAAATTCCGCTTCTAACTGCGTTACCCTTTGGTTCAAATTCTTGAACCAAAATACTCAAAATACTTTATAATTTCATCGTCAATGGGCCAGGGGCGGCCATGTTGTTTGTGATTAAATCCTTGTGCACCTACAAGGCTCGCAATACTTCATGTTTATCAATGATAATTTCAGAATGAGCAAGTAGCCAGAGGGTAAGTATTCTTGAAAACAAAAATAATTTTAACCAAATTTTGCCAATGCTCGCCACTTCGAATTCAAATTTCCCTACACAAGAAAATATGCCAAAAATGATGGCTGTAAAATAATTTTACTATTGTTTTAAATGTTTAAATATTTAGGTTTATTTAAAGATTTTAAAAGCGTTTGGTAAGAATGTCTTCTTTTCAATTATTTTCACGAAAATGTCTTCTTAAGGTACGATCTTAAAGAATTGTTGGCTTGATGCGTAGACTTTGATCTTTGTAAACACTTTACATTGTATAATAGTATTTTTTCCACTTGACTAAATATATAATGACAAATATAATATATGATTCAGGGCATTTCCATTAAATGATTCACAAAACTTATATAAAATTATATTTTAGCATATGCACAAATTGTATGTGAATTTTTTTTACTTAATTAACTAACTAGTAACCCAAACTTATAAAATTATATTTTATCACTTGCATTAAATGATGCACAAAGCCTACTTAATAAGAAAAATGTTCTAGCACAACTCCCAAGTCTTAGCATTGAGTGTTGGGTGTCAAATGGAAACATAAGGGAAAACTACCAAGCTCACATATTGTTGTGTCATTCCATGTGTCTTTATACTTCAACAGTTGGAAAGTCACATGCAAACAACATCTCGAGTAACCTAAATATTCTTCCCCATGTTGCCTGCTGCCTACCTGGCCAGATAATTCATGGATATCCTTACCTACCCACCCTTACAAGCTGGTTGACTCAACCCTCGTCTTTTAAAACTTTCCAATGCAACTCATTTTTATTAATGGCCTATTTCCTCTGCAGACACTGGTTCAAATAAGAAAGGAGGGGATATACACTAGGGATAGGCTCGAAAGGTCAAGCTCCTTCATCTTGTTCATTAGGAGGCATCAATGCATTACATTATGAGATTCTCTTGAATCCAAGACATTGTTGTAGCCTCTATCAATAGGGTTATGAAGAATGGGGGTTTATTAATAGGTCTCCTTCCCTTTTTAGAATTCACTCACTTCCTATTTCCCCTATTCTTCTTATTTAAGGTGCCATGTTTGTTCATTTGTTTAGGTAGGACCTTGGTTAGTAGGTGAATTAGACTGAGATTGAGATTGAAGTAGCTTTTGCATGAAATAAAAAAATATGATGGAGTAGGGGCAACTGTTATGCAAGTAAAGACAATGGAAACAAAGACTCAGTTTTATAACCACGTTAATAACTTGTGTAAGAACCCGAGCCATAACTCATTTCTTATTAACAAAATTTATCTTTTTATTTTAGCAAGGAGAGGCCCCAGATGCGGGTGCCACGGGTGAGGAGATGGGACCGCCACCTGGTCACCATGGGCGGTACCAAGTTTAAGTTGGGCATTCACTGCAAGCAGCCGTCGGGGATTGCAAGCGTGGGCGCTGTTGAGGGAAGGGACGGCAATTTATTGCCTGGTCCGGATTACAGCCTTGGTTGCTGTGTGCAGTTATGGCAGGCGAGGGCCGAGACGTTGCAGAGAAGCATAAATACAATGAAGGTAAGGAATATTTTGCAGGGGATCATTTGCAGTGGGTGGAATTTGGATTATGGTTGTCAGTTTCCGGAGGTTTGGCTCAAGGCGCCCCCGTTGCACTTGGATTTGGGAGCAAGCTTGCTAGCATGGGCGACGGGTGTGTTTCTGTTCACCCTGCTCCGTCTCGCTATCTGGTATCCAAGGCCACCATGGTCAAGCTCCGCCAATGCCTCATCAGCAGTCGAGGCTCTGGTAGAGGCGGAACTTCGCGCCCATCCGTCGACAATGTCTCCTCTCGTTGTTGCCGCTATTTATGTCACCGAGTTGAAGAAGCTAATCCCTTGCAATCGCGCCAGTTTATGGATGCTGGCAATCCTGAAGCGGGTTCCAGTCCTCTTCCTGCGTTTGGAACTGCGGTTTTCTCCTTTAACAGCTCCCAGGCCAATTCGCGCATTAATGCCCATGTCTCTGTCCTTTTTCTGGAAGAACCGGTGGAGGAGGTCGGGGAGCAGCCCCGCCCACAGCTTCACCAGGCTGAGAGCTCCAGGGCTGCTGAAGGATTGCCGGAGGACTGCCCGAGGCCAAACATCGACCCTCCAGCGACTCAGCCAGAGCCTTCGTCAAAGAAAGCCAAGGCCGATTGGGCCCCCCCCCCCGGAAGGATTGTGCTGGATATATGAGGAGGAGCCGGACGATTAGTCGACCGCTCGCTCACTCTCTTCCTTGTCTTCGATGCTCTGATTTTGTCTACGGCAGCTGGTATGTTTTGAATGTCTCTGTTTTGTATGTGAATTCTACTGCTCAGTGTGTCTCCACGCCCCTGCGAGGGAGTTTGATGAAGATTTTCTTTTTCTTTTCCACGCCCCTGAACGGAATGACTACTTCTGCCTTCACTGTTACAGTAAGGTCTAAAGCCCCGCGTGGGCATTCAATTTTTGTGGTAGCGCCCCTACGTGGGTGTCTGGTCTCAAGGATGCTGCCCCTGTGTGGGTGATTTGTTTTCATGTCAAGGCCCCTGCGTGGGCATTCAATCTCTGTGGTAGCGCCCCTGTGTGGGTGTCTGGTCTCAAGGATGCTGCCCCTGTGTGGGTGAGTTGTTTTCATGTCAAGGCCCCTGCGTGGGTAATCTATCTAGTGGTGTGGACCCTGTATGGGTGGTTTTTTGAGTACTGTAAGTCCAGAGTGCCATCCCCGGCCTCTGGCATATGACTTCACGGCTGTAACCGTTTTTCAGTTTTATTGTAAATAATAGCATAGCATAGTATTAACGAGAAAAAATTTTTAGCAAGGAGAGGGAGAAGATAACATCAACAATATATGTATCTGTCAGATCATTCACTAGTTCTAGGTAAACTAATGGCGATGCATCATTTGTTGTAGCATGATTTTGATAGTTGTTTTTTCTGGATAAACTTAATAGGTAAACTAATGATGATGCATCATTTGTTGTTGCATGAGTTTCATAGTTGTTTTTCCCAATTAACTTAGTATTATTTTGTGAAGCTTCATTGTTAAAAACCCTAACATGTCTAATAAATCCTCTACCCCTTGCTTGGAAACCTTGCTTTCTTCTTGGCCCTTGCCTTTGTTAACGTCTTTGTATTTGATGCTTGTCTCTCAGTTTTTGGGACCTCTAGGCTACATGCTTCAATGTTTTTCCTACTTGGATTTTATCAGTATTTCATCGTTGGTGGAGCATTGTAAATTGGTGTACACTAATCTAGGGTAGTCTTTTGTTCTAGTTGTTCTATTGGTGTACACATTTTTATTTTTTATTCTTGTTTGAGGAAGTTCTTTGAAATTCAAAGTCATTATAATTCAGGAAAAAATTATTGGAATTTAAACTTCCCTTCTTGTGGCCACTCTTAATTCAAGGAGTCCAAACAAAAAAACTTGATGACATGAAACTTGCCAACATTGAAAGTACGATATTTAACATTCCTTAATTTGAAAAAAATAACAAAATGATTTTTTATTGTTTGGTGAAATATTCATCTAAAAGAATCTATTGGTTTTATATTGATTTTCCCTTTTAGTGAATAGAATCACTGAGAAAATGACAAGCCCATATGATTGGCTTCCAGTAACATCTCCTAGAAATGGAAAATGGTGGTATTCAACATTAGACAATGCCACTGCAATGGTTGGTTCTAGAATCATCAACTTACCTTCTGCAATGACATGGCCAAGATGGTAAGTTCAATTTTGATCTATCATCTCTCTTGTGCTCTTAAAATATGTGTATATATTAACTAGGTACAAAAAAGGGAAAGGACTCTACAACATAGGTAGGTTTAGATGTGCTTTATGTTTTCCATGTCTTCCTGTAACACCCATACCCACATTAATAAAATCCTTATATTTATACTATATGGAGCATAAATTCATATTAACCTGGAATGAGCTTCTCAACACCTCTAGTTATTTTTAATCCTTGTTTTCTCAATGTATAGACAATTAAAAGGTAAAGGCAATTGTTGTAAAATGCTTGAGAGAATATTTAGATGAGCTATTAACTTTATTTTTGCAATTCTATTTTTAATCCTTGTTTTCTCAATGTAAAAACAATTAAAAGGTAAAGGAAATTGTCATAAAATGTTTGAGAGAATATTTAAATGAGCTATTAACTTTATTTTTGTAGTTTTTCTGATAAAAATATAGTAGAACCTAACTTACTATGTATGGTGTAGTTGCAAGATTTTTTGTGCACAGGTTCCAAAAGGACTTCGAAAAATTTGGAATTGCAGAAGACTTTGTCTCTGAATCTTGGAATTTCAGACAAAGTTTTATGAAATGGCACAAAATTTTGTATCTTTATATTGAATCTTGAATGCTTCCCTTCATAGTATGTTGTTTCCCTTCATAGTTTGTTGTTGATGCTCCTATTTCCTATTGTTGTTAAACTTTTCAATATTGTTGAGGTAGGGTTGTTTTATGAAACCCAAAATGATTTTTGGTTCCTATGTATGCTACCATGGAAAACTTATGTGTAGCCTTCTTAGCTTGAAAATAACAAGAAAATTGCATAACTTCCTTAACATTTTCTAGATGTCTTAGGAAACGATATATTTTCAATGCCTTCTTTTAATCCACCCATTTATTATTCCAATAAATGTTCATCACTTATCTTATTAACCCTTGTAGAAAAACCAACAATTTTAGATCATAATCTTCAATATCACCAAACTGCTTGATTCTTGTCAATTGACTAAAGTATAATTCTTCCCAAGCTTTTCCATATTGTGCTTCTAAGTTTGTTGGAGATAAACCCTAAGTATAATGATGAGAATGGGGCTTCCTTTTAACTACCCATTGATACAATCAATAGGGTTTTATCTCAAAGTTAAAGTTACTATGTGAATACTTCGCTTATGATCCATAATATTATGCAATTCAAAATATACCTCTAGTTGGAATGCATAGATAAAGACCTATGTTCCATAAACCCTTTTTAATTCAATGTTGGGAAGATTCACTCCTTTAAGCAACCACCCATTAGTAGTTTAGCAATTATAGTCAAATCCACTTGAAAAATACACTTGAATATTACCTTTATTTTTAAGTTCCTTAAGATACATTATCAATTTTAAGGAACCTTCCTTTTTTGGATTCTATAATACTTTGTTCCATTTGTTCCATCTTCTTATCCATTTCTTCCTTGTTTTCATCTATTTTTTATTTGATGTCCCTTTTATCTGATTCTTGCAACAATGACAACTAACTTTCCCACTCAACTATTCGATACTCAACTATCCGATAGTTGATATAATCTATTTCTTCATGAGTCATGGATGAGCCTTCAGATTATTTAATTTGTATAGTAATTTTTGGATATTTCTTTGGAGGCATGTGGTAAAATAACAATGATACTTCACTTTATCACAACTTTAAGTCACCTAAAAATATGGATCTTTTAATCAAATGTTATGTCGTTGGTAAAGTACACACCTTTAAAACCTTAATTTTGAAAATATCTAAATGGTTTACCTTTTTTTATGATATTTGTGCTCTTTTGAATATGAAATTTTGGTTTGTAATACTCTTATATGTCTTCTTTACAATTCCATAGGTTTGATTAGAATTTGATGTCCAAGCAAAATTTAAGATAACTTTTGAAATATTGTTGATTTTTGACCTCTACGCACGACCAAACTTGTATATCATACAAATGTCCGATTCTTCAAATATAATTATGAAATTTTTACCTGAGGTACTTTTCTATGTCTCCTTAAACCTTTGAATTTCACAATCTAAGGCATCATAGGAAAAAGTTATAGCAACAATGCCAAGCTCACTTTTCTGAAACTAATTTCAGGACCCTTCACAAACCATAACTTATACAGGGTATATATATATAATTATAACAAATATTAATTTAAATTTTTTATTAGGCATTCCTTGAGATGTATTCTCAATTGTCTCCAAATTTCATTCTCTGAAACAACATAGAAAAAATATAGCAAAAACATCGAGATGACTCTTTTGGAATAAACTTTAGAATCAATTATAAATCCCAACTCCCACAAAGTATATCTTAGGAACTATAGTGCACCAAAATATGAAATTTTACTAAGATATTACTTGAGAACTATCCTCAATATACTTAAAGTTTCACCATTTGAAACATACCAAAAAACATTACAGTGAAAATGGCACAATGACTTGTTTGAAGCAACAAAATCCTAGGTTCGTGTACTCTGATACCAAATTTTATGAACCTTGCACATTAAAAATGATAAGAAACAATTAATTATAGTCCATTTTGAGGGCAATAATTCCTTTTACGATGAATACAATGTAGAAGACAAGATTTGATGATCCTAAGAGTAGGTCTCCTTAGTATCTCTCTCTATATATATGAGACAAAGGGTACAATTATAATAAAATGAAACCATGAAAGGTTCAATATGACCTCCAAATATCATAATTAAACTAATTATAAATAATTTTGATGGCTTTAATATAGAGCCAAAGTGCCATATCACTATTTTTCAACCCAAATGGAGACATATGGAGTTTGCATTGATATAACATTATTATGAAATAAAATTAGAGATTAACCTTATATATTTAATAAAATAATAATAATTTAAATCATCAAAGATGTTCACTAGGGAATTTTCCAACTCATTCAATAGAAGCATGAACATAGTTGTTGGCTAGATAAACACTGAGACCTCAAGAAAAGAACTCCAATACTAAATATCTGTATCTTTGGGTTGTAAATGTAGAAGTCAACATTTGAACAAAAAAGTAATGCTACGATAATCAATTTTTGAAGGTTAAAATTACAACCTTTTTCTAGCATGGTCTTAAATTCCTTTAAAAGGTGCAAATGAAAACATTAATTCAATAATCAAATTAAAAAGTGGTACTTATAAGGTCATAGTTTTTGATTTATATTTATATTTGTTTTGAGGTTAAATCATTACAATTTCTTTAAAATCATGGCCTTGAAAGTTGGTACTATTGGAAACAATAACCTTAAATTGACTCCCAAGTCGAGAAGTGTTGCTATTAGTGACACATTTTTGTTTATTTATCCATCTTTATAAATTTTCTTGGGTAAATATTATGACTCATTTGAAACTATGGTATGGACCACTGGTACCATTATGAACAAAAATATTAAAATCATTACTTAAATAAAAAAATTGGTGTTTTTATGTTAAAATTACAACTTGTTTCATACTATAACTTTGATGATTGATAATTTGCAAACCAAAACCTCAAAATCAATCCTTGAATCAAAATATAGTGTTTTATTTTTTTATTTTTTAAATTCTAAATTACAAAGCTTGGTATATATGGATGTAATTTTGTTACTATCAATAAAATTGAAGATTTTTTACACACACTCTCCTTGTAAAGAAACTAGAATTAAATTTTACACACACTCTCCTTGTAAAGAAACTAGAATTAAATTTTCTCTTTATTTTTTCCCAAGTTTAGGGTTTTCTCCTTTGTTTTTAAATAAAATTATCTCAAAAAATAAGAGTATATATGGTTATAATTTTACTATAAATTAAATTAAATATGTTCATTCTTACTATTTTCATATATATATATATATATAAACATAAACATGTTTTTTGTTTTATTATTTTATATTTGCGATTATAAAACCCAAAATAAAAAGAAAAGATGCAATAGGTAGTGTTATTGTGATTCAAAAATTTATTTTGAGGTTTTGGTTCATAAAGATATCGATTGTCAAGGTCATATGATCAAACATGTTGTAATTTTAATCTGAAAATAGAAAAAAGAGGTGATACTAGCAACACCACTTTTTGATTTTAAGGTTTTTGTTTACAATGTTACTAGTTGTCAAGGCCATGATTTCAAACAAATTGTAATTTTTAAGTTTATAAAAATGGGGGGCTATTGATAGCACCACTTTTCAATTTGAGAGTCAATTTTAAGGTTTTTGTTTTTGACATTTGAGATCAACGTTGTAAAATTGTGTAATTTTATTTTAAAAAGTAGGTGCTACTCATAACACCACTTTTTGAAATGGGGTTAAAAACAACCACTAAATATGACCTTAAAAAACAAGAACTTTGGAGGATTAGTATCGATTACTTAAATATGTTCATGTTCACCATGAAAATCAATTCTTAAATGATTGCATAAATTAATCTATGAAGAAGGATTTAACCACCATTAATATACACACTATTGGTTAAAGTAAGTGTCTGTGTATAATGGGCAATTAGATATTAGACATAGTAATTAACAAAGTCACTTTGAGTTTTGGTTCTTCTATTCTTTTATGTTTTATTATAATGGTGTGTATTTCTCAGTAGTGTATTGATTCGACTACCTTATAGCTATCTACAAGAAAGATTTCATTTTCTCATTAATGTCATGCAGTATAAAGAACTCCATCATGTATCATGATTTTATTTGTTAGAGATAAGAACAATCTAAGAGTTGGAAGTGGTATCAAGAATCTTAGGTCTTTGAAAGACAAAGTTATGACATTTGCAACTTTGATAGCCTTAGAGACACAACGTCTAAGATGACATGAAGAAGTCAATGCTGTTGTTGATAGAGATAAATCAAGGGATTACTACATTAGAACATTTAAGAGTTAAAGTGAGTTCGCAAAAATCAAAATTCATTCATTTTAATTTTATATTAAAGAAAATCCATTTTTCTTTAATGTGGAATCCTACAAATTGAGGTTTCAAAGGAGAAAAAAGGTTTTTTTTTTTTTTTTCTAAACATTAAAACTTAGCTATATAATTATTGTACAATTTACAAAACTTGACTATTGTACAAGTTCTAGCATATGAATCATGTAAATGTGAGTCGTATTCTTTCACACTATTTATGATTTTATGAGAAAGCATTATTCATCATGATAAAGCCCATTCATTGGTGAAAGGAATTCTGCATATGAGCATGAACTATACCTTTACATCCCCAATACAGATGATGCACGATAGAGGATCATGTACATGGGCATGACATCACATCATTCTCACAAACTAGAAATTGGCATGCCTTGGGCACCCATCTCAGCATGTGTCTTACGTGGATGTCATGATAGATTGTTTTATAATGCAATTGTCAATTCTTTAATTCCTGAATAAATGCTAAATGGTTTCATTGATGATCAATATTGCGCACACTAATACCATTTTAATTTTAATTTTTAATTTAGTAAAGGCTTTGATTGATGCAAATGCATTCAAATTTAAATTTTGAATTTGTAAATTTGCCTACTCCATATTTTGTTTTGTTAGAAATTTTGAAGCAAAAGGTTTACATTGAAAAGATATCCAACATCAACTAGGTGGTGGAAATGGATGGTGGACTCTATGTTCCCACTGGTATGATGGCCAAGGTAAGTATGTGATTAATTACTCAATATCCTTAGATTTGGAAGCTTCACTACAATGTTTGAATAGGTAAACATGCAATTCTTCTTGTGGGCTATTCATTTTGATGCCATCCATGGTCAGTGTTCTATGTTTCCATTTTCTTTGTGAGGTGGATGCCTAAGATGACAATGCTTTCACATCTTTAAGTGAATAAAGGAAAACTTTTTGTTGGCCATATTTATGTCGATTGGGGATTCCCTGAATATTCTAAGATCTAACGGACATGGGAAAGGTCAAATAATTGGCCTTGCCATTGTCTGTTCATCGAATCGCGGAATATTTGGGGAATCCACGATAGATTTAAGATCAAAGTTTTTTTACACATAGTAGATGAATCTCTATGCTTGAGAGCATATGTGTTGGTGTGTCCATGAGCATGGACCGACTTTTTCCTCATTATAACCATATGTCTTACTACCATTAGAGTCATTGGTAGGAAGAAAATTTGAATTAGCATAGCATGGTGAAATGATCAAATTTGGCTCCAATGGGTTCCATAATATCATCTCTATTGATATGGTATATGCGTTTTGGAAAAATTAAGGTTTTTCTAATGTTTCTGGATATAATAAAAACAAGTGCCAGAGGTAAAGGTAATACCTACCGAGCTATCCAAAGGATTTGTTTTGATATTATTATATGTCTATAAATAGATATCTACAGTGCTCAATAAGATGAATACACTAACACTAATACAAATTTTTCTATTTATATTATCTAAACTGAAATTTTATTGATTGATAGCTCCTAAAGCATCATTTTGACTCTAATATTTTCTACTTGTGAAAAACACTTGTACCACGTTACCCTTTGGTTCAAATACTTGAACCAAAATCCCTAAAAGACTGTAATTTCATTGTCAATGAGCTGCGGGCGACCATGTTGTCCGTGATTAACTCCTTGTCCACCTACAAGGATCACAATACTTCATGTTTATTAATGAGAATTTCAGAATGAAGAAATAGCGACAGGATAAGTATTCCTGAAAACAAAAATAATTTTAACCAAATATTTCCAATGCTCGCCACTTCGAAGTCAAATTTCCCTACACAAGAAAATATAACAAAAATCATTGCTGTAAAAGAAATTTACTATTTTTTTAAATGTTCAAACCGTCATGTTTATTTAGATATTTTAAAAATGTTGGGCAATAATGATTTCTTTTTAATTTTTTTTCCCGAAAATGTCTTCTTAAGGTATGATCTTAATGAACTGTTGGCTCGATGGACTTTGATCTCTGTAAATACTTTACATTGTATAATCGTATTTGTTCCATTTGACTAAATATATAATGACAAATATAATATATGGTTCAAGGAATTTCCATTAAATCATTCATAAAATTTATATATATCCACAAATTCTATGTAATTTTTTTTACTTAAAGCACTTGTATTAAATGATGCACAAAGCCTACTTAATGCGAAAAATGTTCAACCACAGCTCCCAAGTATTAGCATTGAGTTTTGGGTGCCATGCCATGTGTCCTTCTACTTCGACAGATGGAAAGTCACATGAAAACACCGTCTCGAGTAACCTACCTAATCTTCTCCATGTTCCTGCTGCCTGCCTGGCCTGCTACATCATGGATATCCCTACGTGCCCACCCTTACACGTTGGTTGACTCAACCCTGGTGTTTTAAAACTTTCCATTGCAACTTATTTTTACAGATGGCCTATTTCCTCTACAGACACTGGTTCAAATCAACTTTGAGGGGATATACACTAGGGATAGGATCGAAAGGTCACGCTCCTTCATCTCGTTCATTAGCAGTCATCAGTGCATTACATTATGAGATGCTCCTGAATCCCGGACACTGTTAGATTGAAGCAACTTTCGCATGAAGCAAAACAATATGATAGAGTAGGAGCAATGGAAACCGAGACTCAATTGTATAACCACGTTAATCATTTGTTGAAGCACCCGAGCCATAGCTCATTTCTTATTAACAAGGTTTATCTTTTTAGATGTGGAGGTTTGCCGTTACACCAAAATCCGCAGGTTTTGGTAAACATTACAACTCAGTAACTAGGATCCCCAATGTCACGCCCTAATTCTTTTTTCCTTAAATTGGCCGGGTGCGGCACTGCCTAAGTAACCAACTTCTCCATTGTTAGTTTACTTTACGAACTACGCCTTCAACATTCATTATAACCATGAATTATATTATTAATGTGTGGAAACCATTAATAACAAGATAGAACAACAATAAGAACACAAGCGTATGCAAGAGAACTTCTTTTATTATGTATATGAGAATTTGTACAATGACCGGGAGCTTGGGCTCAACCGGCGTTCATAACCAAGGTCGGGTGCTCGCCCGTGCAAGAGCGCACGGCGGTCACACCTTGCCTTACCCAAATATACAACAATATAATATACAAGACTTTGCCGAACAGGCGGGCGCCTCACTACGCCCTCCACCCGCACCTCCACCCGTCTACACAAAGTGCGCCGTGTCCCCTTGCCCGGCTCGGCGGGCGCATCACCTATGCACCTCGAGCTGTGGCTTTAGAGCGACTTCGCACTTCACCTTGAGCGATGGATCAATGTGAAAGTTCGATGATCAAATGACCGTCTCTTCCCATGTTTTTATATGCGTTCAAGTGTGGCGACCTCACCCGCGGCCGACCCACCAAACGCTCCAACAAACGCAAGCCGACGCGCTCCCAAACGATGTGCGACGCCCCTTCATAAGTCGGCTCGCCCTCCGTTTGCCACGCCCAGCTTGCCATATAAGAGGAGCGCCAATCTGCCCGCGCGCTCATTATAACCGCGCCTCATCTTTGGTCGCTCCTCGCGCTGTGCCTTAGTCGCATTTCGGTAGGAGAGCGCGCGCCCGGCTGCCCGATGACCGCAGGACGTTACATCCTCCCCCACTGGAAATCATTGTCGCCCTCGACAATCCCGACTGCCTCAGAAGCTTCCTGTCATACTTCGCAATCTTTTCCTTCCATCTCCAAAGTGAGTCCTCCGATTCCCAGCTTTCTTCCTCTGGTGCATTCTTCCATCTGACAAGAAATTCCCGCTTCATGTGGCAACCAATCCCTGTAGTTCTGAAGCTCAAAATCTTCTCCAACTCCAGTCCTGGCTTGTCCACAATCCTGGCTGGTCCTCTCGGCGGTTCAGCTCTCTCTGGATGATCAGCATCAAGTCTGCATCTCTTCAACTGACTCATGTGAAAAACTGGATGCTTCATGTGCATATGGTGCGGAAGCTCCAGCTCATAAGCAACTTCCCCCACTCTCTTCTTCACTCGGAATGGTCCCTCATACTTCCGTGTCAGTTTACTCGCAGTCCCCTTGGCTGGCTGAAACTGCTCCCTGGTAATTCTGAGAAACACCATATCTCCCACACTAAAGTGCGCATCCCGTCTTCCTTGATTAGCATATTTCTTCATTCTCCTTGCAGCTTCGTGCAAGCGCAACTGTGCTAACTCCATGGCCTCATCCCAAGCCTTCATGAACTTCTTCACATGAGGACTCCTCAAAAAACCTCCTGTCACTACAGTATGCGGTGCAACCGGCATCTGTCCATTCACCAACTCAAATGGACTATACCCCGTCGCAGAACTCTTTTGAATATTGTAGCTAAACTGAGCAATATCCAAGAGTTCAGGCCAATTCTTCTGATCAGCCGTCACATAATGTCGCAAGTAGTCCTCCAATAATGCGTTGATCCTCTCGGTCTGCCCATCTGTCTGCGGATGGTAACTCGAACTCATCAACAACTCTGTCCCAACTAACTTAAACAATGTGGTCCAAAATCTGCCTGTAAAACGCGGATCTCTATCTGACACGATGCTTAATGGCATGCCCCAATACTTCACTATGTTCTTAAAGAACAACTCTGCAGTCTGCTCGGCTCCACAAGGCATCTTTCTAGGAACAAAGACATCATACTTGGAAAAACGATCAACCACGACCATAATCCCATTATACTCCTGAACTTGTGGCAACTGAGTGATGAAGTCCATTGAGACACTCATCCATGGTCTCTCAGGAATCGGTAAAGGCTGCAACAGTCCTCCCTGCCTCTGAGTATCCGATTTTTCTTGTTGACAAATGATGCACGTATGTACATACTCTTCTACATCCTCTCGCATCTTCTCCCAAAAGAATCCTCTCTCCAACAATGCCAAAGAACGACGCATCCCTGGGTGGCCAGCCCATGGCGAGTCGTGGCACTCCTTCAAAAGGTGCCTCCTGAGCCCAGATGACTTTGGAACATAGAGTCGGTTTCCAAAGAACAAGAACCCATCTCGTAGAAAGAACTTTCGTGTCTTCCCCTCCTTTATGTGTTTCACTATATTTTGTGCCAAAGTATCGGTTTCAACACTTTCCTTGATCTTATTCTGAATCTCTTTTGACATCTGAACTCGACTCCTACTCCTAGCTGCCCGGTCTTCTCCCTCCAATGCTGCAAGTTGTCCCTTCTTGCTAAGGGCATCTGCTACCGCATTGTGTCTTCCCGGTCTATACTCGATAGTCATGTCGAATTCTGCTAAGAAGTCCTGCCAACGAGCTTGCTTCGCAGAAAGCTTCGGTTGTGATGCAAAATAACTTGCTGCAACATTGTCAGTCTTGACAACAAACGGCTTCCCAATCAGGTAATGCCTCCACACATGAAGACAATGAATGATCGCAGTCATCTCCTTCTCATGAACCGGATACCTTCGTTCTCTATCCTGCAACTTCCGACTCTCATACGCCACCGAATGCCCATCCTGCATAAGAACCACTCCTATGGAAAAATCCAAAGCATCAATGTGTACCTCAAATGGTCTCTCGAAGTCAGGCAACTTCAGTATCGGTGCTGTAACCATCCTCTTCTTCAAGTCATCAAATGCCTCTTGACATTTGCTCGTCCAACTCCACCTCTTGTCTTTCTTCAATAGGTCTGTCAGTGCCGATGTCACCTTGGAGTACCCCTCTACAAACTTCCGTTGGTAGTTGGTCATGCCCAAGAACACCCTCATCTCATGGACATTCTTCGGTTCAACCCAGTCCTCAATCGCCTTCACCCTGCTTGGCTCCATCCGTATGTACCCTTGACCAACAATATGTCCAAGGAATAGAATCTTGGTCTGAGCGAACACACACTTAGACTTCTTCAAGAACAACTGATTTGCCCTCAGTGCCTCGAACACCATCGCCAAGTGCTTCTTATGATCCTCCATGTTGTCACTGAACACCACTATATCGTCCAAGTACACTACTACGAACGAATCCAAGTATGGTCGTAGGACATCATTCATCAAAGTGCAAAACGTAGCAGGAGCATTACACAACCCGAATGGCATAACAAGGAACTCAAAGCTACCATACCTTGTTACTATCGCGGTCTTCTTCTCGTCTCCTTCAGCTATCCGCACCTGATAATACCCATGCCTCAAGTCCAGCTTGGAAAACACTCGGGCTTTCGCAAGCTTGTCAAAGCAATCAATAGCCAATGGCAAAGGATACCTGTTCCTTACCATCTGCTTGTTCAGTGCACGGTAATCACAGCACATCCATAGCTCATTTGAATCCTTCTTCTGCTGGAACAATACCGGAGCTCCATAAGGGGACTTTGAAGGTCTGATGAAACTTGCATCAGTTAACTCCTTTAACTGTCGTTTCAACTCCTCCAACTCAGGTCCTGACAACCGATAAGGTGCTTTAGGCGGGGGTTTCTTTCCTGGCTCAAGCTTGCTTTCCTTGCTCAAGCTCAATGCTATGGTCCGCTGCACGCCTTGGTGAAAGTTTCTTTGGTAGCTCATCAGGCATCAAATCTGCATATTTGGTCAGCACCTCAGAAATCTCGGCTGGAACAGGCGTCCCCACTCCATCACCTTCGACATCCTTGAACATCACCGCATATGTCTCCATATTTGATTCCTTCATAGCCTTCTCCAAACTCAGTGCCGAAACATGCTGCACCTTGACTTCCCTCCTTTGCCTATGAGTGGGCAAAGTCCAAGTTTGTGACTATCCAACCAGCACCACCTCATCACAGAAGGGGACAACAATAGCCCTGTTGCCCTTCAAGAAATCCTGTCCGAGTATCATATCAAAGTCGTTCATCTCCATCACTGTGAAGTCCAACTGACCCTTCCAGTCTTTTATCTGCACAGGTACTTCGTGTACCAAACCCGCCACTTTAGCTCTAGAGTTTACTGCCTTGACTTCCACATTTGATGGGAAAATCATCAGTCCAACCTCTTTTTCCAACCGTGTTGTCATAAAGTTATGAGTGGCCCCCGTGTCCACCAGAGCTTGAATGGTCTTGCCATGAACCATCAAGTCCACAAAACCCAGACTCTTCATCCACGATTTCTCCATAACTTTTCCCTGCATACATGTCTGTTCTCTGCGTTCATCCAGCAACGGCTTCACTACCTGTGAACCTGCTCCGATACCACCTGTCACACCCCCAATTCTTTTTCCCTTAAATTGGGCGGGTGCAGCACTGCCTAAGTAACCAACTTTCTCCATTGTTAGTTTACTTTACGAACTACGCCTTCAACATTCATTATAAACATGAATTATATTATTAATGTGCGGAAACCATTAATAACAAGATAGAACAGCAATAAGAACACAAGCGTATGCAAGAGAACTTCTTTTATTATGTATATGAGAATTTGTACAATGACCGGGAGCTTGGGCTCAACCGACGTTCATAACCAAGGTCGGGCGCCCGCCCGTGCAAGAGCGCACGGCGGTCACACCTCGCCTTACCCAAATATACAACAATACAATATACAAGACTTTGCCCGAACGGGCGGGCGCGCCCGTGCACACCCGCACGACCCACAAACGAACTTGCGTTCACAACCGAACTCACACCCACAACCGGCGGGCGGGCGCCTCACTACGCCCTCCACCCGCACCTCCAACCGCCTACACAAAGTGCGCCGTGTCACCTTGCCCGGCTCGGCGGGCGCATCACCTATGCACCTCAAGCTGCGGCTTTATGCGACTTCGCACTTCACCTTAGAGCGATGGATCAATGCGAAAGTTCGATGATCAAATGACCGTCTCTTCCCATGTTTTTATATGCGTTCAAGTGTGGCGACCTCACCCGCGGCCGACCCACCAAACGCTCCAACAAAAATAAGCCGACGCGCTCCCAAACGATGTGCGACGCCCCTTCATAAGTCGGCTCGCCCTCCGTTTGCCACGCCTAGCTCGCCATATAAGAGGAGTGCCAATCTGCCCGCGCGCTCATTATAACCGCGCCTCATCTTTGGTCGCTCCTCGCGCTGTGCCTTAGTCGCATTTCGGTAGGAGAGCGCGCGCCCAGCTGCCTGATGACCGCAGGACGTTACACCCAAGGTGGAAATTACGGATTCCATAGAGGTGGGGTGATTCTTCCAACACCCCCCTCAAACGCAACTTGGGGGAATCGAACCTGGGTCAAGCTCTGATACCATGTGGAGGTTTGCCGTTACACCAAAACCCGCAGGTGTTGGTAAACGTTACAACCCAATAACTAGGATCCCAGGGTGGAAATTACAAATTCCATAGAGGTGCGGTGATTCTTCCAACAAGCGAGAGAATATAACATAAACAATATATGTATCTATCAAATCATTCACTAGTAGTTGGTAAACTAATGGCGACTCATCATTTGTTGTACCATGAGTTTCATAGTTGTTTTTCCGGATTAACTTAATAGGTAAACTAATGGTGATGCATCATTTGTTGCTGCATGAGTTTCATAGTTGTTTTTCCCAATTAACTTAGTGTTATTTTATGAAGCTTCATTTTAAAAAATTGTAACATGTCTAATAAATCCTCTACCCCTTTCCTGGAAACCTTTCTTTCTTCATGTCCCTTGTGTTTGTTAACATATTTGTATTTGATGCTTGTCTTTCTATTTCCGACACCTCTAGGATACTTGCTTTAATGTTTTTTCTACTTGGATTTTATTAGTATTGCAAAGATCATAACAAATTTCATTTAACCAAGCTATCGGCAATAACCCGGCCTAAAAATCTGGGAGGTTGGGGCATATTAGATTTGGCTAATTTCAGGAAAGCTCTTTTATGCAAATCAATGTGGAAGGTTGTCATGGGCGATTCAATATGGAGCTTAGCAATTCGCGCAAAATATATGTATAACAGGGACATGACATTCTGGATAAGGAAGAATCATATTGGATCCCCAACTGGATCAGCTATCTGGAGAGGTTTCAAGAAGCTGGAACCATATTTTAGAAAGAACATCATCTGGAAATTTCAAACGGGTTCGCAGATCTTGATTGGCAGAGAAGCGTTTGCGGGTGGAGCGGGGAAAATTCAAGTTTCCCCTCGGTTATTGAGAGCGCTCCATAACAGAGGCAATTTCTATTGGGCCAGCGTCATCCGGCAATGGGAAGGGGCCATACCCATTTGGAAATCTGCAGAAGAATTGCAACTCAGTGGAGACATGAAGGTGCAGTGGGATGGTGTTTTATCCGCATTGCATGGCCACGGGATTTTCCGATCGGCGGACAAAGACCTGCTTATTTGGGGAGGTATGGATGGTTCCACAAGGGTGAGGGTAAAACATGTTTATTTGCAGTTCCTATGTACTGGGGCCGATATTCCTGGCGAAATTTTCCCTCCCTCACTGTGGAAATCGGGTTGCCCCACCAAGATTATCATTTTTGCTTGGCTGGTCTTTTACAATAGGAATCCTACATGGGAGAACCTGCAAAAACGCAATTGGCACGGGCCAGCCATTTGTCCGCTGTGCAGAGAGAGCTCTGAAAATAATTTTCATTTATTCCTCAATTGTCAACAGGTGCGGCCAATCTGGCAGAGTCTTGTGGATCTATTTGGTTTCCCATTCGGCACTTATCCATCCATCTCTGAAGCAATTAAAATATGGGGCACCATGAAGAAAGAATGGAGAGCCATTCCCTTATTGGCTATTTGGGGCATTTGGAAATGGAGGAATGGCAAAATATTTAGCTCAAAGGTGGATACTAGCTCTTCTGTAACTGATTCTATAATTGCCCTGTACTATGCCCTTGATATACATGGGAAGGACAACAACATTCAGGGAAGGAATTATGAGTCTTCTATCGACAGATATGTGAGTGGTAGTAGATCCAGGTCATCATCTGTTTCGTCAACTCCATGTGCATATTTCGACGGTGCTGCCCAACAAGGTATTTGTGCATGTGGTGTTTTCATCAGTATAGAAAATGCACAAGCTATAGAAATATGCTGGAATGCTGGCCCGGGAACAAACAATAGAGCTGAAGCTGTGGCATTAGCGGGTCTCCTCACATTCAGCAATTTCCTTGATATTCCAAAACTGCAAATCTTCGGAGACTCCAAGGTAATAACGGATCATGTTCTGTCAAAGCAACAAGTAAAAAACATTCACCTTGCCGGATGGTTGGACAGGATAGCAGCATTATGGAGAAACAGGAAGGACTATTATATATCACATATAGACAGGCACAAAAACAAAAAGGCTGATGCCTTATCTAAATTGGGTCTATCCTTGCCCCAGGGTTCAGGGAGAATGCAGATAAAGGTGGACAACAATATCTACCAGATCCAGGATTTCCATCTTCAAGGCATATAGTGACAACTGGGGGAAATTTTGGTTAATTTTATTACGTCTTATGCATACATTTCAGTTTCAAACAGTACTGGTATTTTCTTCCTTTATACACAACATTCTCTGCAGTTTTTTGAATCATTTTGAGCTCAATCTCATATGAGTTCCACACAGCCTTCCATTAGCTTCTGAGTGTATATCCTGGAACTTTTGTGTCAGTTTCAGTGTGGGGATACGTCATCTATCCATTGTTATCTTCAGGCTGTTGCATAGTTATAATATGTAGTCACTGTATGTATCATCATGGATTATAATACAAATATTTAGTTTTTTCGTGCTGAAAATGTAAATTGGTGTACACTAATCTGTGGTAGCCTTTTGTTCTAATCGTTCTATTGGTGTACACATTTTTATTTTTTATTCTTGTTTTAGGAAGTTAATTCAAATTAAAAACCATTGTAATTTAGGAATTCAAAGTCATTATAATTTAGGAAAAGTTTATAGGAATTTAAACTTCACTGCTTGTGGCCACTCTTAATTCAAGGAGTCCAAACAAAAAAACCTAAAGACATGAAACTTGCCAACATTGAAAGTAGGATATTTAACATTCCTTCATTTGAAAAAAATAAACAAATATATTTTTTATTGTTTGGTGAAATATTCTTCTAAAAGAATCTACAAGTGTTATTTTGATCTTCTTTTTTGAAGAGAACCACTGAGAAAATGATAAGCCCATATCATTGGCTTTTGATAACATCTCATAGAAATGGAAAATGGTGGTATTTAACATTATTCAATGTCACTTCAATGGTTGGTTCCAAAATCGTCAACTTGCCTTCTGCAATGACATGGCCAAGATGGTAAGTTCCATTTTGATTTATCATATCGCTTGTGTTCTTAAAATCTTCATATATATTAACTAGGTACAACTAAGGGAGGGGAATCTACAACACAGGTAGGTTGAGATGTGTTTTATGTTTACCATGTCTTCCTGTAACACCCCTACCCACAATAATAAAATCCTTATATTTATACTATATGGAGCATAAATTCATATTAACCTGGAATGAGCTTCTCAACACCTCTGGTTATTTTTAATCCTTTTTTTCTCAATGCATAGACAACTAAAAGTTAAAAGAAATTTTCGTAAAATGCTTGATAGAATATTTAGATGAGCTATTAACTTTATTTTTGAAATTTTATTTTTAATTCTTGTTTTCTCAATGTACAAACAATTAAAAGGTAAAGGAAATTGTTGTAAAATGTTTGAGAGAATATTTCAATGAGTTATTAAGTTTATTTTTGTAGTGTTTTTGATAAAAGCATAATAGAAGCCAACTTACTATGCATGGTGTAGTTGCTGGATTTTTTATGCACGGGTTCAATAAGGACTTCGAAAAATTTGAAATTATAGATAACTTTGTCTTGAAACTTGGAATTTCAGACAACTTTGTTTGAAATGGCACAAAATTTTGTATCTTGCTGTTGCATCTTGCATGCTTCCCTTCATAGTATGTTGTTTACCCTTCATAGTATGTTGTTGATGCTCTTGTTTCCTACTGTTGTTAAACTTTTCAATACTGTTGAAGTAGGGTTGTTTTATGAAACCCAAAATGATCTTTGCTTCCTATGTATGATCTCATGGAAAACTTATGTGTAGCCTTCTTGGATTGAATATAACAAGAAAATTGCATAAATTCCGTAACATTTTCTAGATATGTTAGGAAAGGCTCATGTTTAATGCCTTCTTTTAGTCCACCCATTTATGGTTCCTATAAATGTTCATCACTTTTCTTATTAAAAATTGTGGCCAAAACCAATAATTTTAGATCATAATCTTCAATATGACCAAATTGCTCGATTCTTGTCAATTAACTAAAATACTATTCTTCCCAAGTTTTGCCATATTGTGCTTCTAGGTTTGTTGTAAATAAACCCCAAGTATAATGATGAGAATGGGGCTTCCTTTTAACTACCCATTTATACCATCAATAGGGTTTTATCTCAAAGTTAAAAGTTACTATGTGAATCCTTTGCTTGTCATCCATAATATTATGCAATTCAAAATATAGCTCTAGTTGGTATGCCTAGGTAATGAACTATGTTCCATCAACCCTTTTTAATTCATTTTTGGGAAGATTCACTCCCTTAAGAAACCACCCATTCGTAGCTAAACAATTATAGTCAAATCCACTTGAAAAATTCTTTTATTGGCAAGTTGTTCAACTTGAATATTACCTTTACTTTTAAATTCCTTCAAATGCATTATCAATTTTAAGGAACCTCTCATTTATGGCTTATCTATTATTTTGTTCCATTTTTCCCTCTTATCCATTTCTTCCTTGTTTTCATCTATTTTTTGTTCAATGTCCCTTTTATCTGATTCTTGCAACAATGAAAACCGACTTTCCCACTCGACTATCCAATAGTTGACATAATCTATTTCTTCATAAGTCACGTATGAGCCTTGAGGCAATTTAATTTGTATAGTATTTTTTGGACTTTCTTTGGAGGCATGTGGCAAAATAACAATGATACTTCACTTTATCACAACTTTAAGTCACCTAAAAATATGGATCTTCTAATCAAATATTATGTCACTTGTAAGATACACACCTTTAAAATCTTAATTTGGAAAATATCTAAATGGCTTACCTTTTTTTATAAGATTTGTGCTCTTTTGAATATGAAATTTTGGTTTGTAATACTCAGAGATGTATTCTTTGAATTCCATAGGTTTGACTAGAATTCGATGTCCAAGCAAAAGTTATGGTAACTTTCGAAAGGTTGTTGATTTTTAGCCTTTACCCACAAGCAAACTTGTATAGTGTGGCACTGTCAATTCTTCAAATATAATTATGAAATTTTTACTTGAGGTACTTTATTATGTATCCTTATACCTTTGAATTACAATGTATAAGGTATCATAGGAAAATGTTATAACAACAATGCTAAACTCACTTTTATGAAATTGATTTTAGGGCCCTTCAAAAACCATAACTTACACAAGGTATATATATCTAAAAGTATAACAAATGTTAATTTGAAATTTTTAGTAGGTGTTTCTTGAGATGTCTTCTCAATTGTATCCAAATATCATTTTTTGAAACAACATAGAAAAAATTATAACAAAAAAACTGAGATGACTTGTTTGGAATAAACTTTAGAACCAATTATAAATCCTAACTTCCACAAAGTATATCTTAACAAGAATAGTGCACCAAAATCTGAAATTTAAATAAGATGTTCCTTGAGACCTATCCTCAATATCCTTAAAGTTTCACCATCTAAAACATCCCAAACAGAATTTATAGTGAAAATGCCACGATGACTTGTTTGAAGCAGCGAAGTCCTAGGTTTGTCTGTTCTGATACCAAATTTTATGAACCTTGCACATAAAAAATGATAAGAAACCAATAATTATAGTCCATTTTGAGGGGAAGACTTCCTTTTACAATGAATACAATGTATAAGACAATATTTGATGATCCTAAGACTAGGCCTTCTTAGTATATAAACATATATGAGACAAAGAGTACAATTATAATAAAATGAGACCATGAAAGGTTCAAGATGACCTCCAAATATCATAATTAAACTAATTATAAATTCTTTTTATGGCCTTAATATAAGACCCAAGTACCATACCACTATTTTTCAACCCAAATGGAGATATATGATTTTGCATTGATATAACATTATTATGAAATAAAAATAGAGATTAACCCTATATATTCAATAAAATAATAATAATTTAAATCATAAAATATGTTCACTAGGGAAGTTTCCAACACATTCAATAGAAGCATGAACATAATTGTTGATTTGATAAACACTGTGACCTCAAGACAAGAACTCCAATACTAAATATCCGTATTTTTAGGTTGAAAATGTAAAAGTCAACATCTGAACAAAAAAGTATGGCTACCATAAACACTTTTTTGGAAGTTAAAATGACAACCTTTTGCTAGTACAGTCTTAAATTTCTTTAAAAGGTGCAAATGAAAAAAATAAATTCAATTCTCAAATTAAAAAGTGGTGCTTCGAAGGTCATAGTTTTTTAATTTATATTTATATTTATTTTTATGTTAAATCATTACAATTTCTTTGAAATCATGGCATTTGACAATTGGTACTGTTGCAAAAAGAACCTTAAATTTTTCACGAAGTCGAAAAGTGTCGCTCTTAGTGGTACATTTTTGTTTATTTATCTATTTTGATAAAATTTCTTGGGTTAAAATTATGACTCATTTGAAACTATGGTCTTGACCACCGATACCATTATGAACGAAAACCTTAAAATCATTCCTTAAATAAAAAAAGTGGTGTTTTGATGTTAAAATTACAACTTGTTTCATACCACAACTTTGATGATTGGTATCTTTGCAAACCAAAACCTCAAAATCAATCCTTAATCAAAAGACAATGCTATTTTATGTTTTATTTTCTTAATTCTAGATTACAAAAATTGGTATATATGGATGTAATTTTGTTAAAGTCAATAAAATTGAAGATTTTTTACACACACTCTTTTATTATTATTATTATTTATTTATTTTTTATTCATTTTATAATTTAATTTAATTTTTTATTTTATATATATATTTTTTCGGAGAAAAAATCAAACTTTTTATTAAGATTATAAAAATTTACATAGTATATGCATTTAAGCATTCAATAAACTGTATGACTTTGTTCAAATCATAGAGTTGTTCTAAAATGGTAATTTGAGTGTCTTCAAACTCTACCATCTCATTTTTGCTAAAACAGATTCGCTGATCATTTTATCCTGGGCCTCCTCAATGAGGAAAACAACCCAAATAAGATATTAATCGGCTTTCAGTAACTGATCTCAAAAAAGAGAAAAAGCAAAATTTATAACTGGTATACACTGGAGTCTCAAAAGATATGTCCTGAACCATTCTAACTTTGGGAATTTGTTTAAAGCCCCACAAGAGGCATCTCTGGCAGAGGTTATAAAGGTAGCTAGTATTTTTCCTCGATTTGTAGATGAGGAAGTAATTGAAGACCTGAACAAGCCTGTGACCCTGGGGGAACTAGAGGTAGTGCTTAAATGGTTTAAAAAAGATAAGAGTCTGGGTCCGGATGGATGGCCTGTGGAATTTTATTTGGCCTTCTTTGAATTGATAGGTTAAGATCTTCTTAGGGTCATAGAGGACTGTCAGATGAATGGAAAAATGTATGATGCATTCAATGCTACATTCATAGCTTTAATTCCCAAATCTAATAAGCCTAGCACCTTTAATGATTTCCGACCTATTTCTCTATGTAATTGCATTTATAAGATCATTGCGAAGATCATTGCAAATCACATTAAGCCTATTTTATCACAACATATATCAAAGGAACAATTTTCTTTTTTGGACAAATGCCAGATTCATGAAGCTATAGGCATTGCACAGGAAGGTTTACATTCCTTAAAAATTAAGAATATGAAGGGTATGATTTTTAAAATTGATCTATCCAAAGCATATGATAAGATCAGATGGTTGTACTTGTTGATGTTGTTGACTCATAAGATGGATAATGTGTTGTATAACCTTTGTTTCATACAATATTATCATCAATGGATCGACATCATTTTTTTTTCATGCAGAGCGCGGGCTCAGGCAGGGATGCCCTTTATCACTGTTACTTTTCCTGTTGGTCATGGAGGGCCTGAGCATATTGATATTTGAAGAAAGGAATCAGGGGAGAATCAAAGGTGTTAAAATTGCAGAAAATATCACCTTGTCTCATTTACTATTTGTGGATGATGTCCTCATTTTTCTGAATGGGACCATCAATGATTCAACAATTTTCAATGTCATTCTTAAGTTATTTTGTAAGGCCACAGGGATGGAGAGAAATAAGGAGAAATCCACTTTGTCTGCTATGGGGTGTACACAGTACGAATTAGATTTTACAAAATAGATATTTCCATATAGAATATTAACCTTTGAAGATGGACTCAAGTATTTGGGATTTTGGCTCAAACCTAATAATTATAAAATTGTTGATTGGATGTGGTTAGTAGCCAAGGTTGAAAGAAGAATAAATATCTGGCATCACTGATGGTTATCCAGGGTGGGTCATTTAGTCCTTATCAAATCGGTGTTGGAGGCAATCCTTGTATACTGGATGTCTTTGGCTTGGATCCCAAAAGGAATATTAACTAGAATTCAACAGATATGTTGTATATTTCTTTGGTGAGGGAACAAGGAAGGTAGGCCATTTGCATGGGTAAGATGGGATCACATTTCTATTCCCAAAAAATGGGGAGGTTGGGGGATGAAGAATCTTGTATGTTTTTCTAAAGCCCTTGCAACAAAAATGGGATGGCAACTCCTAACTACAAACAATCTATGGATAAAGGTGGTCATTAGAAAATACATTAACCCACAACACATTGATGAATGGATCAGACTGCCAAGATGGAACAAATTTGACATCTCTATGATTTGGCGATCTGTTTTAAATTCCTTTGAATACATCAGAGTGGGTTTGGCATGGAGAGTAGGATCGGGTGGGAAGGTTCGTATTGGAATGGATGCATGGTCGGAAGTGGAAATTCTCACATACTACCTCCTGAAATTATCCAATTCCTGGAGGCATCTGGTATAAGGAATTTAGATCAAATAGAAGACCCATAAAATTCTACTATTTTTGGACAGTCATGGAAATCTGCACAGGATCTTAGGATTCTTGTGATATGGCATCAGGACTGGTCAAACTATATAAATGCACTATCAGAGGCTTATATAAGAATACATGAAAGGGAAGATGAATTAGTTTGGGCAATTTCTCAGCATGGTAGATATACTCCAAAAGAGGGATACCCCTACATCTATGTTGATCATGAACCCCTTAACCCTGTTTGGTGGTGGTGTCCGCTTTGGAAGACATTGGAGATAGCCTCCAACGTCAAACCTTTCAGGGACCCTCTTGGTGTATATTATGCAGGAATAATGTAGAAACAATAAATCATTTATTCTTGCAATTCCATACAACTACGGAAATATGGAATCAGATATATCAATCGATGGCTATCAGTATCAAGTGGTCCCCCAAAGTGGCTGACAAAGACACTTGAAAGTGTTCATCCTGATGAGGTTGGAAAGACAGGAACTAGAAATTCAAACTGGAAAAATGGAGGTGATGTAGATGAATCTGATTCACCTGTTGATATGGATGTTTCTTATGATTGTGAATTGAATTTGTCTACAGATTTTGAACCAACTTCCTTCAAAGAAGTTGCTTCTCATGATGAATGGAAAGAAGCGATGCAAAAGGAGTATGATGCCCTGATAAAGAATGGCACCTAGAAGCTGGTTGATCCTCCATTGGGAACCAAACCAATTGGCTGCAAGTGGGTCTACAAGAACAAGTATAAAGCTGATGGCTCACTTGTCAAACACAAAGCTAGGCTTGTGGCAAAAGGTTTTGCACAGAAGGAAGGGGTCGATTATGAGGAGACTTTTGCCCCCATAGCAAAATGGGCTACCATCCAGCCACTCTTTGCCCTAGTAGCTCATAATGATTGGAAAGTCCATCAAATGGATGTAAAAAATGCTTTCTTGAATGGAGATCTAAAAGAGAATGTTTTTATGTCCCAGCCTGAAGGATTTGCTGTGAAAGGACATGAACATAAAGTATGCAAACTTGTGAAATCCTTGTATGGCCTCAAACAAGCACCGCGAGCCTGGTATGAAAAAATAACTGAGCATCTTCTGAAACTCAATTTCAAACATTATGATCTTGATGATGCAACTTTGTTTGTCAAGAAGGTTGGCAAAACAGTTGTATATCTTGTGGTATATGTAGATGATCTTTTGATGACAGGGAATAATGAAAGCTACATTGCATCCATAAAGAAGGAATTGAGGAAATGTTTTGAAATGACTAATTTGGGCTATGTTCATTACTATCTTGGTATTGAAGTAACTCAACATTCGAAGTCCGTATTCCTTTCTCAAAATAAGTACATTGGAGATCTGTTGAACAAGTTTGGCATGACTGAATGCAATCCTCTGACTACTCTAATGGAACAAAACTTAAAGCTCACATCCATTGAAGGAAAAGAATTTGAGGATGCAACAAAGTATAGACAACTTGTAGGAAGTCTCAACTACCTAACTACTACCAGACCAAACATTTAGATTGCTGTTGGAATCCTCTCTATTTTTATGCAAAAGCCTTGTGAGGGACATTGGTTTGCCGCAAAAAGAGTTCTAAAGTACTTGAAGGGAACTCAAGACTTTGGAATCAAGTATACACAGGTGGGCGACTTCAGCTTGATTGGATACTCTGATTTAGACTTCGATGGAGACAAAGAAACTAGGGCATCTACTTCAGGTTATGCTATGAGTCTTGGATCAGGAGATGTCTCCAGGAGATCACGCAAACAATCAGTTCCAACAGATTCCATAACAGAGGCAGAATATGTGGCAGCAACTAATGCAATAAAAGAAATTGTGTGGCTTAGGAAAATTCTTGAAGATTTGCAGGTAAAACAAGTATAATTGACTCCACTCATGATTGAAAATACCTCAGCAATAAAGTTGGCCAGGAACCCAAAGTTCCATGATCGAACGAAGCACATCAATACTAAATATGATATGATTCGACATCATGTTGAGGCCAAAACAATCCATCTCTGCCATTGTTCCACTAATGAGAAAATTGTAGACATATTCACCAAAGTGCTTGGAAGAGAAAAGCTTGAAAGATTCAGAACGATTCTTGGACTCACCAAAATCCCTTTAGATTAAGGGGGGAAATGTTGACACCTAATCATAGGGATTGGGTGAACAACTATAATTAATGTAAATAAATAATAGAGATGATGGAGAGTCATCGAGAGATGAATTGAATAGTCTCTCCCTCTTGTATATAATAATGAACAACCTCAATGAATAATATGATTTGATTTGAGGAGTTACCTCCTAGTCTGACAGAAATAATATAAATCGAAAATGCATAGTGCTCAAGATTAAGCATGCCTTTATTATCCTACAACTAACTATTAAGACTATCTATAAATGATTTCAAGATGTGGCACATCCGTTCTTCATCGTTTCAGCAAATATGACCTGACCTTCTCAACAAGGGGTAGGAAGCTATGTTCAAAAGAAACCTCAGACAACCGTTTGTCCTAAGAAGGAAGTTGTCTTTGGTGCCCAACAAGATATGTCATAGTCTGCTGCTACAGGTATAGTAGTGTGTCTTCCTCCAATCCAAAATTTTATCAGGTTGGTGGGAAATGTGAACTTCCTCTTCTAGAATAGGAGGTTCATAGGGCTTGAGATGATTAACATTAACCACATTGTGGAGGCAAAGTTGGCAAGGAAAATCTAAATGACATGCATTCACACCAACCTACTTCAGAATAGTACAGGGACTATAGTAGATGGGCTTGAGTTTATGATGTCACTTCCCCTTAAAACAAAATTTATCTAGATAAAATTAGACTCAGTCACCTATGTAAAATTGTACAAAGATTTGATGTCTATTATGGATTTATTTATAGCAAGGCGAGGGAGTGTGAAGAGCATCAGATACTTGGGAATGGATGTGATCTAATTTCTGAACAAAGGAGGATTCCCTGTGCTGCTTCTTACATTGGTGATGGGAGACAACTGGAGGAAGAGAGTTGGGAAGCTTGTATGGGGCCAACCACTAGTAACCATAACAACCTGATTATAATTGTGTTATAGGACATGCAAATAAGAATTACATTGTTTATTTTTGGTGTAGTGAACACGAAGGGCTTGTAACAGGCTGCAATTTATTACTTAGGTTTGAACATTTGGTTTTTTTCTTGGAGTGATTTATAGCAAGCCTAGAGGGTGTGAAGATCATCAAATACTTGGGAATGGATGCAAGCCAATTTCTAAACAAAGAAGGATGCCTTATGCTTCTTCTTGTGTTGGTGATGGGATACTGGTAGAAGAGAGATGGGTAGCATGTAAGGGCCAACCATTGGTAACCATAACAACCTGATTATAAATGTGCTTTATGACATCGAAAAAAGAATCCCACTGTTTATTTTTGGTGTAGAAACACATAGGTGTTACAGGGAAAAGTGTCTACACAGAACTGCTTATCCCAATAAGGTGTGGTAGCTACCTTAGAAACAAACAAAGTAAAGCTACTTTCGTTTTTCCTTTATGAAATATAGATGAGAGAAGAACAAAGAAGACCAACCTCTGTCTTGCGCTTATCTCCTAGTTCGATTCCTCTCTCTCTTGATAGTCTTTCGCTACTTGCTCCCTTGTACACCCAATTTCACAGAGTACCTGTAGGATCACAGTAGCATAACACTATGCAAGAACATGGATCTATAATCATAAACAATCTAGGATCAGATGTAAATTGACCATACAAATGCATAAAACATAAATGACACAAGAGTATGGAGGAAAACTTGAATAGCTTTTATTGATAATCAAGAAAGAGCCAAGGGAGTTACAACCAGTTGTTCTGACCCAGCATCATCCTCTCAGCAAGTAAGCCCTTCTTCACCTCATACAAAGCTTAGACCCAACACTATAATGTTGTCTCAAGAAACCAACAGCAATTCCTTACAAGATGCAAAATTCTAGCCTCTGGATCTCTGGGATGAGGGATCCATATATAGATATCTGTAAGGGAGATGAGTCAGCTTGTGATTTGATTAGTGTCTTCCCTCTGATAGTTCTTGCTTCCACTTGGAGATTGATGAGCTCTTACTCATCCTTGGTCGAATTCAGAGAGGCAAGTGTCACAGGAGAAGTTTCTGGAATATTCCATGCCTCTCCACCTCGCGGAATGACACTGCCATTTGTCACTTCTCGCCCATTGCACCCCATAGAAGGGCTTTTTGAAATGCAACGCACCCGTGTTGGAAATAATACTGAGAGGGGGGGTGAATCAGTATTATCAAGTTCTTTTAATAAATCTTCCTTATTTATACTTTGAATTATTTTTGTATGTCAGTACCATAAAATAATGAGCATGAACAAGAAAAACAGATAGTCACACCAAAGAACACCAGATATAAGGTGGAAACCCAATGTGGGTGAAAACCACCTGCTGCAATATGTCTCTATCTTTTTCAAATTAGAAACTCCTTTTACAATAATTTTGTATTGGTGTAGTCCTTTACCAGTACACACGCTGCAACCTGCAGAGAGCTACAGCTCTCTCTCGTTTCCAGTCTCTCCTGGAAGGGAGCTACAAGCCCCTACTTCTTTTCTTTCAAGGATCACTTTTCATAAATTTTCAAACTGGATCCATGAACATCAAATGATCATCAAGTACAAGTAAGTCACCCAGTCAATTGCAGTAACCAGATCAATAGTAATAGTAAACTAAACCTAGAACACCTTATCAACAGAGAAAAGTCAGTCAAATAAATGCCTTAATACAAATCCACAATTTTTCTTTATCTGGGTTGCGGGGCTTCGCACTTCACCTTCTGTGCCTCTGCGTATCCACGCAGAGAGCGTTCCTCTGCACTACGTACCCATGCACCCGTGCCTTCAATCGCGCCGCGTACGTCTACTGTGCCCTCGCACCCACTGCTTCTATCGTGCCGCGTACTTTCACTGTGTCCCAGCACCTGCGGCTTCTGTCGCACAGCGTACCTCTGCGCTTCTGGTTTGTCTTCACTGCGAACCACCACACCTGGACTTTTGTCGCGCTGTGTACCCACGCACTGCACCTTCTTCTGCTGTGCGTACCCCCGCACTTGCACCGTTAATCACCTGCGAACCTCTGATTAGGGCCAAATTGGCAGTCCACCAGTTTGCCACAGATAGTGAGATGCCCATATCTGATCATGCGCCCGAGAGATCACACTTCATAGATTCACTTTCAACTTCACTTTTATATAGATCAAGATTTTAAACCGATAACCCAATATTTCAGATCTTAAGATATTCAATTTGCAAAAGATACCTTAGCCAAGTGATCTCTTTCCCTATTTATAGCAAAGCCCTTATTCACACCAAGGGACAAAACCATCAATAACCAATACAAGGAATCCAAACCGGGGCTAAATTAGATCCTATACCACGGGCCAAAACCATAGAATCAAGAACGACGGGCTAAATACCACGGGCCAAACATAAGAAACCCCACGTGAGCGCGCTTCTCTGCCTTGAAATGAGTGAACTGGGGGTCCGCACCTCATGAACGGGTAACCTGCGGGTATGAACGCACTTCCTGGCTGGCGTACCTACGGGTCCGCACCTTTTGAACCATTCACCTGCGTACCTCTTAATTTCCAACATTTTGAGAGCCTGAACAGAGCATTGCCACTTGAGGGTGTTGCCATCAAGTACAACATCTGTAACATAGAGCCATACCAGAATCATAATGCCAACAATCTCCCCCTTTGGACTTGATGGCAACCTCAAGATCCTCAACGTCATTCTCCCCCTTTGACATCAAGGGCAAAGGGTTATGCTCCCCCTAAGAACATGCTCCCCCTGACTATAAACCAGATCTGCAAAGAAGAACCATAATCCACCAAACACCATAAATGACCATGAAAGAGATAGAGGCATATTGCAGCAATATTCAGACCAACATCCATGACCTCCTTCTATACTTCCTCCATAATGCCAACAATGCATTATATGCTCCCCCTGAACCTATGCCATTCGATCTTCGACCAATCCGCAACTCAGCACATGTACGCATATACCCCAGATGAGCCTTGCATACAACCAACAATCAGAAGAGATTCAACAACATGATGATGCATCAACAACCCCTAGCTTTTGCCTGAGGTATTCAAAAGTCTCCCTGGGCAATGGTTTGGTGAGTATATCAGCAACTTGTTCCTTAGAAGGAACATACTCCAACTTGACCTTTTGTTCAAGCACTTGTTCCCGGAGAAAGTGATACTTGATTGGTATGTGCTTGGTCTTTGAATGCATGACTGGGTTCTTTGAAATTCTAATTGCACTTGTATTATCACATAAGATGGAGATAGGTGGTGTACAAGTGATTTGAAAATCCTGCAAGGTCTGCATCATCCAAAGGAGTTGAGTGCAACAAGATGCAGCAGCAACATATTCCGCTTTAGCTGTAGACAAGGCAATCGAACTCTGTTTCTTGCTGAACCAAGATACTAATCTGGAACCCATAAAGAATGCACCACCACTTGTGCTCTTCCTATCATCCACGCTTCCGGCCCAATCTGCATCTGTATAAGCATGAAGTGTGAGATCTGTATCTCTAGGATACCATAAGCCATAGTTTTGAGTTCCTTGAAGATATTTGAAGATTCTCTTTACTGCCTGAAGATGAGTTTCCTTTGGATTTGCCTGACATCTTCCAACTATTCCTACTGCATGCATTATGTCTAGTCGGGTACCTGTCAAATAAAGTAGACTTCCAATCATAGATATGTAGGTTGGTTGATGCACTGTTGCTGATTCATCATTTGCACTGAGGCTACATCCTGTGACCATGGGTGTACATACTGGTTTTGCATATTCCATGCCATATTTCTTCAAAATCTGCTTGAGATACTTGGTTTGAGACAAAAAGATCCCTCCTTCTTTTTGTTGGATTTGCAAACCAAGAAAATATGTCAGTTCTCCCAGCAAGGACATTTCGAATTCTTTCTGCATTACCAAGGCAAAGCTTTGACTCATAGCTTCTTCATTGCTGCCAAAAATAATGTCATCTACATACACAACAAGTATTAGCAATTTGTCGTTTTCAACTTTTATATAAAGATTGCTATTTGCTGATCCTTTTGAAAAACCTTGTTGATGAAGATATTTGTCCAAACGATAGTACCAAGCCCTTGGAGCTTGTTTGAGACCATAGAGAGCCTTTTTCAATCTGCATACAAGATTTGGATCATTTCCAAGAATGAAACCATCTGGCTGCTCAATGTATACATCTTCTTCCAAGTCTCCATTCAGAAAGGCTGATTTCACGTCCATTTGAAATACTTTGAAGTTATGAAAGCTTGAGAGAGCAAGGAACATTCGGATGGCCTCAAGTCTTGCAACAGGAGCAAAAGTTTCTTCAAAATCTATTCCTTCTTGCTGCGCATACCCTTTACAAACAAGTCTGGCCTTGTTTCTAATTACTTCTCCATTTTCATTCAATTTATCTTTGAAGACCCATTTTGTCCCTATAACATTCTTATCCTTTGGTCTAGGAACTAACTCCCAAGTGTTGTTCTTTTCGATCTGCTCAAGTTCTTCATCCATTGCTTTGACCCAACATTCATCTTTGCATGCCTCTTTCACATTTTGTGGTTCAGTGGAAGAGAGTAATGCCAAATAGCTTGAAGCTTCTGCAATAGTTCTTCTTGTTTGTACACCTGCTTCTTTCTGCCCCAAAATCTGAGATTCTGGATGATTCTTCTGAACATATCTGGATGGAGTCTTCTCTTCTATCCTTATCTGCTCCTCTGGTTCTTCTTGAGGTTCTTCTTCTTCATCATTCTGTCTTCGAGGGTAGTCTTCATCTTCTTCGATATCTTCATGATTTACTTGCCTAGGAATGTATCCCTTCTCATCAACCACTACATCAATGCTGTCAACAATTCTTCCAAGTCTTTTATTGTAGCACTTGTATGCTTTGCTGTGTGGAGAATAACCAAGAAGAATGCCTTCATCTGCTCTAGGTTCAAGTTTACCAAGTTGCTCATCAATATTCTTAATATAGCATTTTCTCCCAAAGATTTTGAAGTGCTTTACCGAAGGAGTCTCACCATACCAGAGCTCATGAGGGGTTTGAGTGCCATTCACCCGGACATTTGTTTTGTTGAGAATAACAACCGCAGCATATGCTGCTTCACCCCAGAAAGTTGCGGGAGTTCCAGACTCATCAAGCATAGCACGAGCCATTTGTTGTACTGTTCTGTTCATTCTTTCCACCACTCCATTTTGCTGAGGAGTTCTAGCTGTAGAGAATTCTCTTCTTATCCCATGTTCTTCACAGAAATCGAAAAATTCATTTGAGGTAAACTCCCCACCTCTGTCGGATCTGAGGCACTTAATTTTGTATCCTGATTCATTTTCAACCAAGGCTTTAAAGGATTTGAATTTTTTGAATGCTTCATCTTTGTGCTTCATAAGTCATAACCAGACAAACCTGGAGAAATCGTCAATGAATAATATCAAGTATTCTTCTCCTTGAGGTGTTCTTTTCCTAAATGGACCACATACATCTGTATGTACTAGCTCAAGAGGCATGTTAGCTGATCCTTCCTTCTCCGGAAAGTTAGTTCTGGTTTGCTTTCCAAACTGACATGATTTGCATATGGTGTTGTCTGGAATTTTGATATCTGGAAGACCGTGAACTGCCTAATATTTGCATGCTTTCCTTATTTGTGAAAAGCTTAGATGCCCCAACCTCCGGTGCCATAACCAGTGTTCATCATCCTTGCTTAGATAGCATTGTTGTTGTCCTTCTTCAAATATGTATAAATTATTTGGAGTTCTTTCACCTTTGATCACTGTTTTACCTGTATCAAGATCACGAACAAGACATCCATTTGATCTAAATATCACCTTGGTTCCTTGATCACACATCTGGCTGACACTTAGAAGATTATGCTTCAATCCATCAACATACAAAACATTTCCAGCTTTGACCTTTTCTTTTAACTGAGCAGTGCCTTTTCCTTTTATAGCTGCAGGAGTATCATTTCCAAAAGAAACTTTCTTTCCCTTTTCTAAAGCAGAATATGATTCAAGTTTTTCTTTATCACCTGTCATATGCTTCGAACATCCACTGTCAATGTACCATAGATTTTCCTGTCCCTCTGCATAAAATGCTATCCCACATCTTTCTGTTTGTGGTTCCTTTATTCTCCATGTTTTGGTGCTTGAGGCTTGTTCCTTTGTCTGCTGAAACCTGCTCCTGCATTCAGAATCTTCATGACCAAAGTTATTGCAAATAGAACATTCAACTTCATTTTCAAGAGCCGAAAAGTTTTTATAGGTCCTTTTTGTAATCCCGGTCATACTTCTTTGCTTTTGAGCTTCTCTAGTCATGATTGTTTTATATGCAACACATTGAGCTGCTTTGTGACCAAAGTTATGGCAAGAGAAACATTGTCCATTGAAGAAACTTCTGCGGTTATCAAATCTACCGGCCAAATGATTGTAATTTCTATTGTCATCCATTCTTGAACCAAATTGAGAAGATTTTACCTGTGGCTGGTTGTAGCTTTTGTTCACCCTTAAGACGGATTGCCCCTGATAGTCTTTGTTTGCAATTCGTCCCTGCTTTACCTGGTGATCTCCATTGTGCTTTTGCTCATTCCTTCTTGCTGCATCAAGATAACTTCTTGAGGTGGATGCTTGAGAAGTTTCTCCATTATAGCCCAGACCTATCTTGTTTAGAGGAGAACGCTGTACATTGATGATATCATCTAGAGTTTCAGATCCTTTGACAAACTTAAGATTAATAGCCTTTGTTTTCTCAATCTCTTTTCTAAGACCAACAATTTCACCTTCTAACTTTTCAAGATATTTTTCTTTTTCATCAATTTGAAGTTGTAGGGTATCAATGATCCTATTCTTTTCTTCTATACATGTCTTGAGTCTAGAAATTTCTTCATAAAAGCTATCCACATCTATAGCATCCATGTAATCATCATCTTCAAATGCCATTAAAAGTTTATAGTCATTACCTCGTTCATCTTCATCACTATTTGATAGACCATCACTATCTTCATGAGTGTAGTAGCTTTTCTTATTTGCATTCTGTTTCTTGTTCCATCTAGCAGGTTCCTTTCCTTTGTCAATCTTATCCTTATGAGGACATTTCGCAGCATAATGACCTACTCTTCCACAAGCAAAACATTTAAAAGGTAACTTACCTCTGAACCTTCCAGTACCCCGTTGAAGATTTCTGACAAAATTTGATTCTTCTTCTTCTTCTGGCACGTGACTTGCTTCATAGTAGTCTCCTTTGCTTGAAGCCTTGAAAGCAGCTTCTCTTCTGTCTGATGGACCTCCCTTTCTCATTTCATAAGCAGTTAGAATTTCGTGTAGCTGAGACATAGTAAGAGTTCGTAGATTTTCCTTTTCTTCTATTGCAGACACTTTAGATTCAAACTTGGGGGACAATGATCTTAGAACTTTTTCAACCACAATAGCCTCTTTTATTTCTTCACCCAAGTTTTTCATGCAATTAACAATCTCGTCTACCCGAAGGAAATAGTTAGCCACACTTTCATCATTATACATTCTGAGATTCTCATACTGAATCCTGAGGGTTTGAAGTTTAGCACGCTTTACCTGTTCATCTCCTTCGTAGCTCAAGACAATCTTGTCCCATATTTCTTTTGCGGATTTATATTGCATAACCTTCACGAATTCTGTTTGAGATAAGCATCTCAGCAGAGTATTGTCTGCTTTAGCATTTGTTTCATATTTCTTCTTTTCGGCCGGATCTGTAGGAGTAGTTGAAGGAAAAGTGTAGCCTGTATCTATGATATCCCAAACTTCTGTACCAAGAGATTGAAGATAGGCAGTAACTCTTACCTTCCAATAATTGAAGTTTGTCCCATCAAAAATTGGTGGCCTGATTGATGCTTCCCTCTCGTAGTTGCTCATGATGAGTGATCTTCCTTCAAGCGATCAAGCTTCTCTGAAGGACCTGCTCTGATACCAATTGTTGGAAATAATATTGAGAGGGGGGGTGAATCAGTATTATCAAGTTCTTTTAATAAATCTTCCTTATTTATACTTTGAATTATTTTTGTATGTCAGTACCATAAAATAATGAGCATGAACAAGAAAAACAGATAGTCACACCAAAGAACACCAGATATAAGGTGGAAACCCAATGTGGGTGAAAACCACCTGCTGCAATATGTCTCTATCTTTTTCAAATTAGAAACTCCTTTTACAATAATTCTGTACTGGTGCAGTCCTTTACCAGTACGCAGGCTGCAACCTGCAGAGAGATATAGCTCTCTCTCATTTCCAGTCTCTCCTGGAAGGGAGCTACAACCCCCTACTTCTTTTCTTTCAAGGATCACTTTTCATAAATTTTCAAACTGGATCCATGAACATCAAATGATCATCAAGTACAAGTAAGTCACCCAGTCAACTGCAGTAACCAGATCAATAGTAACAGTAAACTAAACCCAGAACACCTTATCAACAGAGAAAAGTCAGTCAAATAAATGCCTTAATACAGATCCGCAGTTTTTCTTTATCTGGGCTGCGGGGCTTCGCACTTCACCTTCTGTGCCTCTGCGTATCCACGCAGAGAGCATTCCTCTGCACCGCGTACCCACGCACTTGTGCCTTCAATCGCGCCGCGTACGTCTACTGTGCCCTCGCACCCACTGCTTCTATCGCGCCGCGTACTTTCACTGTGTCCCAGCACCTGCGGCTTTTGTCGCACAACGTACCTCCACGCTTCTGCTTTCTCTTCGCTGCGAACCACCGCACCTGGACTTCTGTCACGCTGCGTACCCACGCACTGCGCCTTCTTCTGCTGTGCGTACCCCTGCACTTGCACCGTTAATCACCTGCGAACCTCTGATTAGGGCCAAATTGGCAGTCCACCAGTGTGCCACAGATAGTCAGATGCCCAGATCTGATCATGCACCTGAGAGATCACACTTCATAGATTCACTTTCAACTTCACTTTTATATAGATCAAGCTTTTAAAACGATAACCCAATATTTCAGATCTTAAGATATTCAATTTGCAAAAGATACCTTAGCCAAGTGATCTCCTTCCCTATTTATAACAAAGCCCTTATTCACACCAAGGGACAAAACCATCAATAACCAATACAAGGGATCCAAACCGGGGCTAAATTAGATCCTATACCACGGGCCAAAACCATAGAATCAAGAACGACGGGCTAAATACCACGGGCCAAACATAAGAAACCCCACGTGAGCGTGCTTCTCTGCCTTGAAATGAGTGATCTGGGGGTCCGCACCTCATGAACGGGTAACCTGCGGGTATGAACGCACTTCCTGGCTGGCGTACCTGCGGCTCCGCACCTTTTGAACCATTCACCTTCGTACCTCTTAATTTCCAACATTTTGAGAGCCTGAACAGAGCATTGCCACTTGAGGGTGTTGCCATCAAGTACAACATCTGTAACATAGAGCCATACCAGAATCATAATGCCAACACACAGAGTGTACTTAGGTGAGATGCAACACACTTTGCCTATGGAGCAGCTGAAATGATCCTGTTTTGACCAGTTTTGAGCAGCTTTTCATGGAGAACTTCTGGGAGAAGCTGTAATCAGTTGACCTTGTTCCTTTAGGGGTTAGAACAACACTTTTAGGGACTTAGGAGCCCTTGGTTTATGGACATTTCATGCTTGGGGTTGCAGTGCGCAAAAATGTCTATAACAGTTGCCCCCTAAAGCATGAGGTTGTTAATCTTTTGATGTCGGGTGAAATGCTTTATTATGAGGATCCGAAGTTCTTTCAAGCTGGGAGGAGACCTGTAATAAGATACAATACAATACATTATCTTCATAATATTTTCATGATCTAGCTGAGGCGGGCGTTCCCATGCTCAGCTTTATAATTTCATTTTCATGTACATAGGACAGACAATCGTCTGAGTGTAGATTGATGATTCTGGTAGAGTCATCATCCCTTTGATTGGATGATTATCTGTGCAGCAATAATGTACATTTGATGTCTTTATTTCCCTGAATATATATCGCAGCCTGGATGGATGAAACTAGATCCGGGGTCTTCAATCTCGTTCGATCTTCACTCGAAGTACAAGTCTATCCATGTGAGAGATGTTCTGGAGTTGAACATGGAAAGACATCGCCTGATTACTAGCCAATGATGTAAGCTATTAACAGGCGCGAGAGGAATCACCGATAATGATAATGACCCTCAAGGTACTGCAGTACAATTCACGTGGTGTGAATAAAGGACTTGGCGTCGAACACCACGCAAAATCTTTTGGTCGAAGGCCATTGATGTAAACCTGTCGCCGGAAGTGAGAAACTTGCCATTGAGGCATGCAAGCTTCAAAGTACTGAACGGGGTGTTCCTAGATCGACTTCTTGGATAATGAGCTGATGTCGACAAGAAGCGATCTGTCACAGGAGGGCCTTAATGAATCCCACATCAATGACACGGAACGGAGCAAATGATTTTAATGGAGGTGAAAACAATCTGATGACATAAGGTTCAGGGTGGCGGTCATGAAAGAATGGAGTGTAAATGTATTGTAGCGAGTGAGACACAGGTGGATTCTCTGAATGACTTCTCTTGAACATATCGGTGACACTAACGTGATGGATTGGTAGCATTAACCCCAAATGTGGATGGTGTGATGGGACCATGGCGATGTGACCGGTGAATGAAACAACCCAACCCGACTTGGATGCGGAGTGAAAGTGTCATGTTCAAGAGCGACTTGCTACCAACAAAGTTTCTTCAAGTTTTCTTCCCAATTTTTCCCCAGTCATTGCTGACCAGTACCTCTTTATTTTTGTCAAGCTTGAGGAGGATAACATATGCTTGTTCTATAATTTTCCCTTCGGGCAAACCCATCGCTATGTTTTAACGAGCCTAGCGATAGTGAAACTCGTTCTTGTTTGCTATGGACAAGTTTGTCGCTATTAAGTTTTAACGAGTTTAACGACAAAGATAAATCGGTCCTTTTCAATTTTAGAGAGTCTGAAAAGGGACGTAAAGGAAACTCCAAAATTCCTTTTTCGTCATCTAATCCCTTAAGTCCGAAAAAGTATAAAACAATACAGAAGGGATGAATTTTTGATACTTTTAACGAGCCGAACAAAACAAGCACTCGATCTTTTTGTGTAATAATCCCTCAGGTCCAAAAAGATTAAAATCTAAAGGAGGGATAGCACTTCCGGTCCCTTTAACGAGCCGGAGAGGCCAATGGCTCGACAATCTTTTCATATTTTACGAGTCAGTTGAAAAGAGCTTAAAGGAGACTCGTCTTTTGAGGAAAGAGTGATAAAATTGGGTAGCAGCTGATTCCAGGTAAGGTTTGGAATTTTCCAATCACGGCAGTGTTACAAGGATGGCTAGTGGGATCACTCTTCGCAGCTATTCCTCAAAAGGGGTAAACAATCAAATGGAGGTGAATGATCGGCCAATACAAAGTGGAGGTGATGATGAGAACACAACCAAGGCTTTAAAGGCTGAAGTACTACATTCACGATGGTTATTTACTGGGAAATAGTTCATTTTTTAATGAGCTTAAACGCGGGGAGAAACATTTGCTCATGACTTATGTTTATTTTTTAACGAGCTTGAACTATGTGCTAAAACTGCTCGATTAATCCAGTCGTATAATAAGAATGTCCCATTTAAAAACGGCAATTTTTAGAGTTTTGCCCCACATCCTTTCTTTATGCAAGTTAGGAAACGACCAATCCTACGAGTTTAAAGGGTTAGAGGACCTACAAATTTAAAAAATAAATAGTCGCTCTTCGCTTGCACGCCAAAAGGTTTGCATGCCCCCAGGTATAAAACAGAGTTTCAAGGTCACCTTTCAAATCTCCAACAAAACATTTGTTTTATCAGGAAAGGTCTACCTCTTTCAGGTTACCAAAGATTGTTCTATTCACAGCGCAAACAAAACACTTCTTCGGCGATGTCTACCGAAATAGACAAAGGTGAGACAATCCACTCACATAACTTTGACGAGAGAATCTTATTCCAGTCTAACCCCCTCTTCCAATCACGGACGGGAGTACAGTCCAGTCATATATCTCTCGCGGAAACCTACCCTATACCCGAAGTTTTCCTGCCGAAGCAGACCAGGGTGCATGCCCCCTGGGTTTCAGTCATGTCCCCCGAATCACTCGCGCTCATCAGGTGGACGGACTGGAGATTGATGAGACATTCCTTGTGTGAAAAGACCATTCAGGGATGGCATATGACTATTTGCTCTGTGTGATCCGGGAAATGAAAGCTGGTCTACGAGCTTGACCATTCTTCCTTCGTGTGGAAAACACATTACTCTAAAGAGTGATGAGACAATGGCTCCCATGCAATAAATATAGTCTTGTCCAAGGAGTAGATTATAATCCAGGGGTCCTTGAACTACCATTATGTTCATGTGAACGGTTTTCCCTCTCAATGTTATGGGCACATTGGGAAGGATCCCTAACGGTCGACTGGTTCCTTTGTCAAAGCCTGTTATATTTCTCATCTTAGGCAAAAGCGATGGCGAACCAAGCGCTTTCCAAGTAGTAGAAGAAAGGATACTCACAGAAGCCCCTTCATCTATGATGGTACCAGCCATAACCATTCTATATATTTGAGAAATAATTCGGAATGGTACACTAGCCGGTAAACGGGGTCTGCCTAGTTGATTCTAGTCGAAAGAAACAACTAGGTTGCTTGGAGGTGGGACCGAATAGACGGCCGGGTACGACTCTGACGAACTTCCTTCCTGCGGTAAAGGAATGGGTAAATTGCCCCCATGTTCATTGGAGTCTGTGCTTACGAAAAGAATTTGGACGGTGTCACCCTTATTCTCTTCTGTGACTGTATCATCTGAAGATGGAACCTCTGAAGGCAAGACCGGGTCAACTGCCACCTCGATCTTTTGACTTTCGTCTGGTATGGGTTCAGATGGTTTGTCTTCAATGATAGATTTTTCGGCTGAACACCTGGGCGGGTCAGCCGGATTTTCAACTAGTGACGGACTTGGCAAGAGTTTTTTATATCCAGGAGGAAGTCGTAACGGTGAAACCGGACGATCGTCCAAAACTCTTTTAGCCTCGTCTAAGAAGGGACAACGGTGGATGGCATGATTGCCTTCGCACAGTTTACAAGGAAATCTATATTTTCCTTTTTGTCCTGGGGCTTCACTTTCACTAGTCGACGGTGTGTTTTCAACATGATCATCAGAGGTTGACGACACTGGGTTGTGCAAACGAGGAGACCAGTCCCTTAAGATCCGAGGGATACAGGGACAATCTCGATGATAGTGGTCTCCTTTGCAAATGACACATGGCGATTTAGGCCTGGTCGGTGCAGTGTGTGGATTTTCGCTAGACGATGCTTGGTTGCCCCCTTTCGCTTTTGGCTCCTTCTTCTTCTTCTCTTTCTTCTTCTTTTCCTTCTTCTTCTCAGGTACTTGACTTTTGGCTTTACCAGCCCCATCAAGCGAAGAGGAAGGAGGAGAGGAAGAATTGGAGGAAGTAGAAGGTTGGTGGGTAACTCTAGAATCGTCTAGTTGCTGACTCGATTGTTAAGGAATTGCGGTGTTCTGAACGACAGAGGTTGAGAAGAGCCATACGGGCAAGCCGATTGTCAATCCTGGAAGCGAAAATTTGGCCATATGGGGTGCACCAACATCTCCCCAAGAGGAGAAGGGACTAGGATTTCCTCCAAGGGGAATTCCTTGGTTGGTGGATTCCATTTTCTCAACCTAAGATCAACGCAGGAAAGGGTGATGATTATTCCGTTTAAAATAAATTTTAGATCCTTTGACACAACTTGTTTTTTCAATTTTAAAGAGTCAAGAAAAGACAAAAGATGACTCTAGTCGCCTTCGATTTTTAATGAGCCTGAAGTGACAAGTTCTCAGATGGACCTTTTCCGTTAAGGAGTCTAAAAAGGAACGAAAGGGACTGCTCTGGAAATCTAGGTAGAGGGATTAACAAACCAATCACAAAACTGCAGAATACTTTTTACGGTACGACAGTCAATCTTCCCGAATGCTGTGTTCAGTGCATTGCGATCGATAGGGTAGCAGACACGGCTTCCTATGGATAAAGGATTAAGCCTATTGTGGTCTCCCAAAATATACTCAACGGTACGTGGGAGCACAAGTCCGTACTGGCACTTATTGTCTCAAAGTGGAGGAATCACCCAACCATCAGTGAGAACAACAATTACCAGGCATTACGACGCCGGAATACGTCTCTAGCCTAGACTTCTAGATGTTGTGCGTTAGGTTCCAAAGTGTTGTTAGATTCATTAAATTTATTTTATAGTTGATCTTGCTTAAGAAATTTGCCTTTCAGGTTCACCGCGAGATGTAGATGTACAATTCCTAAGATGATAAACAGTCTTTTATCTTCTTTGTGCAATGAAAATCCTAGCTACTAAGGAAAGAGAGACAGTATTCTTTCACAAAGAGCAAAGAGCACACACTAAATGCACTGTCCTAAATCAAACCAATTAAACAGTCTAAATGCAAATGCACATGCATGTATTTGTTTTCGGCTTTCTTAGTATGTGAATGGTAAAAAGAAAGCTAATGCACAAATCTGAATTACTTTTCAAGCGACAATTACTAACAAGTTTCTTTTCAAAATCAAAGTGGAGACAATCACAACACTTTACGATTTGGAAATGAATACTTGCTTTCGACACTAGAAAAACTACAAATTCAGACCAAATACAATAGTAACAGGGTAATCGACTATCAATAGCAACCAAACTCTTTCCTATGACTGAAAACGACACTTGCGACACTTTCAAATCAAGGGACGATAGTACAATTACGTTACTTTTTGCAAAGGAGAACTGAAAATGACTCAACAAATACACAAAAACATTTACAGTTCTTTTGCACAATGGAGGCGGAATAACAACAAGGAAAAGGGGTTTCAAACAGAGATATACTGATTACAGGCAGCAAAATTCATGAATAGAACTGAAAAGAATGAATCACAGAAACCAAAACTGAACAATGCCTAGTCTGATCAGTGCACTTGTAACACAGTGAACTTGAAATGCAGTGCACCTACTACACTCGGGAAGTGCATTGAATTTCAGATTCACAGAACATAACCTGCGCTGGGTCAGAGACGAGACTTTGCTTGGGTTCCGGGTCACAGTTTGCAGTTCAGTTCATGGGTTTTGGCTGAGAAAATGGTAATCAGTAATGCAACAATCAGGGGTAGATCTAAGGAGGTTCTAAGAGCTACCATGAGGGCAATTAGAGAGTTTGTGAATCAGTTGTTTAAGTCATAAACAAATCCTGGAGATTGACTGAAGCGACATTTATCTACTTTGCATTTGCATAGCAAATGCAGTTCGAAAGCTACCTGGCTCGACTTCAGGCTCCGTCTGTAAGTTTATAAAATAAGCAACAAGGAAGATAAACAAACAAACTAATTCGTCCCCAGCGGAGTCGCCATTTTGTTACAGGGAAAAGTGTCTACACAGAACTGCTTATCCCACTAAGGTGTGGTAGCTACCTTAGAAATAAACAAAGTAAAGCTACTTTCGTTTTTCCTTTATGAAATATAGATGAGAGAAGAACAAAGAAGACCAACCTCTATCTTGCGCTTATCTCCTAGTTCGATTCCTCTCTCTCTTGATAGTCTTTCGCTACTTGCTCCCTTGTACGCCCAGTTTCACAGAGTACCTGTAGGATCACAGTAGCATAACACTATGCAAGAACATGGATCTATAATCATAAACAATCTAGGATCAGATGTAAATTGACCATACAAATGCATAAAACATAAATGACACAAGAGTATGGAGGAAAACTTGAATAGCTTTTATTGATAATCAAGAAAGAGCCAAGGGAGTTACAACCAGTTGTTCTGACCCAGCATCATCCTCTCAGCAAGTAAGCCCTTCTTCACCTCATACAAAGCTTAGATCACCCAACACTATAATGTTGTCTCAAGAAACCAACAACAATTCCTTACAAGATGCAAAATTCCAGCCTCTGGATCTCTGGGATGAGGGATCCATATATAGATATCTGTAAGGGAGATGAGTCAGCTTGTGATTTGATTAGTGTCTTCCCTCTGATAGTTCTTGCTTCCACTTGGAGATTGATGATCTCTAACTCATCCTTGGTCGAATTCAGAGAGGCAAGTGTCACAGGAGAAGTTTCTGGAAGATTCCATGCCTCTCCACCTCGCGGAATGACACTGCCATTTGTCACTTCTCGCCCATCGCACCCCATAGAAGGGCTTTTTGAAATGCAACGCACCCACAGAGTGTACTTAGGTGAGATGCAACGCACTTTGCCTATGGAGCAGCTGAAATGATCCTGTTTTGACCACTTTTGAGCAATTTTTCATGGAGAACTTCTGGGAGAAGCTGTAATCAGTTGACCTTGTTCCTTTAGGGGTTAGAACAACACTTTTAGGGACTTAGGAGCCCTTGGTTTATGGACATTTCATGCTTGGGGTTGCAGTGCCCAAAAATGTCTATAACAATAGGGCTTGTACCAAACTGCAATTTATTACACTGGTCTACCCATTTATTCATTTGCAAATGAAAGGGAGTAGAGAAATGAAGCTAACAACCCAATAATTGTTGAAATATCTTCAAAAATGTGTTGTGCAAAATAATCATGTGAGAATAAACCTTTGCATATAAGTCTTCAGGGAAGGATTTTGATTTTGATATTTTTCTACATGCCTGATTGTCCCAATTCTCTCTTTCCTCCATTGTTTCTTGAAGAGAGTGAATGGACCAACGTGAATTACTACTAGTAGCCTTATGCTCGTTTGTTGTTTATGTATTGTTATCAGAAAGCATATAAATTATCTTTTTCCTTACATCAATTTTTTTTGTAAATGTATATAAACATTTTGCAAGTGGTTCCTATTAGCCTTCTGCTAGTTTGTTGTTTATGTATTGTTATTAGAAAGCATATAAATTATCTTTTTCCTTGCATCAATTTTTTTTGTAAATGTATTCAAACATTTTGCAAGTGGTTCCCATTAAGTGTTGAATCCCATGGCAACTATGTTTGGTGGAATCATTGGGTAGGAGGTTGTGAAATCTTGTTATGGAAAGTTTCATCCACTTTTGCAAGTTTTATTTCTTTGGCACCCTACTTACTCTTTTTATGTATTTCTCTTAAATATAAAAGGAAGTGTACCCTTTTTTTATAGGTCAGGAAGGGCAAGGTAGAAGAGCGGTAGAAGAGCATAGGAAGGGCAAGGTAGAAGAGCATTCAATTATTTATTGTCCAATATCGATTTCTATATTCCTACTTGTGTAGTTCTTATATTTTGATTCATTGGAATCTCTTCCTGTAGAACCACTTGGGACAAAGGATGTGAGACCTTTGAATAGTCGTTATGATGCTCAGATTTTTGTATTTGGAAAAAAGGTGCATAAAAATTTGGAAGATACAAAATTATTTGTTGTGGGGGAAACTTCTCTGGGATGTGAGATTCTAAACAACTTAGCCTCATGGGAGTTAGGGAAAGAAAACTATAACTTTTAGATGCTCGAATTAGGGAATTTTTATTTTTTGAAAATTTTAGGATTTGTTTCAGTAGGTTAGTATTACTAAGTTTAATTTTTATTTAAATAATATTAACATGACTTGTCAAGTGACCCTATGGATTGTGATCTATGTTGATAAGTCTGTTGTGTAGAAATGCTTCAACCTAGTTATTATGTAAAGAAGCATTTTTATATTTGTAAAATTCTATATTTTTATTTTTATTTTTTTTGAATTTGTTATAAAAATACTATATAGTAGTAAGACATTTACTTTTTTGTGTGACTACCATTAACTTATTAACCAAACCCCAACTATCTTAATAAAATTTACACATATTATAAAATAAATTGAATCTAAATCTACTTTTAACCAATTCAACCACAACCCAAAATTAACATCTTTAAATTCATTATTCACACATTTATTTCACCTACCCTATTAAAAAAAATATATCTAAAAACAATTATATATATAGTTTTTATATTAATGATGAAATTATATTCGAAATCATATCATTAAAAGTTAGTTAATATATATATATATATATATATATTTTTTAAGAAAATTAAAGTATTAAATTCCAATTTCAAAATTGTAAACATTTTGTTTAAAAATTCTCCAACGGTCGTACGCACAAGAGTCCAAGATTCAATCAAGACATTCTAAAATCCATTGTTGTTAAAAATTAAATGGTTGAATTCTAATTTTGAATCATTTAAATGGTTGAGTTCTAATTCTGAATTTTGGTAATTCATTGTTTCAAAATTCGCTTTTGGTTACTTTGGCAAAAGTCAAATCTAGAATTAAATCTTGTGCCAGAACAACAACACTATATATTTGTGTTGCACCACATCGGAACCGTCGTCAATAAAACTTCTTGTTCTCTCAGGTGAAAAGTTGCACTATACAGCCGTCAGCTGACGTATTCTCTTTGATGGAGTCACATGTAACTCTTACAGGTTTTGTATTAAATGGTATATATATATATATATCGTGGTCTTTTCTAAACACTAAATTGTGGTCAGAATGTTTATGGATTATTCCTAGTTTATAATTTAAATCAAATTAAATAAGGTTTTATATTAAATGTAATATATATATATATATTTTGTGGTTTACTGTAAACACTAAATTGCAATCATCAGAATATCAGAATATTATGGACTATTTATAGTTTATAAGGTAAATATAACTAAATAAGATTTTGTTGTGTATTAAATGTTAGTTATATATATATATTTCGTGATCATTTATAAACACTAAATAGTTATCAGAATGTTATGGATTATATATCGTTTATAACTTAAATCAAATTAAGTAGGTTTTGTATTAAATGTAATTTATATATGCTTAGGGTCTCTTATATCTTTCGTGATCTCTTATAAGCACTAAATTATAGTTATCAGAATGTGGATTATACATGGTTTATAACTTAAATCAAATTAAGGTTGGTTTTGTATTAAATGTAATATATATAATATTTCTTATACATGGTTTATAATGGCACACATCAACTTACTCTCGTGGTTTTTTTCTTAACCCAGGGATACCAGTTGGACTTTGGTGCGGCTATCCCAGTTCTTGGTTTACAATGGAATCTTGAAGTACATCGTCAAATGAATCCCTTAGCAATCATTTCACGATGTACTTCAAGAAGGTGTTCCCCCGAAATATTTTCAACTTTATCCATATCAGCATTAAGCTATACGAGATCTCAACACCTTGTCAAAGTGGTGAATGCACATTAATGCAATTTACAAGGAATGGAGGTCAATGCGATAATCATGTAAGATCTGCATTACAAATGGGACATTTCGAATCCTTACAATATATGTGGGGGCACTGTTGAAATTTGCAACAATAAATATTGAAATTTATTTTTCTCTTAATTAAATTAGAAGTAAATTGTAATTTCATATCACATGAAAATTTGTACGAGTTAACTAAGTCACGAAATTTTAGTTAGTTCAGTTAATTAGAGTTGAGGGTCAAATTAGAGGCATGTAGAGCTCTCTCTAAGTTTTAAGGGGTCCAATTGCAATTTATTTTGACTTGTAATTATTTAACTTAACTATTTGAGATTGGAGTTAAAAAGAAGTTGTATAATCATCAAATTGTATAGGTGGTGCATTTAGTCAGAAGAAGGCCTAAAATAAATCATTCCTTAATTAGAGAACCCACTAATTTTAACCATTCGAATTGCCTTTAAAAGGAGGAATGAAGGCACAAGTTTAATCATTGTTTGGGTGAATACGAGTTGGTGAGACAAGCAATAGGAAACACATGTTTGTGCATTGAACTTGTGAGTGCAAGGAAGTAGGGGCTTGGCAAGGAGCATATTTGGCTAAGTGTTGGCTTGAGTTAATTTGTGAAGCAGTGATATAAATTGTACTTGTGCAAAGATTGTTTGGGTTGAACCAACATTGTATTTTCTTCTCAAATCTTCTAGTTAATGCAATATACAGATAGCAGGGGTTTTTTGTTGTGGCTTTCCCCAGAAAATTATTGTGTTATGTGATTGAAATTCTTCTTTTTTATGCTTTGTGATTTCATTGATCAATTTTTGTTTCCGCTCATGAGTAGAGAAGATTCAAGTAAATTGTTTTAGCATATTACAATATCCAGTTTGAATCTATAATAAATATCTACATGGTATCGAAGCAAGAAATTTTTGGGTGGTGAGTTTGCAGAGCAAATCTGAAAATTTTGTGCAAAATTTTCAAAAACAAATAGCAGATCTGGATTCCTTGTGAAAAATACACAAATTCGAAAAAAAATTGGTTGAATCAGAGTTCGGACGAGGGAGTTATAGCCGATTTAAAATCAACTCTTTTACTTTTTTGCAGATTTTTTTGTGATAGTGGGACAATTACAACGGGGATTTGAGTTTCCAAAGTGCTCAGACGATGTGATATTTAACAAAGGGAAGGTTTTCCTTAGACATATCACCACGATACAGATGAAACAGATCAGTGTTCGAGTCAAGAACCTGTATGCTCTCGAGGTCGAAGATGCATGCAAAGCTTTGAGAAACAAGGCAAAGGTTAGAGACTTGATGGTTGCGAGGGAGCATGAATTACCTCTCAACATGCAGCATCAGAAAGTTGTGGAGCAGTCACAATTAGAAAAGAAGAGAGGAGACCGAGTGGAGATATCCCCTCAAGCAGAGATCTCCAGTAAGGGGAAATTTTGAGCCAAGTGGGCAGAAGGGGCACATGCAACCATACCTCCAAGTGAAAGGTCAGGTGATGCGAAGTAATAGTCCCAAGAGTGCAAAAATTAGGGAAAGATCCATTAAGATGTTTTATCTCATGGATCATTACCTTGCTATGGGAGCCCACAAGACATAGTAGCACGATAGATCAGTGGTGGTTGATGCAATCAAATGCTAGAGTAATAGCAGTAGTCAGATACTAGGGAGCGCAAAGCAGAGTTAGCAGCAATGCACATGGCACAGTGTAGAGTCAGCAACGACACAGAGTTTTCAGTAGACAGTGCATTAGCTAGTAGCAATAAGAGACTCTGGTGACAGATGCATCATACTGATTCAGTTTTGATGCTTTTTTAGTTTCAGAAGTTGCAAGTAGCAACAACACTAGAGAGAAGTGTTGCTTACAAAACATGCCAAAGGTACCGAATCGAGATAGAGTTGAATTCCTTTTTTGTCGAGAGGGAGTGTTGAAATTTGCAACAAGAAATATTGAAAATGGCAACAAGAAGGCGCTTCTAATTTAATTTTCCCTTAATTAAATAAGAAGTAAATTGTAATTCCACATCACATGATAGCTTGTACGAGTTAACTAAGTCAAGGAGACTTAGTTAGCTCAATCAATTCAAGTTGAGGATCAAACTAGAGGCATGTAGAGTTATCCCTAAGTTTTAGGGGGTCCAGTTGTAGCTTGTTTTTAGTTGTAATTATTTAATTTAATTATTTGAGTTAAAATCAGTTTAACTAGTTCTAACTAATGGAGGAACTAGTGAGAGGTCAGTGAATTAAATTAGATTTAATTCACATGCAGTGATCAATCAGATAACTGATAATTCGCTATAAATAATTGTTGCATGTTAGTTCTGAGGAAGACCTAGTTGATATTGGAGTTAAAGGGAAGCGTATTGTTAGTTGTATAATCATCAAATTGTATAGGTGGTGCATGCAGTCAAAAGAAGGCCTAAAATAAATCATTCCTTAATTAGAGAACTCACTAATTTTAACCATTCGAATTGCCTTTAAAAGGATGAATGAAGGCACAAGTTTAATCACTGTTTTGGTGAGCACGAGTTGGTGAGACCAAGCAATAGGAAGCACAAGTTTGTGCACGGAGCTTGTGAGTGCAAGGAAGTAGGGGCTTGGTAGGCAACATATTTGGCTAATTATTGGCTTGAGCTGATTTGTGAAGTAGTGAGATAGATTGTACTTTTTCAGAGATTGTTCAGGTTGAAAAAGAATTGTATTTTATTCTCAGATCTTCTAGTTAATGCAATATATAGATAGCAGGGGTTTTTAGCTATGGTTTTCCCCAAAAAATTATTGTGTTATGTGTGATTGAAATTCTTCCTTTTTCTGCTTTGTGATTTCATCGATCAATTTTTGTTTCCGTTGATGAGTAGAGTAGATTCAAGTCAATTGTTTTAGCATATTACAATATGCAGTTTGAATCTACAATAAAAATATACATGCACGACAAGACTACAAAGAAATTTCAACTATTTAATACGGGTCTGCTGGAAGTCTTGGGGCTGAATCTTCTTTTATTCCATCATATAAAGCACCCATTGACATTCTTGTCAAGCTAGTGAAAAATGGTGTTACATTGGAATCAAGAGATAAGTTGAGGTACTACCACTTGGAAGGAAAATCCTCTTCTACTTGTAAACATCAGTTAGAGGATACCCCTAAGTATCAGAAATCCTAACATCAAAAGCAACTAATAAGACCGAGGACCTTCATTCCTAAGGCCATGGAAGTGACAACATAGGATCCTATGAGAGAAAACCATTCACACGGGAAGGTTCTCAACATTTAAATCCCAAATACACATATATAAGCAAGAGCACAGAAAGTAAGGCAAGAACAGAGGATGATGGAATACATCAAATTAAAATAGATCTGATCTCCAGTACAACTGAATCCATGCAAATAAAAGAGACTCAGATGGAGTTGGCCAATGAGAAAATTTAGTCTCAAGGGATTTGTTGTTAGGCGTTAAACTCTTTTGGGGTCCCAAGCCAAGAAATTACTCATGGTGGGATGACAGAAACAATCACGAGTACTAGTCATGCGAAAACCCAAGGCAAAGGTAGTCCTTTAAATGAGAATTGTGATGTGATGAGAACAAAATGTGGGTCTATGTTTGGGGATATGGATATGGAGCATATCCAGACAATAAATTTGAGATAGATCGATCAATGTGAAAGCTTGATTAATACCTAGACCAATGCAAAATCTACACGTATGAAACATACAACAGAAGTACAGGATGATGAGCCCACAATTGAGAGAACATCTTCCAAAGAAAAATCCTCGAAGGCAATTGAAACACAAGAGGAATGGAGTACCCACTCACAAGAGAGTGAAGAGGTCTTTGAAGTGAGAAAGTCATTTGAAAGCCTTGAAATATTGATACTCTTGAGCCTTGCACCAACTAACTCCCAAGTTAAGGGCATGTTTAAAGCAGTGCCTCTACAAGAAAACAAAGTGCCCTGCAATAGCAAGGGCACTATGGTTGTATTGGGTCCTTGTCGAGTCACTCTAGTAGGGATAACATTTTTCCAAAGGCAATGACCAAGGGTCGCTCTGTTAATTTTGATAGCATAGTGACAAATTCCAATCATGGGACTAGATTCCTCTTTTTGAGAGGACCAATTTGATTATTGAAGCACTTAATTTGGACAAGGGAAAGTGTATTTTTGAATTAAACCATGCATGTGTACATTTGATTAGGTCGGCCTTAAAGAAAATTGGACACCCATGGATGGCTATAAATGCAAGTCAAGTGAATCTCATTTGGACAATTATTAAGAAGCATTATTATATTCTCTTATTTGATTTTGGCTCGCATAGTTCTGAGGCAGTTCACGAAGATTGGCTCGCACAGGTCTGAAATGACAGGGTCTGAAGCTCACACACCTGTCTAGGTTTTTGGGTCACAACTGCAGGCTTGTCATAAGTAGGTTTCGGTTATAACCTCAAGAATACATGCCTATGCATGCAGTTGAAGGGTTTCAACTGCACACACAACACTCTCTTCGTGTGGTTGGAACCTAGGGTTTGGTTCTCACAGTTGACCGAAGGTTTCATCAGTTGACCGCAAATAATGATAGTTAACCACAGGCTTCTGAATCATGGTTTTGATTATTAGCATTGTTGGGTTCATATCATGATTTTGTTTAGTTCATTTTTGCTGAATATTTGTATGGATGAAGATATGGATCATTTTACTCTCTTTTGTTGAATCATTCAATGACAATATATTAAGAATGACGCAGGAGGTTGATGAAATGAGGTGGTGGTCTGAAAATAGACTAATGGTTAACTTTATAACCAATTAGTTGCACGCAAATTGATTCTGTACGTGGCCTTTTGGCCTCTTTGGGTCCCTCTTAACTGACTGATCACCACCAGTCCCACTTTAACTCTTCCACTGACTGAGTGCTTCAATCTGCACCGTCGATTTCATTCCTTCATATCCAAAGACTATCACGTCGTATCACGCACCAACTAGTCGGACGATCACCACCATCGATTGACCCCACTTGATCCAACAATCGTCGCAGAATCTCGCACGGATTCTTGCACGGTTGTTATCAAATCGAGAGCACGCAAGAAAAGTTGTTTTGGCATTCTACATGTCGACCTCTAAGGCTAATTGTGCAGGCTTGGAACAATACCATTTACCTCCTTTTGGGTGCGCAAGATGCCACTTCCCGCTTATCGAATACTACCCACGTGTTTAAATCAAACATTTTAATAAAGACGCTTAATGAAAGAGTTAACACTTAAGCTCAATATTAACCTTTAACGCTAATTGACCGTGATTAACGATAAAACACATAAACGACTGTGATTTATCAATAAAGCGTTAAAACAAAGGAAATACCCGATTAGGGTCTAGAACGCCTATACACAGATTCAATGAATTTCACCCTATGACTAACATGCAACATCACACTTCAATCAATTACTCAATAATATAGAAATTACAAAGTCTTGGCCCTCTCAACTCGATTACAACAGTTTGTCTGACCCTTGTCTCAATCTCAAATCCTATCTTTGTCACACCTCTCACTTACTCACTCTGTTCTCAATCATCTAATCTCCCTGTCATTACATTCTTTTTCCTTTTATGAATCAAATCCTATCCTAACTGCATTGACAACTCGATCCCTATTTTAATCAATCTAACAATTAAATCTCTATTCTCAAGCTCTGTTACACACCTACACTAACAACTTATCTCTTAGTCTAAAAATAATACAATATTCTAATTATTACAATAATTGAATATAAAGACAAATTCGAGAGATCCAACCCTCTCTACTAAAACTGACTTTGACCACTCAGGTCAATGAAATTCATCTCATGTTAGCCACAACATGTGAACATACAATCACATTGCTGGCTAAGTCCGGATGCTCCTACATCAGACTCCTAGGGAAGAAAAGAATTCTTCATCAAAATTTCAGGATTTACTCCATACTTCTGTAACTCTGCTACTGTCAACCAACTAGCATCCTCCACTGGTTGTCCCTTCCATTTGACTAGATACTAAAAATAAACCTGTCCTCTGGTTCTTTTGGATACTCTTTTCTCCAAAACAGCTTCCACCTCTTTCTTGACTATCTTTGGCATTTGTTCTTCCCAGTTTAAAGTTTGAACTTCATCTTCTGTAGGTTCCTTCTGTAGCTCTGTCTCTGTCTCTTTGTATGGATACAAATTTGCAACATTGAAAATAGGTGATATTCCAATTCCTTATGGCAATTCAATTTCATAAGCATTAGTTGAAAACTTCCTCACAATTCTGCATGGTCCTATATTTTTCATCTTTAGTTTATTGTAAGTCCCAACAGGAAATATTTCTTTTCTCAAGTATACCATCACTAGATCCCCCACTTGGAATTCTTTTTCTTTCCTCCTCATATCTACTCTCTGTTTGTATTTGCCACTGCTTTCCTACAATCTGTCTTTGACATCTTCTTGTAGTCTTTGCATCGACTGCTCTGCAAACTCTTCAACTTTTGCACTTCTTGTCTCCCGTTTACCCAAATTTCTAAGCTTATACACACCTCTTGGATTCATCCCAAAAGCAATCTGAAATGGACTCATCCCAGTACTTTAGTTTGGAGTTTCATTATAAACAAACTCAGCTTGAGCAAGTGCTAAATCCCACTGCTTAGGATTTTGATACATTAAACTTTTCAATATGTTCCCCAAGCTTCTGTTTACCACTTCGATCTGTCCATCTGTTTGAGGATGGTATGCTGAATTGAAACTAAGGTTAGCACCTAGTTTCTTCCAAAGAGTTCTCCAGAAATTCCCAACAAACTTTGTATCCCTATCAGACACAATACTTACAGGCAATCCATGTAACCTTACAACTTTTGAAAAAAGCATAGTAGCAATATGTGTTGCATCACTAGTCTTTTACATGCAATGAAATGTGCCATTTTGGAAAATCTATCTACCACAACATAAATGGAATCATTCCCTCTTTGAGTTCTAGGTAACCCCAAAACAAAATCCATACTAACTGCATCCCATGGTCGGTCTGGTATTGGTAATGGTTGGTACAATCCTATATTTTGGCTTCTCCCTTTAGCATGCTGACAGATTCTGCACTTCTCAACAAACTTCTTAACATCAGTTTGCATCTTTTGCCAATAATAAAAAACATTTACCTAAGCAAAGGTTTTGTCTTGTCCAAAGTGCCTAGATAATCCTCCACTGTGTTTCTCCTTGATTATGTTTTCCCTCATAGAACATTTGGGAATGCACAATTTGTTACCTTTAAACAGTAAACCTCCTTGGATAAGATAATCCAACCACTGGCTTCTATTATGAACTATTGGATTTTGTACAACTGCATAAATATCTTTAAAATATGCGTCATATTTATACATATCAACCATTTCTTCAAATCCTACAACACCAACTCTTAATTCTTGCACAATGAAATTTACCCTGCTAAGAGCATCAACAACTTTGTTCAACTTACCACTTGTATGTTTTATCACAAAAGTGAAACTCTGTAAAATCTCTACCCACTTGGCATGTTTCTGGTTTAATTTTGGCTGGTTGTTTATGAACTGTAATGCATGATTGTCAGAATATAATACAAACTCTTTTGGTAGCAAATAATGTCTCCATTTTTTTAAAGCTTGCATAATAACATAAAATTCTTTATCATAAGAAGAATACTTCTTCTTAGCTTCATTTAGTTTCTCACTAAAGTATGCTATTGGTCTATGTTCTTGACTCAAAACTGCTCCAATTGCAACTCCACTAGCATCAGTTTCAACTTGAAACCCTTTTCCAAAATCAGGTAAAGCTAAAACATGTTTCTCTATAGTTTTCTTTTTCAACAACTTAAAATTTCGGTCTACTGCTTCTGTCCACTTGAATGGCTGATTAGTCTCTTTGATTGTTTTAATAATTGGTGCACAAATCTGACTAAAATTCCTGATAAATTTTCTATAAAAACTTGCAAGACCCTGAAAGCTTCTTGCCTCAAATATGTTTCTTGGAATAGGCCAGTTCCGAATTACTTGGACTTTCTCTGGATCCATTTTCAAACCTTCTTTAGAAACTACAAATCCCAAATAAACTAATTCTTCTTTCATGAAACTACATTTCTTCAGATTTACCAGTAGTTTCTCTTTCTGCAGAGTTCTTAAAACCAACTTAAGATGCTCTAGATGTTCTTCTTTGCTTCAACTGAAAACTAGAATATCATCAAGATAAACAATGACAAACTTGCCTGCATATTCCTCCAAGACTTCATTCATCAATCTCATGAATGTGCTAGGTGCATTAGTGAGTCCAAAAGGCATCACTAACCACTCATACAACACATTATTTTTTTTAAATGCAGTCTTCCATTCATCTCCTTCTCTAATCCTTATTTGATGGTATCCACTCTTCAAATCTATTTTAGTAAAATACTTTGACCCACTCAAACAATCCATCAAATCATCCATGCATGGTAAAGGAAATTTATACCTGATAGTAATCTTGTTTATGGCTCTGGAATCAGTACACATACGCCATTCACCCGCTTTCTTTGGACTGAGTATTGTTGGTACAATACATGGACTAAGACTCTCTCTGATTAATCCCTTATCCATCAGTTCTTGCACTTGTCTTCCAAATTCTGCATTCTCTTTAGGAGTTAATTTGTATGCTGCTTTGTTTGGCAAACTTGTTGCAGGTATCAGGTCAATGTGATGACTAATACTCCTGATTGGTGGCAATGCATTTGGCAACTCGTCCACAATAATATCAGCAAAATCATTCAACGGAGTTTTGATTTCTTCATGTAAATCATCTAAGTTTGTAGAAGTCAAAATTACCTTAGGCCTCCTTATGACAACAAAATGCATCTGTTCATCCTTCTTGATTTCTTGCAGTAATTATTTCCCACTCATCAGCATAACACTGTTTCCAAGCGCTTCTTTGCCTGCTTCATCCTTCAATGACAACAATGTATGCTTATTTCCATCCTTCTCAAAAGTGTAAGTATTTATTCTCCCATCATGAATAGTTTTCCGATCAAACTTCCAAGGTATTCCCAACAACACATGGCATACATCCATTGGAATTACATCACACAATATCACATCCTTATAAGTACCAATCTGCATCTCTACCTTACATTGTTATGTCACAATAATCTAATGTCCTTTTTGCAGCCATGACACTTTTTAAGGAGTAGGTTGTACTATTTTCACTAATCCTAGCTTGTCCACCATTTCTATAGAAACAAGGTTATGAGTGCTTCCACTTTCAATTATCACTTTACAACATTTTCCTTTGGACTTACATTTAGTTCTGAATAAACTCCTTCTCTGAGCCGGTTCTCCTGTCTCTTTCTTTGCCTTAAGCAATACCCTTTTCAACAACAAAGATTCTCCTTCTTCGATTGATTCTTCCTTGTTTACAATTTGAGGTTTTTCTTCCTTTGCCTCAGCCACATTCACATTCCTCTGATTTTTTGCTTTATTATGAGGACAGTCCCATGATCCATGTCCCCATTCTCCACATGTATAACACCGAATATCTCTTCCTTGACCTCTTCCTCTGTGTGAAAATCTTCCTCTACTAAAGTCTCCTCTCTGTGGTGGTCTACTACTTGAACTTCCTGCTTCACTCTAATGGTGCTGAAAACATGGTCTGGTAGTTCCTCTACCTCTTACTGAACTTTTCCCTTTGTTCCTTTGATTCTGTTTCCTCAACATCTTCTTTTCTACCTTCAAAGTTGATTGATAGGCATCTTCAATTGTCTTCAGACTTAGCAAGCTGATCTCATCCTGTATGTCATATCTCAAGCCATTGATATATCTGGCTACCTTTTCTATGTCATCCTCTGCATGTCCTACTCTAATACAATCATTCCTTTTTTCCTCAAATTCCATAATTGTTTGAAGAGATTTAACTGATAATCTTTTGGCATAAATTTAGCGTTCAATTTACTCACCATTTTATCCCATTGTTTGATCTTAGACTTTCCTTTTCTTGCTCTAGATGTTTGTACTTCATCCCACTAGATAGCTGCATGACCTTTCAATCTGGTAACTATAAATTTCACCTTCTTTTTATCATCAACCTCCTCATAGTTGAAATACTTGTCCACTGAACTGATCCAGTCCATCAACTCTTCTGCATTGAGATTCCCTTCATACAAAGGTATTTCCACCTTTAGTCTTCCACTTACTTTAGCCAACATCTTGATAACTTTGGTATTTTGTTTTCCTCCTCTTCTTCTTCCTCAGAAGATTCTTTTACAACACTGGAAACTCCTTCATCAAGTGCTCTCTTTTGAGCAGTCTCCATTGTGTCCATCCTTGTACGTAGACTTTGGATCTCATCCAGCAAAACTGCATTTGCTTCAGGTCTTCCTCAACCTATGCCATCGCCTCTCCTCAGTGACATGTTTGTTGTAGCAAAACTTAATCTTTGGGCTCTGATACCAAAAATGACGCAGGAGGTTGATGAAATGAGGTGGTAGTCTGAAAATAGACTAATGGTTAACTTTATAACAAATCAGCTGTGCGCAAATTGATTATGTATGTGGCCTTTTTCCCTCTTTGGGTCCTACTTAATTGACTGATCACTGCTGGTCCCACTTTAACTCTTCCTCTGACCGAGCACTTCAATCTGCACCGTCGATTTCATTGCTTTAGATCCAACTACTATTGCGTTGTATCACGTTCCAACTAGCCAGACGATCACCACCGTCGATTGACACCATTTGATCCAACGGTCGTCTCGCAATCTCCCGCATATTCTTGCACAACCATTATAAAATCAAGAGAATGCGAGAAAAGTTGTTTTTACGTGCTACGTGTCAACCTTTAAGAATAATCACGCGGGCTTGGAACAATACCATTTACCTCCTTTTGGGCACGCGAGATACCACTTCCTTCTTATCGAATACTACCCACGTGTTTAAATCAAACCTTTTAATAAAGACACTTAAGGAAAGAGTTAGCGCTTAAGCTCAATATTAACCTTTAACACTAGTTGACAGCAATTAACGATAAAACACATAAACGGCTGTGATTTATAAATAAAGCATTAAAATAGAGGAAATACCCTATTAGGGTCCAGAACGCCGATACACAGATTCAATGAATTTCACCCCAGGACTAACACGCAACATCACACTTCAATCAATTACTCAATAATATAGAAATTATAGAGTCTTGGCCCTCTCTGCTCAATTACAACAGTTTGTCTGACCTCTGTCTCAATCTCAAATCCTATCTCTGTCACACCTCTCGCTTACTCACTCTGTTCTCAATCATCTAATCTCCCTGGCATTACATTCTTTTTCCTTTTATGAATCAAATCCTATCCTAACTGCATCGACAACTTGATACCTATTTTAATCAATTTAACAATTAAATCTCTATTCTCAATCTCTGGTACACACCTACACTAACAACTTATCTCTTAGTCTAAAAATAATACAATATTGTAATTATTACAATAATTGAATATAAAGACAAATTCAAGAGATCCAACCCTATTATAGACATATTTGGGAACTGCAACCCCAATCACATATGTCAATAAACCAAGGGCTCTCAAACCCCTAAAAGTGTTGTTTCATACCCTAAAGGATCAAGGTCAACTGATTACATCATTTCCCAGAAGCTCTCCCTGAAAAACTGCTCAGAACTGGTCAAAACTGGACCATACCGACTGCTCCATGTTGAGGGTGCAATGCATCTCACCTGCAGCACACAAAGGGTGCAATGCATACTGAAAAGCCCTTCTGTAGGGTGCGATGAGCAAGAGCAGACAAATGGCAGAAGCAGTTTGCTAGGTGGAAACTCAGAGAATCTTCTAGAAACTGCTCATATGACACTTGCCTCTCTGAATTCGCCCAGGGATGAGTAAAAGATCATGAAATATCCAAGTGGAACCAAGAACTATCAGTGAAATGACACTAATCAAAATCCCAGAAGCTGACTCACTCCTCTACAAACATCTATATATGGATCCCTCATCCTAGAGATCCAGGGGCTCGAATTTTGTAATTTGTAAGGAAGTGTTGTTGGTTTCTCTTTGAGACATTGTATTATTGGGTGACCTAGCTTTTCATGAGGTGAAGAGGGCTTTCATGCTGGGAGGATGGCACTGGATCAGACAGCTGGGTTGTAATCCTCTCTTCTACTACTTCTATAAATAAAGCTATTTGAGTTTTCCTCCATATACTTGTATATTTCTGAATCTTGTATTTGTGTATGCATTTGTATGGTTAATGTACTTCTGATTCTACATTGTTTATGGTTATAGATCTCTATGCTTTGATGGTATTTTCTTGCTTTGACTCTACAGGTGTTCTTTGAAGTGGGACAAGTGAGAAGCGAGTGGCGAATCTCTATCAAAGGGGAGAGGAAACAAGCAAGGAGCCAAGCGAAAGACTGAGATTGGTACTCTCTGCTTCTCTCTCATATATCTCTCATAAAGGAAAACACAAGTTACTTTGAATTGTTTGTTTCTAAGATAGCTACCCGTCTTAGTGGGACTAGTAGCTCTAAATGGACACTAGTTTTCTTGGAAACAAAATGGCAACTCCACTAGGGAGTGAATAGTTTGTTTGTTTGTTACTGTTGTTTGCTTTATAAACTACAGACAGAGCTTGAAGTTAAGCCAGCTAGCCTTCAAACTGCTTTTGCTATGCAACTGCAAAGTAGATCAACGTTGCTTCAGTCAATCTCCGGGTTGGTTTATGAACTGAACATCTGACTTGCAAACATCCTAAGTGCCCTGGTGGTAGCTCAATAACCTCATTAGATCAGCCCCTATACTTTGTGTTTACTATCTATCATAAGCTTAGCCTAAATCCCTGAACTTAGCTGCAAACTATGGGTGAAAACCAAGCTCAGTCTCATCCCTGGACCATCGCACTGTCTCTCATTGGCAGTCTGGATGCATCGCACCTCCCGTGTGCTATAGGTGAGATGCATCCCTATTTTCCTTAAGGACAAGTGCGATGATTGAATGAGACTGTTTCTGCCTCTAGATTTTGGTTTTTTCTTCATTGTTTTCAACTCTATTCAGTAGTTTTGTTGTCTATGATCAGTATATCACTATTGAAACCTTCTTCCTTCACATTATTTAGCCTCCATTGATAAGGAATTGTGAATGTTTTTTATGTATTTTTCATCATTTACAGTCCTCCTTTGCAAACAGTAGCTTAATCGAACTGTCGTCTTTTGATTTGAAAGTGTCGCAACTGTCGTTTTCAGTCAAGAAAAAGAGTGTCGTAAAGTCTTCCTCTTTTAGATAGTCGATTACACTTTTGCCATTGTATTTGATTTGAATTATCAATTCTTTGAAGTGTCAAAAACAGTTTTCCATTCAAAAGAGAAAGTGTCATCTTAGTCTTCCTTTCGTTTTTTGAAAAGAAATTGTTAAAGTGTCGCTTTGAAGAAAAGTAGTTCAGATTTGTACTTAGTTTTCTTTTTGTCATTCTCACATTAAGGGAACTGAAAAACAAATACATGCATGTGCATTTGCATTTAGACTGCATGCGGAAATTGATTTAGGAAAAGTACATTTAGTGTTTGCTCTCTGCTCTATGTTGAAAGAATCATATTTTTCTTTCCTTAGTAGCTAGGATTTTCATTGCTAAAAGAAAATAAACAACTGTTTATCATTTTAGATTGCACATTTAGGAGTTGTACATCTACATCACGCAGTGGACCTTAAAAGGAAAACTTCTTAAGAAATATCAACTATAAAATAAACCTCAATGAACATAAAAATGCTTTGGAACCTAATGCACAACATCTAGAAGTCTAGGCTAGAGACGTACTCTGGCATCGTAAAGCTTGGTAACTATCGTTTTCATCATAGGTTGGGTGATTCCTCCTCTTTGATACGACAAGTGCCAGTACAGACTTGTGCTCCCACATACCATCGAGTATATATTGGGAGACCACAATAGGCTGATATCCTTTATCCTTAGGAAGCCATGTCTGCCGCCCTATCGATCACAATGCACTAAACACAGCATTCGGGAAGATTGATTGCCGTATGTAAAGTCCTCGGTAATTTCTCTACAATTTACCACCAAGGTGTATATTTCATTTTTGCGATTGGTTTGGTAATCCCTCTGTCTATATTTCCAGAGTAGTCACTTTCGTTCCTTTTTAGACTCCTTAAAAGAAAAGGTCCATCTGAGCACTTGTCACTTCAGGCTCATTAAAAATCGAAGGCCACTAGAGTCATCTTTAGCTTTTTCTCGACTCTTAAAAATTGAAAAGGAAAGTTGTGTCAAAGTGTCATAAAATTCATTTAATTCGGAATAACATTTTCCCCTTTTTATTTCGAGTTGATCGAGTAATCCGCAATTGTGGAAGAAAGTCAATCAAAACCCCATCATTCACGGAGACTAACGAGTCAACCGTCTTTGACTCCAGAAACGAAACCATTCCGGGCCAAGCGATCTCGTTTAACTGGGTCGAAGTCTCCTGGTTTATTTGAAACTTTTGTTTCAAAATCCTCAGAGACTACAGTTACTCCAATTATTTCTGGTACCCCTGCCTCTACAGAAGAAGTTCCACAGTTACAAGAGGACATTAGAACTGATCCTAGTGTAACAGTAAACACTTATATTCCTGAACCAGCTCCATCTGGGGCTGATTTGGAAGGTGTCACCCCTCCAACATCTGTCGCTGCAGATTCTATACCTTCTTCGGCACCAGAAATATTTTACGGACCTGACGGTCTACCTCTTCCACCCAGACTGATTGCTATAGAAGAAATTGTGGAGGATCTTCCATCCAGTACCCCATTGCATTTTGGAACTGGGATCCACCTATATCCTTCTACCATAGAAGTTAGTTCTTTTGATCAACCTTCATCGCAAGTTCCTATCGAATCGCTAGGAAATTTTTTTGATAGACTCAATATGTCTGAACAACCATCGATATCTAGGACTATGCCCTCTGATATAGCAGCAGCAGAACTTCTTGCCGCTACTCCGACAATGTTCACTGGTATACTATTTGTCCCAACTAGTTCTCAACCACTAAATGGAGTCCATGCAGGGACTGTTTCGACAACATGGTTTGTTCCTATTTGTTCATCCGGAATCTTATCTGGAGTTTCTTATGTTGAGACTCAGCAAATTGATCCTTCACATTAGTATCAATTTGGGCAGTCCAGTTTCCAAAGACCAATTTACCCTTTGAACACTGGATTGCCGCCATATGGGGGGCAGTTTGCCTTTTCATTGTTCCCTCTGGGGGAACAACTATATGAGAGTTTACAACAAAGTTTGGGTCAAGCTGGAATTACATCCAGTGGTTGGGTGCCAACACTGCCTAAACAACCAAGAGTTGTATATTCAATGCAACAAAATCAACTTGTGTCGAACATTACCACTACACCAGCTATTGTGACAGTGTCACAAGTACAAGCGCTGCCTGTTGTATGTCAACCTCAAGTTTCTCAGGTTGTAATAAAACAACCTCTTGTCCCTGCAACTCAATCACAACCACCAATTAGTGGCTCCTTAACTAAAGCGACTCAGGCTCAAACGGGTAGTACCACCCCTCATCTTGGTCAAACATCCAGTATTGGACAACAGCAAATGGTCTCACAGCCATGGCTGGTGCAATATCAACAACCGCAATTCCAGCAAGCTTACCGAGGACCTGAGCAACAAAGCTTTGCAGGTAATGGGCAACCATATATTCAAAACGGTTACCGACAATCATATTATAATGGTTATGCCCATCAACCTTATCAAAGTTATCAACATCAAATACATTATGCTAGTATGCAAAGACCCACTACTTAGGCGATCCCATCTTATCTTGGGTATGCTTCGCCAAACTTGAATCAACAGTTGCCCTTCGTAGAAAATTTAGAATTACCAGATTTGAATCGGCTAACAAATGATCCAATTGCTTACGCCCCTTGGTGGCCTGTGATTCCTCATAAACTTCCTTCTCATATTCCTAAATTCAATGGAAATCCAGGTGAAGATTCGTCGAATCATGTGATGACATTCCATTTGTGGTGTTCATCCAACACCTTGAATGATGATTTGATTAGACTTTTCCTTTTTCAGCGAACTTTAACAGGTCCAGCAGCTAAATGGTATATAGAATTTCCTAGAGCTTCGTTTGATAACTTCAGCACCCTTTCCACTACCTTTTTAACCCATTTTTAGTTACCCATAAGGTATGAAACACAGACAGAACTCCTTACCAACTTTAAACAGACGATAGCCACTCACATATCTAATCATATTCATGAGTGGTGGCATTGTCGAAGAATGGTAAAGACGTACGTTCCTAATCAGCTTTTAGCCGAATGGTTTATAAAGTTATTGTTACCCTCTATTACAGAGGATGTGGCTAAGGGAGGAGTTGTCACTGAAGAGCAAGTCATTGCTCATGTGCAATATTTAGACTTGATCTATACTCAGTCTGGCATGCACTACGACAAAATCATTGACGCTCCTAGACCGGAATTTTCCGTTCCTCCCCCTCCTAAATCAAACAAAGACTCTCATACCGGTGATGGCGTGATAGGTACGACAAGCACGAAAATCGAAAAGGCTACATCTAAGAAAGCCCGTACAGTTTCTAGTCAAAAAGCAGATGAAGAACCTCTTGCCTCGGAGATTAATGCCGTGTCATCTGACAAGGGCAAAAATCCAAAGCAACCAGGGGGCAAGAAGAAAGGGAAAGACAAACAGAAGAAACAGGAAAATTCACCTCCTGAAAAATCTTCTGAAAACCCTACTGGGCAAAAGAAAAAACGACCAATTTCATTTTTTAGCTTTTTAGCGTTTTTAGCTTTTTAGCTTTATAGTTTGGTCGTTCCTAGATTACATAAAAAGGAAAAAGAGAAATGCTCCCATAAGGTTCAAGCTCGTTAAAAAATCAACCTACACTGAGCACATGTTAGCACAAGGTTCAAGCTCATTAAAAAATAAACCCGCCTTTGGTAAATAACCTTTCTGATCGTTTTGCTATCTGCCCATTTGAACTTTGGTTGTGTTCCTTCCGTCACCTCCATTTCATTTGGCCGACCATACGCTTCCACTTGATTGTTTACCCTTTTGAGGAACATCTGCGACGAGTGATTCTGATTGCCACCCTCTTCTCACTGCCATGTTTTGAGAAGTTCCAAACTTACCTGGAACCAGCTTCTACCTAGAAATATCACTCGTTCCTAAAAACCGAGCCTCTTTTAAACTCCTTTTAGACTCGTTAAATATAAAAATATTGTCGAGCTATTGGCCTTCACAGCTCGTTAAAGTAAGGGGAACACTATCCCTCTCATATATTTTAATCTTTTTGGACTTGAGGGATCATTAAACAAAAATATCAAGCGCTTGTCTTTGTCGGCTCGTTAAAACTATCGAAAAGTCATCCCTTTCGTATTATTTTACACTTTTTCAGACTTTAAGGGATTATGCCATGAAAAATGACGGTTGGAGTCTCCTTTTCGTCCATTTTTAGACTCTCTAAACAAGAAAAGGACGGAGTTATCTTTGTCGTTAAACTCGTTAAAACAATAGCGACAAACTTTTCTACCCAGACAAGAATGAGTCTCACTAATTCTAGGCTCGCTAAACACAAAGGGAAAATTATAGACCAAGCATATGTTATCCTACTCAAGCTTGTCAAAAATAAAGAGGTACTGGTCAGCAATGACTGGGGAAAAATGGGAAGAAAACTTGAAGAACTCTATTGGTAGCAAGTCGCTCTTGAACATGAAACTTTCACTCCATCACTGTGATTGAGTTGGGTTGGGTTTTTCCGTTCACCATCACCATTGGTCCGTCGTGCCATCCATGGGGTTAACGCTACCAGTCCATATCAGTGTCACCAATGTGTTCAAGAGAATTCATTCAAAGAATTCACCATCCAACAAACGCCTCATCCATTGCATTACATCCACGCTTCATTTTTCATGACCGCCATTCCTGAACCTCATATCATTAGATCGTTTTCACCTCCACAAAAATCATTTGCTCCGTTATGCGTCGTAGATGTGGGATATATCAATGCCCTCCTACGACAGGTCACTTCTTGTCAACATCAGTTCATTTTCCAAGAAGTTGACTTAGAAACGACCCTTTCAGTACTTTGAAGCTTGCATGCCTCAATGGCAAGTTTCTCACTTCAGGCGACAGGTTTACATCAATGACCTTCGACTGAAAGATTTTGCATGGTGTTCGACATCGGCTCATATATTCACACCACGTGAATTGTACTGTAGTACCTTGAGGGTCATCATCATTATCGGTGACTCTTCTCACGTCTGTTAACATCTTACATTATTGGATGGTAATCAGGCGATGTCTTTCCATGTTCGACTTCAAAACATCTTCTCACATGGATTGACTTGTACATCGGGCGAAGATTGAACGAGTTTTGAAGACCCCAGATCTAGTTTCATCCATCCGGGCTACGATATATTCAGGAAAATAAAGACATCAAATGTACACCATAGCTGCACAGATAATCATCCAAGCTAAGGGATGATGGCTCTACCAGAATCATCAGTCTACCACACAGACGGTTGTCTGTCCTATGTACATGAAAATGAATTTATAAAGCTGAGCATGGGAATGCCCGCCTCAACTAGATCATGAAAATATTATGAAGATAATGTATTGTATTGTATCTTATTACAGGTCACCTTCCAGTTCGAAAAACCTCGGATCCTCATGATAAAGCATTTCACCCGACATCAGAAGATTTACGACCTCATGCTTTAGGGGGCAACTGTTATAGACATATTTGGGCACTGCAACCCCAATCACATATGTCAATAAACCAAGGGCTCTCAAACCCCTAAAAGTGTTGTTTCATACCCTAAAGGATCAAGGTCAACTGATTACATCATTTCCCAGAAGTTCTCCCTGAAAAACTGCTCAGAACTGGTCAAAACTGGACCATACAGACTGCTCCATGTTGAGGGTGCAATGCATCTCACCTGCAGCACACAAAGGGTGCAATGCATACTGAAAAGCCCTTCTGTAGGGTGCGATGAGCAAGAGCAGACAAATGGCAGAAGCAGTTTGCTAGGTGGAAACTCAGAGAATCTTCTAGAAACTGCTCATATGACACTTGCCTCTCTGAATTCGCCCAGGGATGAGTAAGAGATCATGAAATATCCAAGTGGAACCAAGAACTATCAGTGAAATGACACTAATCAAAATCCTAGAAGCTGACTCACTCCTCTACAAACATCTATATATGGATCCCTCATCCTAGAGATCCAGGGGCTCGAATTTTGTAATTTGTAAGGAAGTGTTGTTGGTTTCTCTTTGAGACATTGTATTATTGGGTGATCTAGCTTTTCATGAGGTGAAGAGGGCTTTCATGTTGGGAGGATGGTGCTGGAACAGACAGCTGGGTTGTAATCCTCTCTTCTACTACTTCTATCAATAAAGTTATTTGAGTTTTCCTCCATATACTTGTATATTTCTTAATCTTGTATTTGTGTATGCATTTGTATGGTTAATGTACATTTGATTCTACATTGTTTATGGTTATAGATCTCTATGCTTTGATGGTATTTTGCTGCTTTGACTCTATAGGTGTTCTTTGAAGCGGGACAAGTGAGAAGCGAGTGGCGAAGCTCTATCAAAGCGGAGAGGAAACAAGCAAGGAGCCAAGCGAAAGACTGAGGTTGGTACCCTTTGCTTCTCTCTCATCTATCTCTCGTAAAGGAAAACACAAGTTACTTTGAATTGTTTGTTTCTAAGATAGCTACCCATCTTAGTGGGACTAGCAGCTCTTAATGGACACTCGTTTTCCTGGAAACAAACCCTCTCTACTAAAACTGACTTTGACCACTCAGGTCAATGAAATTCATCTCATGTTAGGCACAACATGTGAACATACAATCACATTGTTGGATAAGTCCGGATGCTCCTGCATCAAAGAAGAAGAATTTGAAAGGGTTTTCCCCATAGTGGGTTTTTCCCTAGTCTTCGACCAATCCTAGTGTCTCTATGTGTGAATGCTTTACTTCTACTATTTATTTATCTTATGCTGCATTGATGATGATGTTGTTCTTTCTATATAATTGCACAAGTTGTTGAATAATGTTGTAAATCTGAATATTGATTTGATGTTGTGGGGTGAATTTAATATGCAAATGAAGAAATGAATTATCTAAAGCAAAGAACAATATAGCCCTATGAAAAATAACATGGTATCAGAGCTGGGCTAGAGAAAAGTCATTGAAGATCACCCCTATGAAGACACCTTTTATAGAAGTAATACAAGATGAAGGAGACCTAAAATAATGCTAGGGTTTGAAGGAAACCCTAGGAAATATGGTTATTAGGGTTTAGTAGATGACATGAGGTTAGGGTTTGGAATAAACCATAGATAAGATGATGGCTTTAGTTTTTTCATTTTGGAACATGATAAGTGTGAAGATGTTCTAGCTTTGTTTCAGGGTTGATGGCCTTGGTTGTTGACGAAGTCGATGGAAACATGGAAGGAAACATTGTTATGTATAGTACTCTTGAAGTCTAGTTCAAGAGGGAAATGATCACCTCTCATTAAAGATAAGTACCATTTAGATTTATGTTATTTTTTGATTAGATTTATTGTTTTTCTTATTCCTCTTGCATTTATATTTGAGTATCTGGATACTTCTAACCTCTTGATGACATGTGATAAGTGGATCCTCCTTTAGGATCATCTGTGATGTAGGAAAAGATGGATAGTGTAAGAAGAGAAGAGGCACTTGATGAAAATTTGACAAAGTTCTCCAACTATTAATGTCAAGGTGCATAGGTATTTGAATACTACAATGTATGTATATTATATTGTTTCAAGTTGAACAGTGGATGGAAAGGAAAGCTCTAAGGTATGATGGGAACATCACCTTCATGAATAACTCATGCATATGAAATTAATTATGTTCTCTAGTACTTGTGATATATTTATGTTCTTGATATTTGGCATGCATCTTACATTTTAGACATGATGGATTTCATGATGGATTTCATAAACAAGGCTAGCACATTGTTTTTGATATATGGTACCTTGATGATGTTGTTAATGTTTGAGATAAGCATGATGAAAGTGTGACAATAATATTGATTCTATTGTTGATCTTGGTAAAGTTTAGTAAATCTAACATGTGGTAGAATTGAAAGCAATGTATTGATTATTATGATCCTTGAAGTATGAAAACACACTTATATGATCCTAACCCTTGATTAATGTTTTGATGACATGTGATGATGAGGCAATTGATGATGACTTGTTATGATATATATCTGAGAACCTGATATAGTTTTTGATATAATAGTTTTGTTATGGCATGACAATATTATGATAAACATGTTGATGATGATGATTGAAGAAGTTTCTCATTTAGAGGGAGAAACACTTCATGAGATTTTAACACTTAGTACTTGACTATTAAAGGAAGGATTCTGGACATGTATAACCATATGAAGCTTTTGAAAAGGTTTTGGAAAATTTATGATTTATGCAAAGAAGTTTTCTTGTAGTTCAAGCCACAACTGTTGGGATAAATACTTAAGAGTGTGGTTATAATCCTCACAACTACACATATGAAGGCCTATCGGTGTGGTTGTGCATGTAGGTCACAAAAACTGAAGCATTATGCACGATATCAGGAGTAATCCAAGAGTATGCCAGACCTTAAAACATGGAGAAAATGATGGAAGAGTTTCTAAAGAAAGCATTGCATGGTTTTTATTAAGCTCCCCAAGCCTAGTTAGACAGTTACTGAATACTAGAAGTAGTTACGATCCATACCTCAAAGGTTGGTCCAAGGTATGCCTTTGATTTTGGTTTTATATGATAGCAATCTATTCTTGATAGGCAGTGAGCCTTTGATGATCAAGCGTAAGAGGGAGTTGTCCACTGAGTTCGAGATGAAAGATCTTTCATAGATATGAGTCTGCAAGGATACTTTGATAATTAGAAGAGAACATTGAGTACATTGTTTCTAGCATGGCTAGCTATGGGGAAGTTTGGTTAAGGAAGGTCATTAGAGAGTTGTTTGAGATGTTCTAGATATGAAATGCTATATTGTGATTAAAAAAGTGGGATTCGATTGGAAAATAATATCGTATGTAGATAGGACAAAGAGATCTTCATAGATTGAGACAGTGTTGCTAGACGAGACAAGCTTAGGCTTGTGGTTGCTACCTCCATGAGAGGGAGGATGAATAAGGTATCCTTTGTGTGACATATATTTTCTCTAACATAAGGTTTGATTTTGATGTCCTGCATGAACAAGAAAAAAAAGGATTGCTTCTCTTTTTTATGTTTGAGACAACTCTTCAGTGAGTTGGTTAAGTTATAATGTTTGATTTTGATGTCCTGCATGAACAAGAAAACAAAGGATTGCTTCTCTTTGTGATGTTTGAGACAACTCTTCAGTCAGTTGGTTAAGTTGGTACCATATGTAAGCACGTTGATATGTTTCTGATCCACAAAAAGAAACATGGATTGATGGATGTGACCCTCCTGAAGTAAGGTTCTGAGGACACTAAGTCGACTCTCGCCCCCTGTCTAAGCTCCCAGGGTGAGGAATTGAGATGCAGGGCTACTGGGGTTGAGGGATTTCTAGACAGTAAGGTATCACCCCTACCTGTTACCCATTGGGTTAGAGATGTTTGTCCCTTATCTTGGTATACACAGAGTATACCCCAGTTGGCATCTGTCTTTCCCACCCATCTAGTCAATGTGTGATCACTGCTTGAGTTAGGCGTGATCCTTTCTATTTATGGTAAGTGGCATCCCACTCAAGCTAGAAATGTTGGTGTTCTACCACTGAATTTCAAAGGTCATGTTGGATCAAAAAGAGTTTCTTAGGTTGTAGCATTAGCTCCCCACTAGCAGAGTTTCCCAAGTTGTAGCATTGGATCCCTACTCATAGAGTTTCCTGGGTTGTAGCATTGTCTCCCCACTGACAGAGTTTCCTAGGTCGTAGCATTGGCTCCCCTCTTGCAAAGTTTCCCAGGTTGTAGCATTGGCTCCCCATTGGCAAAGTTTCCCGGGTTGTAGCATTGGCTCCCTGCTGACATAGTTTCCTGGGTCGTAGCATTGGCTCCCCGCTAGCAGAGTTTCTCGAGTTGTAGCATTGGGCTCCCCGCTAGCAGAGTTTCTCAAGTTGTAGCATTGGACTCCTCGCTGGTAGACGTTTCTCGGGTCACAGCTTTGACTCTATGCTGATAAGCGTTTCTTGGGTCGTAGCTTTGGCTCCCTACTGGCAGTGATTCCAAGTAGTAGGAGTGGCTCCCCGATGGATAAAGGGTGGTAGATTGATCTCCCCTCCGATGTTAAATCATTCTTCTTTTAGATTTGAGAATGTTCAACATATCAGCAAAGGCAAGCAAGAGATAAGAAGAGATGAACCGATATGAACACTGGTGATACTTGATGACGAGATTCTTGAGATGGGTCATGATATGATGATAGGATTGTAATTTATCCCTAGATCAGAGGGAGTGTTATTTTTGACAGCTCAGTGACAAATTCCAATCATGGGACTAGATTCCTCTTTTCAAGAGGACCAATTTTGACTATTGAAGCACTCAATTTGGACAAGGGAAAGTGTATTTTTGAATTAAATCCCACATGTGCACATTTGATTAGGTCAGCCCTAAAGAAAATTGGACACCCATGGATGGCTATAAATACAAGTTAAGTGACTCCCATTTGCACAATGATTGTGAAGAATTCTTCTATTCTTTTATTTGGTTTTGGCTCGCACAAGTCTAAGGCAGTTCGTGGAGATTGGCTCGCACAGATATGAAATTGCAAGTTCCGAAGCTCGCACCTGTGTCTAGGGTTTTGGGTCATAATCGTAGGCTTTTCACAGGTAGATTTTGGTTATAACTACAAGAATTCATACTTATGCGTGCAGTTTAAGGGTTTCAACCACATGTACGTCACTCTCTCTATGTAGTTAGGACCTAGGGTTACGTTCTCGTAGTTAACCGAAGATTTCATCTATTGACCGCAGAGTTTGGCAATTGACCACAAATAGTGAGAGTTAACCACATGCTTCTAAATTAAGGTTTTGGTTATTGAAATTGTTGGGTTCATCTATGATGTTGTTTAGTTGATTTTTGCTAAATAGTTGTATGGATGAAGATATGGCTCATTGTACTCTCTTGTGTTGAATCATTCAATGGAAATCTAATAAGAAGAATAATTTGAAAGGGTTTTCCCCCTAGTGGGTTTTTCCCTGGTCTTTGACCAATTATGGTGACTTTATGTGTGATTTTTTTCTTCTATTGTTCCTTTATGTTTTGCTGCATTGGTGATTATGTTGTTCTTTCTATATAATTTAATATGTTGTTGAATAATGTTGTAAATCTGAATATTGATTTGATGTTGTGGGGTGAATTTAATATGAAAATGAAGAAATTCAATATCTAAAGCAAATAACAATATAGCCCTAAGAAAAATTTAACACATTGTAGATGGAAAAAGCATAAGACACATAAGAGAGACTCACATGGGTCTGTTGGATGGACCAAATCTATACGTGGATGAGGATGAAGGACAAAACACCCACTTTTTTTTGTTTCAAGGATCCTCAAGAAGCAGGTTCATATTTTGAACTAGATGCGTTTATGGTCCAGATTTATATTTTCAACTTGGTGGGTTTAGGGTCCATATTTTGAACCACCTCTGATACCACATGTGAAGACTCAATTGAGATCTTCTAATCAAATATTCAATTAATCAAAACTCATTTCAAAACAATGAAAATAACCAGTTTATAATATCACAATTATTTGACACTAGCATATAAATAAAATGTGATCTACAACATATTAAACATTATTAAACATGTAAGGAATTTGATTATAGAAATTTACATTAATAAATCCACAAACATAAGAAAACCTGATCTTGTGGCTCGGTTGGGATGCTCTTGCTGGGGCTGCCTAACTGAATTTTCCATCCAGCCAACTAGGAATGTCTTCCTAGCCCAGGAAACCTCCACGGGTTCCTTAGCCCTTCGAGCCCAAGTCCAACAACAACTACCTTAGTGTGTCCAAAATCAAAATCAAGCTTCCACCAAAATCAATATCCTCCATTATTTATTTCCTAGCCCAGGGAACCTCCACATGTTCTCTAGGCCTTCAATTATTTTCTCAAATACCAAAAATAAAGACCAGTAATTCTTATTTCTCCTCTCATCCTCCTTCCCTTTATGTCTCTCTTACTCATCCACCTCAACCACCTACCTTTAATGCCATCAATACCCCCCCATCCTTTTAATTTAATGACCTTGACTTTCCTTTCCATATCTTATCCAAAAATAAATATGAGAAGACACCTTGGGAATGAAAATATTAATATTTAATTTAGAAATAAATTGAAGAAGACAACCTGGAAAACCTTGGGAATTGAAATATTGATATTTAATTCAGAAATAAATGAAGAAGACAACTTGGAAAACCTTGGGAATTGATTAATAATTAAATAATAGCATATAATAAAAAAAGTCAAATTAGTAAAATAAAATTACAAATTCTCATGTACAGGTATATACGAATATTAGTTAATAATTATAAGTCAATAATTTTAGGTTAATTAAACACTAATCAAAATTAGAATAACAAGATAAAGTAGGGAATTACAACAGTTTTACCCTATTGGGTATTGTTGACGATGTTGGAAGTTGCCAACAATTAGAGGATTTCCCTAGTATGAAGTCCCAATTATGCCTCACACGTTTGGAGTAGGAGCCCCAATCCGAAAATTAGTCAGATTGCCATAATCTTAAAGATTTGAATTGGCTTCAATAAACAACATAAGAGAAACACATATACTTTCAAGATTAACAAGTAAGTTAGCCTTGTGATGTATTCAATTGGAAAGTGTATAATGGTTCTTTCGCAGAAAAGAAGAGAAAGTAAGTCTTTAAGAGAAAAGTAATAGTACTGTCCTAATAAAGACACAAACATACATATGAAATAATCATTAATAACATTTCCAAATAGTTCACAAATTAATAATGATCATGAAATAAAAAGATACATGATTCAAAGATGCATACTAAAGCCAAAAAAATAGTTCATTTTCATTAGTATGTAGAAACATAACATACACTGCAAACAATGAAAGAATAGTCTTACAATCATTCATGTCATATGCATGAAAAGATTGCCGGCTTCAAGATATTCAAATTACAAATTGAAAATCCTAAGATACACTATGACAATGATACAACACTAGTTCAAATAATGAAACTTTAAGCAACTAGTTGCTTCTCAAAAGACTAATCTTATCTCCTATGCCTAAATTGAGAAGCCAAGGTGAACATTCGTTTTCTTTCCAACTATGAGAGTGTATATATAAAAAATGAGGTGACTCTTCACCTGTCTTGTGACTCTTGAGATCCCATGTGACTTTTCAAATTCCTATGAGACCCTTGAGCTTCTATATGACTCTTCACATTCTATGTGTGACCCTTGGGCTTCTACACATTTTAAATTTTCTGATTTTTGAAAATTACATAACTACATCCACAATTGATGTGGAAAAATACAATGACACACAAGAATCTAAAGTTAACACTTGGACAAGCCATGACTTGGCAATGATGACATGGAACTTCATTGTAGAGTGTCAATGTCAAACTTCTCTACTTGCTGCCTTCTTTGTATCTTCATGATAAGTCTTGCATGCACTTCATTTTCATCCTCCAAGGCTAGGATGATATGGATTCTTCCATGTGGTTTTGATCTTCCTTCTTCTGTTGTTATTTAGTGTTCCTTCATCTCCTTGCTTGATGATATTTTTGTGGTTTCAACTTCACAAGTGTCTTCTTACATGATATCCTTGGCATCCTCCTTGAGCATCATCTTGTCATGTCAATATACTAGCACTTTCAAATGGAATTCACTCATGAAAAGACGACACCAGTCCCAAAATCTCCTAGTCTAACTTGTTCTTCATGCCACACGGTTATTGAGCTGAGACAATGAGCAAGATTGTGGAAGAGGCCCATGGATTGAAAAATATGCAAGAATAAGAGGCAATAATTATGGTATAGGCACTATACCTGCGCAATGCATGATAGCTGAAGATTAGGAAGGTAGGATTGCACAGTTAAGGGAGTTCAGGATGCAGTGAGGCAAGATTTCTCACTGTGATTGCACAATGCACAATTTTGGAAGGACTGAGACATAAGATTGTGTAGTTGGGTAAGATAATGACTAAGACAAATCTTGACTACTGACTAGGAATGTGTAATGCATAGTGGAGGCCCAACTAGGCAAATATTGGGAAGTTTACAGGTGCAAGAGTCAAGGACTGAGCACTGAGATTGTGCAATGTGTAGTTCTTAGACGAAGAGACTACGTAGTGCACAATTCCAAGAGGCAAGGATGGCTGAATGGGGCTTAATACTGCGTAGTGCACATTTTAGGAAGGCATTAATATGAGGAGTGGTTGATCAAGTAAGTTGCGAAGACAAGAACACTTCATAAATTGACTAAGTGTGGGATTGGTGAGGAAAAATATGAAACAAAAACATGCAACAAGACTGGAACATGATCAAACACTCATAAACAATCAACCACATGAAAATTAAACACTTAACACCCAAAATCAACATACATCCATGAAATGACAACAAAATAACACTTTCCTCCAAGTGTGACACTTAAGATATACCTTGTGACACTAATGTCGACTACAACAAGAAAATGCACAATACTTTAGGAATAAGTCCAATTCATATCTCTATGATATATAAAATCCCACTAATACAAGATAAATCACCAAATATTCCTTTTAAAAGGTGCACCATGACTCCCTTTCACAAAGAGCAACACTTTCCTTAACAAAATATGGCAGGGGGAATTTCTTCACAAAGAGACTTGAAAACTTAGAAAACAAGTATAGAATGACTTTAACAACTAGAAATGATAGTTCACATGGTTAAAGGGAGGCTCCAAAGTTTGATTATATGCCAAAATTTAGAGGGCGTTGTAGTAGCAAAAACAGGTACATAGAGGACCAGTGGATCTGGTGGTACTACTTAGGGCAAAAGTTGGGGAAAAGCGTGCAAGAGTACACCACAAAGTTTAGAGAGATGTCCATAATGTTGGGTATCTCCCCAAAGAAACCAGATGTGGGGGGTCTACTGTTATGAAACCAACTCACAAAAAGATAGAAAAGATAGATCAACGCCTTAGATATAAGCCTATTCGAGGGGGAAACCTCCTTTACATTACACAAATGAAAAGTTATTAGATCATACAAATGAAAAGACCCCCTTTCTATATATAGGAGTCTAAGTGGTCATAATATAATCAGAGCCAACATAACAATAATAATGTAAGGGCACAACAATAACAATAGTGGGCTTCTATGGAGCACAATAATAACAATATGGGTACTACATGGGCACAACAATATAATAAGGGGGTTGCACTAATAACAATAAGGGGTTACAATAGTAGTATAGGGACCTAACATGCCCATCTCCTTCAAAAAATGTTGTCCTCAACGCTTGAGTAGTTCTGGATGCTTCTGTATAAAATTATCATCCTTCCATGTGGAATCTTCAGTGAGTAAGTTCTTCCACTTGATGAGATACTCTGAAATTGATCGATTTCGCAGCTATCGATTTCTTGGTTCTGTGACTGCTTCGGGTTCCAATATGATTTTTCCTTCCTTGGAAAGTTTTGGAAATATTATTTGAACTGGGATCTTCTGCAACTTTTGAATGAGTTCCCACCCCGCTTCGTCATTCTTCCATTCATCCCTTTCTTCATTTATTGAATTTGGTTGGATAATTATACCAACCTCTAGCATTTTTGCAACCATACGTTCACTTTCACTCCTTTGGGCATATGGATATCTGTAAGGCCCGATTTTTGGAGGAACACTTCCTGGAATCAAATGAATAGCATGATCATGATCACAAATAGGTGGGAGGCCTTTGGGAGTCTCAAGTACCTTGGAATGATTGTCCAATACTTTTTGGATATTTGGAGAAATAGATGATTTCGATGTGGGAACCTCTAGTGAACATAATTGTACAATTAAGCCTCTTTGTTCTTTCTTTAGAAGCTCTTTCATTCCATTAGAGCTGATTATCTTTCTTGGTTTCCCTATGATACCCCTTAATTCAACTTCCTTTTCTTCCAAAGAAAATTTCATGAAAAGTTCTTGAAAATTAAAAGTTATTGTACCTAAGGATTGTAGCCATTGGAATCCTATTACAACATCAGCACCACCCATTAGAATGGAAAGAATTGGGCTATTCAATGCATATTCTCCCATGGATATCTTGATATTATGGCACTTTCCAGATAAATTTATGGTTCCTCCACTTGCAACCATCACTTGACACTTTGGTGCTGGATATAGGAAGCAATTCAATTCCTTGGCTATCTTACAATGAATAAAATTATGGGTACTTCCCGAATCAATCAACACTGTTACCTTTTTCTTATTGGTGTGTCCTTCTATCTTGATAGTTTTAGGAGTGGAGATTCCGGCCAATGCATTACAAGATATGGTCGGATTCATTTCTTCTTTCTCTAGGGTTTGTTCCTGGTGTATATACTCTTCTTTTGATGTTTCTTGTTTCTTTTCTTCCTCCTCTTCACAATCTATGTAAATTAATTTCTTCTCGACACACTTATGACCTTTAGTGTATTTTCTATTACAACTGTAACAAAGCCCTTTTTTTCCTTTTTCTTCCAATTTTTGTGGTGTCAACCTTATAGGTTGTGGAAGGATAGGGGAAACAACACTTCCATCTTTATATTTGTGAGTAGTAGGCTTCCTTGTTGCCATAATTTTGCTTTCCATTTTTCTTGCCAACCTGAATGCCTTCTCCAATGAATCAGGTTCCCAAAGGCAAACCTCATGTTGGATGTTATCCTTTAAAGTCCCTATGAACACATTAATCCTATGCTCCTTTGGAATATCTTTTACCCTTATATTCAATTTTTGGAAGTCCTCAATGTGCTCCATCATTGAACCCTTTTGTTTGAGGTTTATCAATTGGCTAAAAAAAGTGTTGTTTTTTGTATCCTCATAATGTGCTATCATTTCTTCCGTAAAAATTTCCCAAGTGACAATTTGTTTATGAGAGCAAAGCCATTGATACCATAAAAATGGATTTGGTTTCAAATATAAAGTTGCAATGCGTACCTTTTGTGTGTTTTTCACATTATGGAGATCGAAATATTGCTCCATCTATAGTATCCATGTTACGGGATCCTTGCCATCAAACTTTCTCATATTGATCTTTGGAACATGGTGGGTCTTTGTTCCAATGTTAGAGTCTATGAAATCATGATTAACATTTCTTTTGTTCTCATCATGAGTTTCCTCTACTACCTTTTCTCCATTAAGAAGCCTTTCTTGTAGCAACTTTGTCAAACCTTCCTTCAAACCTTCCATGTATTTCTTCGAATCTTCAATGTTTTCATTCTTCGAATCATGATTAACATTTATTTTGTTCTCATTATGAGTTTCCTCTACTACCTTTTCGCCATTAGGAAGCCTTTCTTGTAGCAACTTTGTCAAACCTTTCTTCAAATCTTCCATCTTAGCATCCATGCCATTCATCTTAGCTTCCATGCCATCCATCTTAGCTTCCAAGCCATCCATCTTAACTTGTACGCCATTCATATTAGCTTCCATGCCATTCATCTTAGATTCTCTTACCTTTTGTGAGAGTGAAATTTGTTGCATTTGGTCTCGTAATTTTGATATATCATGTTGCATTTCTTCCTCTTCTTCATGAGTCATGCTAGAGCTTTCAGGTTGCTTACTAGGTGTTTCCATTTTCTTTCTTCAGGGCATCAATTAATGATAATTATGCTTCACTATGCCCTTTTAAATTCAACTTAATTTTTCAACCCAAACTTACCTCTGAGGTCTAAAATTTCTTCCTATGGTATCCCTCTAAGTCCTCTTTCCAATTCCACCAGTCTGATCAAAATTGGATTCTCCAAGAAATAGTTATGCCCAATCTCCCAAGATGACCTGATTATATAGTTTTTTAGTAAAGTGAACTTGTACGACGTGCCACATGTCACTGTTTCGACCTTCGAATCTGAAAAAGATAGAAAAGTACAGTCTGTCCTATTTTTGTAACTTCTTACAAAATTTCAATATGATGCTCAGAGAGAAATTTATGATGCTTTTCCCAAGGTCACTTGTTTTGAATGTAATTCGGGAGTCTACAAAACCCTAACTTCCTTAGATCATAGCTCTGAACATATAGCAAGACAATATCGGAAATTCAGACCTAAGGTTTAGAACGATTTTCGCTCAAATGGGTTTTTTGTTTAGCTTCTGAAACGTGATAGAAAAAACGTTATAGAGAAAATTCCACGATGACCTCTTTGGAGGAGTGAAACCCTAGAATCCAAAGCTCTGATACCAAATGTTATGAAACCAACTCACAAAAAGATAGAAAAGATAGATCAACGCCTTAGAAATAAGTCTCTTCGAGGGGGAAACCTCCTTTACATTACACAAATGAAAAATTGTTGGATGATACAAATGACAAGACCTCATTTCTATATACAGGAGTCTAAGGGGTCATAATATAATCAGAGCCGACATAACAATAATAATGTAAGGGCACAACAATAACAATAGTGGGCTTCTATGGGGCACAATAATAACAATATGGGTACTACATGGGCACAACAATATAATAAGGGGGTTGCACTAATAACAATAAGGGGTTACAATAATAGTATAGGGACCTAACATCTATAGTGCCATCTGCAGGAACAAATGATGTTGTTCAAGCCTAAAATTAATGGATGAGGCATGTGTACAGGAAGAGTACTTGAAGAGCATAGGCCTGAAGAGAACACAATCAATTGTATCGAAATAGAAGGAGAAACATGATGCTTCTAAGGAGAGGAAGAAGAAGAAAAAGGGGGAAAATATAAAAATATGATAGCCACACACATCATTGCAAATATCCCAGCAACCACGACAACATTGATGGCCATACAAAGGAGTGTTGGAAGTTGCATCCAGAGCTGAACCCGAAGAACAAAAGGAAAGATAATAAGAATAAGAATCTCAATGCCACTAAATCGAGAAAATGAGTTTAAATAATATCATATATGGATGAGAAGATTGTTTGTATATCAGTTCAAAAGGAGGTTAATTTGAGTATCCTTCAACAACAAGAAGAGAGAAATTACCAAACCCGTCCATATAAATATACAGGTCAAGAAGACCAAGATTGATGCTATATTTGACTTAGGATAGTAGGTGAATCTCATTGTAGTAGAGCTAGTCAGGAAATTGGAATTGTAAGTTAATGATCATCCAAGCCCATATCCACTAGGATGGGTAAATAAAGATGTGAAGTTGAAGGTAAAAAACAGTGAAAAATTAAATTTTCCATCCGTGTTGATTCTATTGATAACGTAGAACTAGATGTGCTTCCCCTTTATGTATGTGGAGTCATGTTTGGGAGTCCCTAGATATATATGTGAGATGCAATATTCACGCAGAGAGCTAACCAATACTAGTTCGTCAAGGGTTGGAAATTGTTCATCATCAACGTGCACAAAGTAAAGTCGAAAATTTCAGTAGTAAGTGCCAACCAAGTCAAGAAATTGATTAGTTCCATCAAGAAGTATGTTTTATTATTTTTAATAGAAAATCATTTTGTACAAGAGTCCGTAAGAGGAAAAGCGTCCCTAGAGGGTGTACTAAGAAACAAAAACAACAACTGGAAGAGTTGCTAGAGGCATACAGGGGTGTGTTCCTGGAGCCTAAAGGGTTACCACCAAAGAGGGAAATGGAGCACGAGATCCAACTATTTTCGGACTCACCATTGCCAAACATTAATATATATAGGAAGTCTATTATAGAAGTGAGTGAGGTGAATAAACAATTGTAGTAGCTAATGGAACAAGGTTTCATACAACTAAACACATCACCATGTGGCTCACCCGTCATCATTGTGCCGAAGAAAGATGGGACTTGGTGGATGTCTATAGACTACAGGGCGTTGAAAAAAATCACGTTCAAGAATAGGTACTCCCTACCTAGGATAGGTGATTTTCTAGATGAGTTGCAATAAGAAAAATACTTTGCCAAGCTAGACTTAAAGCCTAGATATCACCAATTTCAAGTCAAAGAAGAAGATACCTAGAAGACCACCTTCAAAACCAAGCAAGGTTTGTATGAGTGCTTAGTCATGCCATTTGTCCTATGCAATGCACCAACTATGTTTATGAGATTAATGAATGATGTACTATGTCCATTTGTAGATTCATTTCTTATTGTCTATTTAGATGATATTTTGGTATAAAGTGCTGTCTAGGAGGAACACACCTCACATTTGACACAAGTGTTGGATATTTTAAACAAGCATCAACTACTAGCAAATATCAAGAAGTGTGAGTTTGCACAACAATATTTGGTGTATCTGGGGTATGTGATAGGTGGAGGAGAGATGAATATAGATCCTGCCAAGATGGAGGCCATCATGAAATGACTGATGCCTACTAATTTTTCTGAGGTTAGGGTTTTCATAGGGGGGAACAATACCTAAGGAAATTCATAGCCTCATTTTCAGTAGTAGTAACACCACTCCATGCCATAATAACAAGTGGAAAGAGTTTCTAGTGGGGAAAGGGTCATCAGAGGGATTTTGAGGAGCTAAAGAAAAAAAATCAATCAAGCACAAGTTCTAGCATTACAAAACTTGCAACAACCCTTTGAAGTGGAGATAAATGCAAGTGGGTATGCTATGGGAGCGGTCTTGATGCAGCGAGGAAGGATTATATACTAACATTTTGAAGTATTTCATAGGGTAGTTCTTAACTATCTTGCCTAAAACAAGGAGCTCTATGCCCTGTTGGAAGATGTGAAGAAGTGTAAGCACTATCTAATGGGAAAGGAGATAGTGATCCACACATATCACCAACCACTACAATTCTTGCAGGCCCAGAATAAGCTACAACAAGCCATACATTACAAGTGGATGGGGTTTCTACAATAGTTTCAATTGGTGATCAAGTACAAGAAGGGAAGAAAAAACAAATTAGCCGACATGCTTTCAAGGCCACTCACACAAAATATCACAACTTTGGGAACTCTTATGCACATGGAGCCATTCACCCATGATGCATACATAAAGGCATATTCATAGAATGAGGACTTTAAGGAGGTTTTTTAGTAATTTTAAAGTCAAATTCATGTGCATGATGGTGATAACACCATTGACTACCATCTCCAGGATGGGTTACTCAACAGGCTAGATAATCTATATATTCCTAAATGTGAGTGATTGTAGCTGACTAGATAGAATCACACCTTGAAGTTTATAGGGAAATTTGGTGTAGGGAAAACATGCATAGGTATTTGTATTGGACCAAGATGCAAGAGAAAGTAGCTAGGTTGATAAGAGGATGCATGCTTTGTTGTACCAACAAGCCTAGGTATAGGAAACATGGTCTATATCATCCCTTACTTGTACCCATTCCTCCTTGGGAAAGTATTTCCATGGACTTTGTGGGAGGTTTACCAACAACTAGGAAGGGACATGACTACTTATTCATGGTAGTTGACAAGCTCAACAAGATGTGGTTTTTGATGCCATGTAAAAATACCATCGCTGTGAAAGAAGAAATAAACTTTTTTTTGGATAAGTTTGGGTGCACTTTGGGATACCAAGAAGCATCATTTCAGAAAGGGCATAAGATTTCTCACTTTATTCTAGACTTCCTTGTGGGAAAATATGGACATGAAGTTGAAGAGATCTAAAGCATTCCATCCACAAAAATATGGGCATAAAAAGTATTCAACAAGACTTTGGTGCAACTTTTGAGGGGATACAACCAGAAGCATCTGAAGATGTGGGATGAAAATATGGTATATATACAACATTCTTACAATAGAGTAGTCTACACTTCTACAAGAAAGTTCCCATTTGAAACCTATTTTGGATATTTTACGCCTTCATCTTTGGACATTGAATATGGGCAGCAAGGAGGATTGAGGGAATACCTTACAGGAGACACCTCGAAGGCTGGAAAGTTTTTAGAAAAGATCAAACATATCCATGTACATGTACAAGAGACACTACAAAAGTCATAAGAGAAGTATAAGGCCAAGCAGGATCATCATAGAACAGAGAAATTGTTTAAGGTGGGAGATAGAGTATGACTATTGTTGAACAAGGAGAGGCTACAAGGGCCTAGAAAGAAAATAAAGGCTCGAAGGTATGGACCCTTTGAGATACTAGAAAAGGCGATTGATAATGCCTATTGACTCATTTTACCACCATATATTCACATTTACTTAGTTATGAATGTTGAGAATTTGAAACTCTATGAGCCTTCCATGATAAATCAGGAATAATAATAGGTCCTACCTTCTGTGGAGGTTTTGGCACTAGATGCTCAGGAATATTTGAGAGAAGATACAATTCTGCAGAAGAAGTCTAGAACTATAAGACAAGGGAAACATGAGCTTTGGTAGATTGGGTTGAAAGGATAACTTCCAATAAAAGCTAAATTGTACACCCAAGAGAAGGTGGAGGAAACATTTCCTCACCTCATTCAGTAGAATATTTTGGGGACCAAAAGCCTCCCAAAATGGTGAGGTGTGATCCGGATTGAATCATTATACTATTTTTAATCCATTTTGATTCTTTTAGAGTGGAAAGAGCAGATGAATCATCTCACAAGAACATTTTTAAGAGTGTGACCCAATTTGGCAAAACAAGGTCTAAAACTTTCCGAGAGAATTTTTAGGCATCAAACAACGTTTTTTGGGGGTAAAACTTTCTTGTTTTAGAACAACACATTTTCATCTTATTCCATACATAAAGACATTTTCATCAACACAAGAATTGTGCATGAATCACGTCAATCGAAGTCAGTGTGTGAAAGTTATGCCACTCAAAAGTTAACCTTTGTATTTTGACCACCATAATTCGAGAGGATGCCATGTCGGTCCCCATTATTATTGAAAAATGGGTTGCCATGAGATTATGACGTAGAAGACTCTATAAGATTCTATGTTGTAACTCTGGTTAAGAGTTGAGGTATTCAAACCTAAGCATTAGTAAGCTATCGAGTTATGTTATAACCAGGCCACTAGGTGGAAAAAGGGTTCCTTTCTTTTGAGTGCATTTGTTCCATAGATGAGGAAAAATATCCAACATGGATAAGAGATAAAGCACACAGAAAGAATGTGTGCAGTATGAAAACCCAAGGGCCAGAGGCCATACTTATTTGTACTCACAACCATATTTTCATTCAGAGAAAGAGAGCAAAGTGACTTCACCTTCTAGCTGGGTTTTTCTCTTGAAAGGGTTTCCTAGAACATAGCTTGTGCTAAATGTGCATGTGAGATTTTATTTCTTTGTTCTCTATTTTATGCATAATTTTAATTTCACATGCATGAATTATTAACAATAAATCTATAGATTTGGAAATCTAATGAAAATGTAATATTATAGAATTTCAAATTTCAAATATAATTTTGTTAGATATGTTGTGAAAAACTGTCTAGTGGAATATGTAAAACAATTTATAGATGAATAAAAGTCAACTTCTGTATATGCACGTATATGGATTCCATATATGAAAATATATGGAAGCATGCAAACTTTCGTATATGCACATATACAGAAGCATACTTTCATAAATATACACATCTAAAAAATTTGACTTCTATAGATACATTCACATATATATGGAAGATTGATTTTGTAAATGCACATATAAGGAAGTATTTGTGTATTTTCACATATACAAAAAGGCTTCCATATATATGCATTTACGAAAGCTATCTTATGTATATGCATGTATATGTCTTCTATTTATGAACATATTTGGAAGCAAGATTTTGTATACGTGGATATACAAAAGGGCTTCTATATATGTAAATTTATAGATGCGCTTATGTATATTTACATTTATAGAAGCCTACTTTGTGATATATATATGTGTGTGTGTGTGTGTGTGTGTGTGTGTGTGTGTGTGTGTGTGTGTGTCCTTTTATATATGTGCACTTTTGTATATGCACATATATAGAAGGAAACTTGCATAAATACACACATATAGAGAATCCAACTTCCATAAATGTATTCATATTTATGGAAGTTAGCATTCATAAATGCCTATGTATGAATCCCTTCCATGCATGTGAAAATACAAATATCTTCTATATATGCACACTTACAGAATCATTTAGGGAAGCTAGCTTCTATATATACATATATGCAAAAGTTGGTTTTTGTATATGTGCACATATATGGAAGCCTACTTCCATAAATTTTCCCTTTCATATTAACATATACAAAAGTAGGATTTCATGCGCACGCACACATATATGATTATGTAAATGTGCATATCTACAAAAGTGGGATTTCGTATATGAAAGTGTGGAATCCCATCCTAGATTTTGTATCTATGATGTGAATATATGGAAGAGATTTCATATATGCTTGCTTATGTAAGTGCACATTTATGGAAGTCAATGATCTTACACAGGTATTTTTAGAGGTGGAACCTAGTTTCAAGAATTAGGGTAAGAATTAGGCTTTCATAGAGTTTTGTATATGCACATTTACATATGTAGGATTTTGTATATGCACATTTACAAAGTAAATATTTCATGCATGCACATATGGAAGTAGGCATCCATAAATGTGCCTACACAAAAGAAGGCTTCCATATTTGGGCACATACGAAAGCAAACATCCATATATGTGCACATATATGGAAGTTGGGTTCTATAAATGTGTGCATTTATGAAATTTGAATTCTATAAACGCATGAGAATATGGAAGTTGGCTTCTATATATGAGAAAATATGATTATAAGCTTTTGTAAATGTGCGTATATACAAATGTTGTCTTTTATAAATGTGTGCATATATGAAAGTTAGGTTCTGTAAATGCATGTTTATATGGATGATAGCTTTTATATATGCATGCATACACAAAAGTTGGATTTCATATAACTTTGTATTTATATATATGCACACATTTATGGAATATTACTTTTGTATATGTGCATATACATGAGTGTGCATATATAGAATGGATTATGTATATGCACATATATAGAAACAGGCTTCTATAAATGCACACATATAAATAAGTTCACTTATGTATGTTCACATATATGGAATCTAACTTCTATAAATGCATAAATAGAGAAGCCTCCCCTAAAATGGATTCCTAGATCATATCCTTGTGTTTATGGTTTTTGAAGTGTGTCTGCATTTCACTATCCATTTTTATGCATTTTTATCTATTGCGTGCATAATCACAAAAATAGTAATTAATCAATCTAGAAATTTAAGTAAATTTCATCTACTTCATGGCTTGCTTCCATATATGCACTATATGACTTCCATACATATACTATATGGCTTCCATATATGTTCCTGTGGAAAGAATTCTAAAAATGCATGCATCTATATATGCGCATATATGGAAGCCTACTTCTATAAATGTGTGCATATACAAAATCCTACTTTTACAAATGCTTCCTTATATGCACATAAATTGAATCATGCTTTTGTAAATTCACACACATATATGGAAGGCAACTTCCATATATGTAGATATCCAAAAGTATTTTGTATATGCACATATATGAAATAAAACTTATGTATATGCTCATATATGAAATCCTAATTTTATATATGCACATATAAGGAAGCACACATATACAAAATATTTCTTTTGTATATGCACATATATGGAAGCCTATGTTTGTACATGCGAAAATAAAAAAAGTTTATTTGCATAAATGTGCACTTACATAAGCATGCATATATGAAGTCTCTTCCATGTATGCACATTTATGGATACAAAATTCAGGAAGGGATTCCATATTTGGATATATGAAAGCCCACTTTTTTATATATGTATATATACATATGCCCACACACACACACATAATAAAGGAAACATTATGTGTATATGTAGAAGTTTTCTTCCCTAAATGATTCCATAAGTGTTCATATAGGGAATACCTTTTGTGTTTCACATATATGGAAGGGATTCGTGTATATGCATTTACGGAAGCCAACTTCCCTAAATATAAATGTATTTATCGAAGTTCACTTCGATATATGTGTGCATTTATGAATGTTTACTTTTGTATATATGCATATACAAAAGCACCCATATATAAAAGGACTTTCATATATGTGCATGACAAAGTAGGCTTCTATAAATGCACATTTATAGAAGTACATCCATATATGTACATATATAGAATCCATATACATGCATATATAGAAGCTAGGTTTTTTAAATGCATATATATGCATGTCATTTCATATATGTGAAAATACGAAAAGACTTCCTTATATGTGCATTTACAAAAGTGGGCACACACACACACACATGCACACTTATATGGAAATTGACTTTATTTTTACCTTCACCTTGAAGTCTTTCTTTGTTGATGTACAACCAAACCTTATCGCCCACTTGGAAATCATGATCAACCTGATGCTTTTCATGTATTGCTTTTTACTTGTCTTTTCTTTTCTCTAGCTATTATTATACTCTTTGATGCACTAGTTGAATATTTTCAATGAAATGCTTGGCTTTTTCTAGATCATTGTGTCCATCTACTACAATATCTTTACCAAATATGAAATCCAAAGGAGACTTTGGCAAATAACCGAAAAAAGATTCAAATGGAGATACTTGTGTAGATGAATGCTTGGCATGATTGTAGGCATGCTAGATGTAATGCAAATGCTCATTCCAAATTTTAGGATGCTTACCAAAATATTCTTGAAGGAGATGCACTATTATTCTATTCACTACTTCTGTCTGGCCATTGGCTTGTTGATGAAATGCGGTGCTCTTATTCAACTTTGTGTCCACGAGTTCCCATAAACTCGACCAAAATTTCCTGGCAAATCTAGAATCTCGATAAGAAATAATAGAAATGGGTAACCCAAAATGAACCCATACATTTTGGAAGAACATCTTTGCGATCTGTTCAACTGTAACCTGTTTCTTACGTGGCATCAATAAACACATTTTTTTGAGACGATCCACAACAACATATAGATAATCATAACCTTTCCTAGACATTGGTATCCCCTCTACAAAATCCATAGAAATACTTTCCCAAGAACGAGAAGGAATAGGAAGTGGAGTGTACAAACCCAATTTCCTATTACTAGGCTTGCTAGTAGCACACATGGAACATTCTTTTACATATATTGAAATAGTTTCATTGACGCAACGCCAATAACAATACCTCTGAATTTGAGCAACTATTTTTCCTACACCAAAGTGACCAACAATAAGATATGTGTGGGCTTCCCTTATGACATTGACTCTTTCACCCCGTGGAACACAAAACTTACCAAGATGATACAACAAATTTTCATGAACATGATAATCCAAATATTCAACATGATTTCCTTGAATCAAAGTTGCATAAACATATTTAAAATACTCATCTTGAGCATATTTTTCAATATAACTTTCTTGCATGATTGATTTATGCTTAAGAATGAAAGATGCGTTAACAATAGGCCTTGATAGCATATTTGCAACTTTGTTTTATATACCTTTCTTATACTCGATTACCAAATGAAATTTATGTAGGAATCCCATCCACCTGAAATGTCTAGCTTGTTATAGGTTGGTTTGTGACCTGAAACTATTGCAAAGGTTGATGGTTAGTATGAATAATCGTTTCTTTACCCATCAAATCATGCTTCCATTTCTTCACGCTTTGTACCAAACCATACAACTCTTTATCCAAAACTGACATTCTATACATGCCAATATTTGGAAGTGGTGCATCTAGCTGCAAGTGAATCTCATGTTGGATTCCTCTTTTAGGATTCAAACCTTCAGGTTCCTAAAACATCTTTTCATAAGTGTTAAAAAATTCAGCTAATTCATGCTTGAGTTTAGAATCACATCTTGTGAAAGCTTCAGATTCAATAGTATATTTAGCTTTAATCATTAACAACACAAAATGCTTAGTAGCATTTACAATCCTTTTCATACAACCAACACTTACAAGAGATAAGTTCATCTTCTTGCGATGTTCTCTAACAATATAATCAATTCCATCTTTAAAAATATGATATTTGTTCTCATGGTAATAGAATATGGCTTTTTGTTCATACAAGTATGGACTCCCTAAAACAATTCCGCAAATATCAAATGGTACAACATCAAGCTCTACCTCATCTATAAAGTTAGCGGTGATGGAGAATTTGAGTTTGCACTTTATTATCACTTGTAATTTGTCATCATCACAAACCCAAAACAAAGGGTAAGGTTTAATATGAGGTTTAGTTTCTAGATTTAGTTTCTTGACAATTGCTTCAAAAATAAGATTGACTTGGGATCCACTATCAAATAATGTATTAACTTTTCTATGTTTTGTAATGACCCTCATATGAAAAATCTCACTTCTTTGTTCATCATTTTGATATTCAATAGGCTTACTATAAGAACTAATACTTGCATTAGAAGCTATACCTTTCATTCCCATGGCTATGATTTTGGTTTCATCACCTGAATAAAATCTTAGATCTTGTTGAGTTATAGCAACAATCTTTTGTTTCCCCTTGTTATTGAACTTCTTTGGTCTCATTTCTAGATGTAATTTTCAAAAGTGGTATTCATCTTGGCCTTCTTTTGAATAATGTTTACAGGTAAGTTTCTCTCCCTCTTTCTTGACTATAACATTCTTTTTGCATTTTCCTTTAAACTTCCCCTTTCCTTTGTCTCCAGATTTAAAAGGTTTATTGCTAGTCTCTTGAGGAACATTCTTTCCTCTTGATTTTAAACGAGTTTCATGAACACATACTTCATCGATATTGGTGGGATTAAACATAAGTATATTATGTCTCAAATAACTATGTAATCCACCTATGTATTTAAGGAGAGTAGCTTGTGAAGACAAATCAACACCCATGATTAAAGCTCTTCTTCTAAATTGTTTTGTGTAACTTTGGACACTCTAACCTTTATCTTGTCTAAAATTTTTCCAATCCATAATTTCTTTTTGCATGTAATATAATAGTTAAAATTTCCTTTTAATGCAGTTATAACATCATTCCAAGAAGATATAATTTTACCACTTTTCTTCAAATCTTCTTGAGTTCCAGCCTCCCACTAGATGAGGGCTTCACTTTTTCTAACTAGCATTTACAAGCCTTTTTATCTGACCAACACTTACAAGAGATAAGTTCATATTATTGTGACGCGCTCTAATAATATAATCAACTCCATCTTTAAAAAGATGATATTTTTTCTCATGATGAAAGAATATGTCTTTTCGGTCATACAAGTATGGACTTCCTAAAACAATTATGAAGATATCAAGTGTTACAAAGATCTAGCTTGCTTCTCTTCATTTGGAAAGTGAAACCCTCATCTGATGGGATAATGTTCCTCAAGAGACTAGAAAGAAACCATTAAAATTTGGAGACAAATGAAGGGGGAATTTTACAAGCAAAGGAAAAAAGAATTCCATAATCAAGAAAGAGGGAGAAAAACTTACCTGTAAACATTGTTCAAAAGAAGGCCATGATGAAGACCATTGTTGGAAATTACATCCAGAAATGAGACTAAAGAAGTTCAATAACAAGGGAAACAAAAGATTGCTGCTACAACTCAATAAGATCTAGGATCTGATTCAGGTGTTGAAACAAAAATAACAACCATGGAAATGAAAGGTATAACTTCTAATGCAAGTACTAGTTCTTATAGTAAGCCTATTGAATCTCAAAATGATAAAGAAAGAAGTGATATTTTTCATATCAGAGTCATTATAAAACACATAAAAGTTGATACATTGTTTGATAGTGGATCCCAAGTCAATCTTATTTCTGAAGCAATTGTCAAGAAACTAAATCTAGAAACTACACCTCACACTAAACTTTACCATTTGGGTTGGGTATGTGATGATGCCAAATTACAAGTGAAAAGAAAGTGCAAACTAAAATTATCCATCACTGTTAACTTTATAGATGAGGCAGAGCTTGATGTTGTAGCACTTTATATTTGCATAATTGTTTTAGGGAGTCCATACTTGTATGACGGAAAATCCATATTCAATCGTCATGAGAACATATATCATCTTTTTAAAGATGTAGTTGAGTATATTGTTAGAGCACATCACAAGAATATGAACTTATCTCTTGTAAGTGTTGGTAAGATAAAAATGATTGTAAATGCTAATAATAATTTTTTGTTTTTGACGATTAAAGCTAAAGATACTACTGAATCTAAATATTTCAGAGGATGCGATTCTAAGCTCAAGCATAAATTAGTTGAAGTTGTGAACATTGGTGACAAGATATTTCAGGAACCTGAAGGGTTTCCTTGTAAAAGAGGAATCCAACATGAGATTCACCTATAGCAAGATGCACCACTTCCTAATATTGGCATGTATTGAATGTCAATTTTGGAGAATGCAGAAATCAAAAAGAAAATTCAAGAGTTGCTTGACAAAGGGGTGATTAGGCCTAGCACATATCCTTGTGGGTATCCTATTTTCTTGGTTCCAAGGAAAGATGGTACATGGCGCATGTGTGTGTATTTTCGAGCTTTGAACAAGATCACGGTAAAGAATCAATATCCTCTTCCTCACATTGATGATTTTCTAGATTAGTTAAAGGAAGTTGTTTACTTTACTAGGTTAGATTTGAGAAGTGGTTATCATTAGATAAGGATTGCTGAAGATGATATTTGGAAAACAGATTTCAAGACAAATAAAGGTTTGTTTGAATGGTTGGTTATGTCATTTGGGATTTTCCATGCACCTACAACATTCATGATAGTTATGAATGATGTGTTGATACCATTCCTTGGTGATTTTTTCATAGTATACTTAGATGATATTTTGATTTTTAGTAAGACTCGTGAAGAGAATGTCAAGCATGTGAAACAAGTTTTAGATGTCTTGAAAAAAGAGAGGTTGTATTTGAAGATGTCTAAGTGTGAATTTGGGAAAACCTCTTTGGTTTATCTGGATCATATTGTAGGAGGGGTTGAATTGAAAATTGATCCCTCAAAAGTTGAAGTCATTGTGAATTGGCATAAACCCAACAATGTAACAGAGGTTAGGAGATTTTTGGAAGCAACCCAATATTGGAGAAAATTTATCGCTAACTTCTAATTCATTGTAGCACTATTACATGCTTTGAAAAGCATGAAACATGTCTTTCAGTGGGGAGGAAAACAACATAAATCCTTCGAAACATTGAAAGAGAAAATCAATACAACACTAGTTCTATCACTTCCAGATCTTAAGCAGTCATTTGAAATTCAAACTGATATAAGTGAATATGCTATGGGAGCAGTTTTGATGCAACATGGTAAGCCAATTTGTTATCATTCTGAAACATTTACCAATGCAGTAATTAACTATCCAACTTATGATAAAGAGTTGTATGGTTTAGTACAAAGCATGAATAAATGGAAGCATTATTTGATGGGTAAAGAAATGGTTAATACATACTAACTATAAACCTTTTCAATATTTACAATCGTAAACCAAGCTACAACAAGCTAGACATTTCAGGTGGATGGGATTCCTACAAAAATTTCATTTGGTAATCAAGTATAAGAAATTCATAGACAACAAAGTTGTAGATGTGTTATCAAGGCCTATTATTAATGCATTTGTCATTCTTAAGCATAACTCAATCATGCATGAAAGTTATATTGAACAATATGCTCAAGATGAAGATTTTAAAGATGTTTATGCAACTTTGAGTCAAGACAATCATGTCGAAGAGTTGGATAATCATGTTCATAACAAGTTGTTGTATCATCTTGGAAAGTTGTGTGTTCCATAGGGTGAAAGAGTCAATTTTTCTATTGGTTGATAGGTTTTGGTTTTGGCTAATCGGAGAGCGCCATGTCGCCCTATGAGAGGGCATCATGTGGACCTATGACAGGGCACCATGTGGCCCTCAAAGTTTGTGCAAAATATTTGGTTATGGACTGGTCGACCTCAGTCAGGTTTGACCTCGTGACCTCTGGAATATTCTATACCGTCATGCCTTATTATTTCTTATTACTATATGGTTGGGCATGTTATCACTTAGAAATGTCCTCTTGGTTGTACGAGAGAATTTTCCAAGGTAACCTTTTCACTCCAATTGACAAACCAAAGGCTAGCCCCTTCAACCCAGAGAGGGCTCTCTATGACCTTTAAACTATGGAAATATCTTTAGATAGGTTGTGTTGATGTAGGGTTTGGTTGGGCCTGATATAAATAGTTCATTGGGTGATGGAGTCAAATAACTAGGGTTTAGATTAATTTACCAAGATAACTAGTTGCCTTATCAGGATTGATAAAGGCAAGGTGGATAGCAGATACCTTTGTCATTTTTGTAGATGGGTGGAGAAAATAGGGGAACGATCCACTACAATAGGGAAAACACAATGAATCCTACAGTAGTTTTAGAGGATCAAAATGAGAACATTTGAAAAACACAACTCATGGCATCACAACAGAAATGAATTGTGAATCAATTAACGTTTTTTCAAATGCTCAGAAGACATACATTCATGGGATTATAAAGAAGAAACTATAAAAAACACAAAGAATACATACTAAAACCTACTATCACATGGATCATTATATCATTGGTCAGAATCTATTGATCTTGGCAATTAAATGAATAAAGTATTCAAAACACACAAACAATGAATATTTCTTTTCAATAAACCAACCCTTTCTCCATATTTTTCATGTAATATATAGGAAAATAAAATAGATATAAGCTCCTTGAAGTATGGTAGAAATGATTACAAAATATTTACATAATTTGAGAGTTTAATTGAAAAAAATCATAGTAACCCTATCATCTTAGCTACTCAGATCTCTAATATGGTACAAAATCACTGGTTAAAATACAATACAAGACGACCATACGTCTCTCCTGCTAGTATCATGGAACAATAGAGAAGTCACTACTGCAAGATAGGATCTAGATCTATTTACTTGTTTACAGGCTTGATATCTTGAACCAAACTCATATTCCCTCCTTATAGCCAACTGATGCATGAACTTGGAAATAATGCCAAAAATGTGTAACTATTTCTTCCTACACTGCTTTATTTTCTCATGTTGACTTGTACTCTTTTAGGCACAAAAATCTCTAATATTTGACCACAATGTATTAAAAAAAAATTATTGCTTAAAGATTAACCTGAGTAAGCCAATTGTTGAAGAACCATTAGGGTTTGATGCAACAAAATTAGGGTTTATGTAATACTCTACCCTTGAAGTCAACTGATCATTTCTCTATATCTTCTATAACCTGAGCAAGGATGTCTAGCTTGTTTTGACTCCTTGTCACCCTTCTAGTAAGTTTTTGTGGACTTTTGTCAGCTTTTAGGGTTTTTCCTTTCTTCTTCTCAACATGTTTTGTTTTCCTCTGTTTTTTTTTGAAGTCTGTTATGTTTTCTCTTATGCATCAATGATAATAATTGTTTCTTTCATTTTAGGGTTCATCCTAGCTTTGAAATTTAATCTCAATTTATTAGTAGGGTGAGTGTGAGGTCTTTTTCCATGAACCCTAATCTCTGTCTCGGCTTCTTCATCCTTTGTTTCAATTTTCTTCTTGCCCTTTTTTCTTTTTGATGCTTTCTATTTTGTTTGCTCCTCTTCTACTATAATCTTCTGTTGGCTTCTAGTCTTTCCTTCATAAATTTTAATCTCAGGTGTTTTCACAGGGACTTCATCATGTTTTTCAACCTGGAGGTGACTAGATTATCCCTTGGTTTCCTGAGATAAAGCTTGTGTAGAAACTTTGTTTTGGCCTCTCTTTGATCTTCTAGGTACAGGTGGGTTTGGGTTTCTTTACCTCATTTTCCTCAATTGTTCCACTTTCTTATTCAACTCATGAGTGTATAATATTTTAATTAGGTCGTGATGACAAATATCATGGGATTGTAGCTCAGGTATTTTCCTCACTTTAATGCACATTTTTAGCAAAATTTGATGTAGGAAATATGGTAAATTCATTTTGCTAAAACCTACCAAGTGACAAAGAAACCTCATATGATATAAGTAAGCTTTGGAATACCTGCCTTCACAGGTGAAGAAGAGATGAACAATTCTAAGTGCAACAAACCATTGAGGCTTCAGTATACTTTGGAGGACCCTTGCATCCCAATATTGATTTTGATAGTCCTCTTTTAGGAAGAAATTCAAATCTACATTCAACAACCTTTGTTTTTTGAACCATCTTTCACCCTATATTGGCAAACCCATTGCTTCAACAATAGACTCCTCTGTAACAGGGAACTATAGTGTCCTGATTCTATCTGTGTTTCCATTGAAGGAGAAGATAAAATCGTGGCACCAACTAATATTATGCCCATTGAAACACTGAAATACTAGCTCCCAACCTGCATTTATGAAAAGATCCAACATTTCAAGATATACCTCAAAATACATGCCATCGGGTTCAAATATCTTGAAATGACTAGACTGACCCATTTTGAAAAGCTACCGAACCTTTAAAAACTTTCACTAACCTTGAAACACTCTAACTGAAGGTTGTAAGACACTCAACAACCTTCCTGCACATGAAAACTGCAAATTTGGGTTTGCTAGAAAACTGTGTTTTAGGGAAAACATAATAGTTTAGGGTTTATTCTTTAACGAATTTATTGGGCATGAAAAAACTAGAAACCATCACATCCTGAAGGGGCAGGAACAATTTTTTATGAATCAACACTTGAGTGCTCAAAAGAAAAGGATTAGAGGGTTGAAAACCATTTTTAAAAAAGTTTCGATACGTGCTACGAAAATATTTCATAGCGCCACACTACGAAAATATTTTGTAGAGCCACCTGAAATTTCACTATAGGTTAAAGAATTTCAAGAAATTTAGCATAATATTAGGGTTAGGTGAAATAAGTTTAATAATACATTTTCCTAGGCTTAGCTAGAAAACTTTGCAAAAAATACAATACCTCCTTTACATAATTATGACCTTGCAAAAGATGCACTGATAACATTGCCTTGAAATGAAGGTGTAAACTTGATGCTAACAACAGGCTCTAATGGGGATAATGTCTCCCCATGAGGTGATAAAGTACATGTAGACCCTGTGCCTTATCCATTGGGTAAAACTCTGAAATCTACAAATTTAACTCTGCTTTATGTTGAAAAGTAAACATTTAGAAACTGCTTAACTGAACTATGAAACTGAAATTCCTGTAAAGTTTGACAACCCCTCATCGAAATCTTATGGCCTTCAACTCATGCTTTAAATTATTCAAAGTTGTTCTCCAATATTGAAAACTGCTCTGAACATGGATATGTACAATGAATTGTGATAATTGACCTTTTTTAAACTAGTAAATGTTTTAGGAAGCGTCCATTTATTGGACCTCCACTCAATAACACTCTAACAAGTTTTTGATAATTCTGATTATAATTTTGTTTGATGATTAAGCCAGTCCATTACCCTAGAGATAATAGGATGTAGAATGACCTAAAGTAATATGATAATTCTCATATAATTTGACCATTTTCTAAGATTTAAAATACTAAGTGTTATCTGTTATAATTTTTCTAGGGCATCCAAACCTTGAAAAGATACTCTCTAAAAATTGAATTACTACACTATCTGTAGCTTATCTTGTAGGAATGGATTCAATCCATTTGGTAAAGTATTTTTTGGTATTTAATATCCATCTATGTTTTCCTGAAGAATGTGGGTGAATTTCTCCAATAAAGTCCAATCCCCACTGCTGAAATGGGGTTTCAACTGAGATTGGTTTTAGAGGTAATGATAGTAACTTTGTTTTTCCTTCAAAAATTTGGCACTTAAAATAGGTTGTGACTTCTCTATGTACATCTGCAAAAAGGGTTGGCAGATAGTATCTCTCCCTAAGGATTTTATTAGCAGTGGATTTCTAGTAGTGATGCCCTCCACACACTCCTTGATGACATTCTTTTACCACCTGTTTTGCTTCAACTTCAATGAGAAAGTGCAAAAGGATCCCTATTGGATCTTCCCAAAATAAGTAACCATCAATATAACAAAACTTGGCATTTTTTATTTTCAAAGATCATGCTTTGGTTTTATCCATCATTTGTGGAGCTTCTAAATTTTGAAAAATATAGATTATGTCACTATACCATGGAGAATTTCTGAGTTCACCAACTACTTTAAAAATTAGAATTTCATAAGAATCATTGGAACAAATTGAGAAGAAAATTATGCCCAAAGTGTCACCATTTGTTTCTGTCATCATTCTAGCTAGACCTTGACCTTTGATTTTTTTTTTGGTTAAAGGTCATACTCCAACAACCTTGTAATCCGCTTACCTCTTCGACCATCGCTGTCAAGATGGTTCAAGATATCAATTACAAAAACATTAGGAACAAATGTTGTTACATGAGAGTGAAAAAATAAACTCTGAATACTTTTAGTGCTTTCACCAATGCAAAATCCTTTTTTTCCATAATACTGTATTTTAGTTAAGCATTTCTCAAATTTCCACTAAAAAATGAAACAGGTTGTTCCTAGTTTTCTTGATTTCTCTACAATAAGACTCTTGAGATAGTATGTTTAGAAGCAAATAAAAACACCAAGAAATCCTTTGAAAACTCTGGGCTGATAAAAATAGGATATTTAGTTATTGCTAACTTGATTTCTTCAAAAGTCGGCTTGGTTATAAATGTCCACTTGACTTCACTATCCTTTTTCAACATGTTGTTAATTCCTCTTAGGATTTCAGCAAATTATCGAATAAACCTCTGTAGAAAATTTACTCTACCCATGAATTAATGGGTTTCCTTCTTGCTTCTGGGTAACTCAAGCTTTTGTATTGCTTCAATTATTTCTAGATCAATTTGAATTCCATCTTTAGACACTATATGTCCTGACGCAAGCGGAAACAATGGCTTCAGAAATCTCAACAATCACCCCACGGTTCACCCTTTCTTTACAATTCTGCCTTTTCCTTTATTACCGGAATGCCTTTGGAAAAAAGGCCAAAACAATGCTTTTCCCCTTTATAAATAGAAAGGTTCGCGATTCACCGGAGATCACGATCTAAATGAGCCAACGGTCCAGATTAAATCACAAGTCGCAAGTCGCCGATGTAATGTTTCCCCTTTTTAAAAGTCTCGATGCGATATATTGCGCCGATCGCGTCACATATCGGCAATCGCTATTTCCCCCGACTTAAGGCCTTATCGCTCCCACTCAAATGCTCCGACGTGATATATCGATAGTCACATGTCACAAGGTTTCAAGGGTGGGGCCTTTAGCATACGCCACTCCACTATTACGATGTGATATTTCGGGAGTCGCTAATCGCAACTCTTGAAGACTTGGGTCCGCCTTCTTCTTAAATAAACTTTCGATGCGATATATGGTGATCCAACGGTAGAGGATAGTTCGATCCGTTGGTTCAAACGGGAACCAACGACAGAGACCTAATCTGGCTCAACACTATAAAAAAAATACAAAAGCTCACGTTTTTCTGTTAAGTCTGTGTCTTCTATTGCGAAGCGTGAAAACAATAAATCATCAATTCTCTCCCGAATACAAAGAAAACAAAAGCATAATGATGATTTCTACAGGCTTGATAAATAATCATGCGCACAGCAACAATTTATTCATAATAACAAAAGTTACAGAGTCTCGGCCTTGGCTCGATTACAACATATGAAAAGACCTCTGTTTCAACGGAAATCCACACGCTAATTCTTGGCTCTCGCTCACTCAATCCCTTCTTTTTTCTCGGTCCCTCTGTCTCTCTCTATATTAAATTTTTTTCTTCCTTTTTTCAATCGAATATTACTCTAATTGTGCTTAACAACTCAATCTCTATTTTTAATCAATCTAACAGTAAATCTCTAATTCCTAGCTCTACCACACACCTATGCTAACAACTTATCTTTGAACCTAAAATAAGACAATTTCTAACTATTACAATAACAAAATACAACTCATTTCTTGAGAGATCCAACCCTCTCAGTAAAACTGACTTTTGACCAATCAGGTCAATGAAATTCAACTTGTTTAGCCACAACATGTGAACAAACTTTCACATTGCTGGCTAAGTCCGGATGCTCCTACATCAGACTCCCGGGGAAGAAAGAAATCATCCTTCATACTTTCAGGGCTTACTCCATACTTCTGCAACTCTGCTATGGTTAACCAGCTAGAATCCTCCACTGGCTGTCCTTTCCATTTGACTAGATATTGAAAATAAGTCTGCCCTCTGGTTCTTTTGGATACTCTTTTCTCCAAAACAACTTCTACTTCTTTCTTAGCTATCTTTGGCATTTGTTCTTCCCAGTTCAAGGTTTGAACTTCATCTTCTGTAATTTCCTCCTTTAGCTTTGTCTCTGTCTCTTTGTATGGATACAAATCTACAATATTGAAAATAGGCGATATTCCAATCCCTTCTGGAAATTCAATTTCATATGCATTAGCTGAAAACTTTCTTACAATTCTACATGGTCCTATCTTTTTCATCTTTAGTTTATTGTAAGTCTTAGCAGGAAATCTTTCTTTTCTCAAATATACCATTACTAAATCCCCCACTTGGAATTATTTTTCTCTTCTTTTCATATCCACTCTCTGTTTGTATTTGCTACTACTTTCTTGTAATCTGCTTTTGACATCTTCTTGTAGTCTTTGCATCTGCTCCGCAAACTCTTCAGCTTTTGCACTTCTTGTCTCCTGTTTACCCAAATTTCTAAGCTCATACACACCTCTTGGATTCATTCCAAAAACAATCTAAAATGGACTCATTCTAGTACTTCGGTTTGGAGTGTCATTATAAGCAAACTCGGCCTGAGCTAGTGCTAAATCCCACTAATTAGGATTTTGGTACACTAAACTTCTCAATATGTTTCCCAAGGTCTTGTTTACTACTTCGGTCTATCCATCTGTTTGAGGATGGTATGCTGAACTAAAACCGAGGTTAGCTCCCAATTTCTTCCAAAGAGTTCTCTAGAAATGCCCTACAAGCTTTGTGTCTCGATCAGACACAATACTTAAAGGTAACCCATGTAATCTTACAATTTCTGAAAAAAATAGATTAGCAATATGTGTTGCATCACTAGTCTTCTTACATGTAATGAAATGTGCCATCTTGGAAAATCTATCTATTACAACATAAATGGAATCATTCCCTCTCTGGGTTTTTGGTAATCCCAAAACAAAATCCATGCTAACTGCATCCCACGGTCGGTCTGGTATTGGCAATGGCTGATACAATCCTGTATTCTGGCTCCTTCCTTTAGCATGCTGACATATCCTGCACTTCTCAACAAATTTCTTAACATCAGTCTGCATTTTTGGCCAATAATAAAAAGCATTCACCTGAGCAAAGGTTTTATCTTGTCCAAAGTGACCAGATAATCCTCCACTATGTTTCTCCTTTATTATGTTTTCCCTCATAGAACATTTGGGAATACACAACTTGTTGCTTTTAAACAATAAGCCTCCTTGAATGAGATAATCCAACCACTGACTTCTGTTATGAACTATTGGATTCTGAACTGTTGTATAGATATCTTTGAAATCTGCATCATCTTTGTACATTTCAATCATTTCCTCAAATCCTACAACACCCACTTTGAATTCTTGCACAATAAAACTTACCCTGCTCAATGCATCAGTGACTTTATTTGACTTACCACTCTTGTGTTTTATCACAAAAGTAAAGCTTTGCAAAAATTCTACCCACTTGGCATGTTTCTGGTTCAGTTTCGGCTAGTTATTGATGAACTGTAAGGCATGATTGTCTAAATACAATATGAATTCTTTTGGCAGCAAATAATGTCTCCATTTTTTCAAGGCTTGTACAATAGCGTAAAACTCTTTATCGTAAGAAGAATATTTCTTCTTTGCTTCATTCAATTTCTCACTAAAGTACGCTATCGGTCTTTGTTCCTGACTCAAAACTGCGCCAACTGCAACTCCACTAGCATCTGTTTCAACTTGAAATACTTTTTCAAAATCAGGCAAAGCTAAAATTGGTTCCTCTGTGATTTTCCTCTTCAACAATTTAAAATTTCTGTCTGCTGCTTCTGTCCACTTGAACGGCTGATTGATCTCCTTAATTGTTTCAAGAATTGGTGCACAAATCTGACTAAAGCCTTTGATAAACTTTCTGTAAAAACTTGCAAGACCATGGAAGCTCCTTACCTCAAATATATTTCTGGGAATAGGCCAGTTCCAAATTACTTGGACTTTCTCTGGATCCATTTTCAATCCTTCTTTAGAAACTACAAATCCCAAGTAAATTAATTCTTCCTTCATGAAACTACATTTCTTCAGATTTATCAGTAGTTTCTCTTTCTGCAGAGTTCTTAGAACCAACTTAAGATGCTCTAGATGTTCTTCTTTACTTTTACTAAAAACTAGAATATCATCAAGATAAACAATAACAAACTTGCCTGCATATTCCTTCAAGACTTCATTCATTAATCTCATGAATGTGCTAGGTGCATTAGTGAGTCCAAAAGGCATCACTAACCACTCATACAACCCACTGTTTGTTTTAAATGTAGTCTTCCATTCATCGCCTTCTCGAATTATTATTTGATGATATCCACTCTTCAAATCTATTTTAGTAAAATATTTTGATCCACTCAAACAATCCATTAAATCATCCATGCGTGGCAAAGGAAATCTATACCTGATAGTGATCTTGTTGATGGCTCTGGAATCTGTGCACATACGCCATTCTCCTCCTTTCTTTGGATTGAGTACTGTTGGTACAACACATGGACTAAGACTTTCTCTGATTAGCCCCTTATCCATCAGCTCCTGCACTTGTCTTCCAACTTCTGCGTTCTCTTGAGGAGTTAATCTGTACGCTGCTTTATTTGGCAAACTTGCTCCTGGTATTAGATCAATATGATGACTAATACTCCTGATCGGTGGTAACGCATTTGGCAACTCATCCACAATAATATCAGCGAAATCATCTAACATAATTTTAACTCCTTCAGGCAAATCATCCAAGTTTGTGGAAGTTAAAATTACCTTTGGTCTTCCCACAATAGCAAAATGCAACTCCTCGTTTTTCACTACCTCCTGTAGCAGCTCCTTTCCGCTTATCAGCATAATACTACTTCCAGGTGTTCCTTTGTCAGCGTCGTCCTTCAATGGCAGCAATGTATGTTTAGTTCCATCCTTCTCCAGAGTATAAGTGTTTCTCCTCCCATCATGAATATCTTTTCGATCAAATTGCCACGGTCTTCCCAGTAATACATGGCATACATCCATGGGCATTACATCACATAATATCACATCTTTATACGTACCAATTTGTATCTCAACCTTGCATTGTTTTGTCACAATAATCTAATGTCCTTTCTGTAACCATGACACTTTGTAAGGAGTAGGGTGTATTGTATTTGCTAGTCCAAGCTTGTCCACCATCTTTGTAGAAACAAGGTTGTCAGTGCTTCCACTGTCAATTATTACTTTACAACACTTACCTTTTGATTTATAGGTAGTTCTAAATAAATTCTTCCTCTGTGCTGGTTCTTCAATCTCCTTCTCTATCTTAAGCAAGGTCCTTCTCAATAACAGGGATTCTCCTACTTCAGGGGATTCTTCCTTTTCCATAAGTCGAGGTGGTTCTGGCTTTTCCTCAGCCACATTCGCATTCCTCTGACTTGCTGGTTTATTATGAGGACAGTCCCACGACACATGTCCCCATTCTCCACATGTATAACACTAAATATCTCTTCCTCGGCCTCTTCCTCTGGGCACAAATCTTCCTCTGTTAAATTCTCCTCTCTGTGGTGGTCTGCTACTTGAACTTCCTGCTTCATGCTGATGTTGTTGTCCCCTTGGTCTGGTAGTTCCTCTACCTCTTACTGAGCTTCTTCCTCTATTCCTCTGATTCTGTTTTCTCAATATCTTCTCTTCTGCCTTCAAACCTACTTGATAGGCATCTTCAATAGTCTTCAGACTCAACAAGTTGATCTCATCCTGGATGTCATACCTTAAGCCATTGATATATCTAGCTACCTTCTCCATGTCATCCTCTGCATGTCTTGCTCTAATACTCAATCTATAAAACTCTTCTATATATTCTTTAACAAACATTCCTTTTTGCCTTAAATTCTGCAATTGTTTGAAAAGATTTAACTGATAATATTTAGGCATAAATTTAGCTTTCATTTTACTCACCATTTTATCCCATTGCTTGATCTTGGACTTTCCTTTTCTCGTTCTAGATGTTTGTAATTCATCCCACCAAATAGCTGCATGACCCTTCAATCTGGTAACTGCAAATTTCACCTTCTTTTTGTCATCAGCTTCCTCTTCATAGTCAAAATATTTGTCTAATGAACTGATCCAATCCATTAGCTCTTCTGCATTGAGACTCCCTTCATATGTAGGAATTTCCATCTTTGGTTTTCCTCCTACTTTTGCCAACATCTTGATAACTCTAGTAGTTTCATTTTCCTCCTCTTCTTCTTCCTCAGAAGATTCTTCTTTAGCACTGTTAGCTCCTTCATCAGGTGTTCTTCTCTAAGCAGTCTCAATTGTTTCCATTCTCGTACGCAGACTCTGGATCTCTTCTAGTAGAACTGCATTTGCTTCAGGTCTTCCTTGACCAATGCCAGCTCCTCTCCTTGGCAGCATTTTTCTGCAATCAACCTTAACTTCTGCTCTGATACCACAAATGACGCAGGTGGAAACAATGGCTTCAGAAATCTCAACAATCACCCCACGGTTCACCCTTTCTTTACAATTCTTCCTTTTCCTTTATTACCGGAATGCCTTTGGAAAAAAGGCCAAAACAATGCTTTTCCCCTTTATAAATAGAAAGGTTCGCGATCTAAATGAGACAATGGTCTAGATTAAATCGCAAGTCGCAAGTCGTCGATGTAATGTTTCCCCTTTTTAAAAGTCCCGATGCGATATATTGCGCCGATCGCGTCACATATCGACAATCGCTATTTCCCCCGGCTTAAGGCCTTATCGCTCCCACTCAAATGCTCTGACGCGATATATCAGCAGTCGCATGTCGCAAGGTTTCAAGGGTGGGGCCTTTACCATACACCACTCCACTATTGCGATGCGATATTTCGGGAGTCGCTAATCGCAACTCTTGAAGACTTGGGTCCGCCTTCCTCTTAAATAAACTTGCGATGCGATATATGGTGATCCAACGGTCAGGGATAGTTCGCTCCGTTGGTTCAAATGGGAATCAATGGCTGAGATCTGATCTGGCTCAACACTATAAAAAAAAATACAAAAGCTCGCGTTTTTTTCCATTAAGTCTGTGTTTTCTATTGCGAAGCGTGAAAACAAAGAAATCATCAATTCTCTCCCGAATACAAAGAAAACAAAAGCATAATGAGGATTTCCACAGGCTTGATAAATAATCACGCGCACAACAACAATTTATTCATAATAACAAAAGTTACAGAGTCTCAGCCTTGGCTCGATTACAACATATGAAAAGACCTCTGTTTCAACGGAAATCCACACGCTAATTCTTGGCTCTCGCTCACTCAATCCCTTCTTTTCTCTCGGTCCCTCTGTCTCTCTCTATATTACATTTTTTCTTCCTTTGTTCAATCGAAGATTACTCTAACTGTGCTTAACAACTCAATCTCTATTTTTAATCAATCTAACAGTAAATCTCTAATTCCTAGCTCTACCACACACCTATGCTAACAACTTATCTTTGAACCTAAAATAAGACAATTTCTAACTATTACAATAATGAAATACAACTCATTTCTTGAGAGATCCAACCCTCTCAGTAAAACTGACTTTTGACCAATCAGGTCAATGAAATTCAACTTGTTTAGCCACAACATGTGAACAAACTTTCACATTGCTGCCTAAGTCCGGATGCTCCTGCATCATGTCCCAACAACTTACCCTCCTTTATACCAAAATGTTATTTTTTGGGGTTTAATGAAATACCAAATTTTCTGCATTTCAAAAATACTTGCCTAAGATGTTTTAAATGCTCTAAATTCGATGTTGAATATATTGTGATGTCATATAAATAGATCACCGCAAATTTATCATTTTCTCCTGCAAAATATATGTCCATATCCCTCTGAAATGTAACTCTTGCATTCATTAACCCAAAAGGCATTTTGGAATACATGAATGTTCCCCATGGTGTAGTGAAAGTTTTCTTTTCTTGGTCTTTAGGATTCACCAATATCTTATTGTACCCTAAGAAACCATCAAGCATTGAAATCTTGTCAGATCCAACAACACTTTGCAAAATGTGCTCCATCTTTGGTAGAGGGTAATTTTGTTTCAATGACACTTTGTTTAGATTTCTAAAATCTACACACAATCAAATTTCCCCATTCTTCTTCCTTACTGGTACTAGATTAGCCACCCACTTTTAAAATATGAGAGAAATTATAATCTTAGCATGTAACAACTTTTTCACCTCTTTCTCTATTAGTGGCAATAGTTTAGGATTTATCGTTCTCAATTTTTTCTTGAAACGTTTTTCATTCTCCTTTAAGGGTATAGTATGTTGAATTATGCGTGTGTCATAGACACTTAAAATTTCATACTTCCATGCAAAGACACCAAAAAATTCTTTCAACAAAGTAGCATATTTTTCCTTTTGTTCCTCATTTAAAGAATTTGAAATTTTAACAATTTTTGTCTCCTTTTCTGTACCGAAATTGCATTCCTGTAATTCTTTACTATTAGGCTTCATTTTTGGTTTGACAGCTACATCATTGTTATCAAACAACTTCTCCAAAGGCACTAACCCATTGGGAAGAAAATTATTGCTTAGTTGGATTATTTTTTGATCTCCTATAACATTTACAAAATCATTTGTTTCAGCCTGATTTTATGAATCTCTTTCTTCATCAATAGGACTATTGGAAAACTCACCATCTATTTCCAGAAATATCTTTATTTTTTATCATCTTCAAAGACTTGCCAATGCTTTATGCTATTTGTAATTGAAGGTTTGTATCTCATCTCTACCTGATATTGTTGATAGGGGTAAATAGGAACTTTGAACATACTTCTTGTACTAGCCAGTGAATCAACAATGCAATTTTCTTGTCTGGAAACCACTAAAATTTTAGCCTCAATAAAGAAATTTTCAAATAAATCCCAAACCTCATTTCTATAAGCTCTCATCCTTGGATGTTTTTTCTGATACAATAATTTAACCTATTTTATAATGAGCTTTGAATATCCAAAAATGAGAAGTGTTCTAGCTCTTTGCTTCATAAGTATGTTCAAACCAATGACTAAAGCCTCATATTCAGCTACATTATTATAAAACTCACAATATAACTTAAAAGAATATATTTGGTTGTCTCCCTTTGGTGGCATGATCCATATACAATATCCTGCTCCTTCTTTGCAAATAGAAGCATCAAATCTCATACCCCATGTCATATGTTGGTATCAAATTATGACTATCCATTTCACTTAAAAATACTATTTTGTTCATCATTTTTGACCATCTAACCTTCATATTTCATCCATAACCCTTAGAAACTAAATGATATGATGTCATTATCATTATTTTTAGCTTGAAATTAATTTTTGAAATTATTGTGTTAAAAATGACATTTTCCATAAAATTACAAGAAGTTGTAACTTCCTGTAATTGCTCCATGGTTTGACATGTTGCATAATAGGTTGGTGAATTCGAAGATTGTGGGCATGAAGTTAAATGTACATGGATGGTGGATTATCTATCCACTTTTGAATTTGAAGGAAATAGGTGTCTGGTCAACACTGGTCAAACCCAACCACTTCAGCAGTGAACAAATTTTCTATTTTCTTTGATATTTTTGACTAAATGGAGGATTTGGACCAATTTCGACCTCCTTTGATGTAACTGATAAGATTTCATTAGGATATTGGGGAGGATGAATAGTTTCTTTTTGTTATGGAAATTGGTGATAAATAGCTCAAAGGGAAAACTAGATAGTTTAGCTTTTGATTTATGAAGAACTTGGAACAACCTATGTGTGACTTTTTATTTTCAAACTTAAATTCAAAGCTACAACACTGAGTTTAGTCTATTCTTTCAGATCCAATAATCTTCTTCACTTGAATTAGCTTATAGTGTGCTTTCGAAGTGTGGAAGGGCCCCCACTACGGAGCTGGTACACTCCTTATTTAGTTTTCTTTCTAAATTGCATTGATAAATCTGATATTTAGAGTTTGCTATTTCATTTATGTGTTGCAAGTTTATGCCATTAAAAGTTGTTAATTGAAATATTTGTATTCATTGTGAAAGAGCCTTGTAAAAGGACTCAACCAATATCCATCTTAAGGATTAACAAACATGCTTGTTATCTCATGATTTTGATTTTAGAAGTTGATTCATAATTCATGATTTGGAATGCAGAATTCAATTAGTAATTAGCTGAATGAATCTTGTAAAAGAATCACTTACTATTTGACTTCTAGTACTACTCATCTTGAATATTGTTTTGAATAGCTAAGTCTTAGAAATTGTTTTGAAAGGGACTCTATAGAACAAAATTCTTGTAAAGGAATTGTAGAACCCCTAACAAAGGAATTAATACTTTGTTTTTGTTACCTAGGCAATCAGAATTTCATTAGATTTGTTTTCATCTAAATTGATGCTTAAGTTCTTGAAAAGACAAGGAAGGACCTCTTGTAAGAGAGCATTGTTAATTTCATTTCACTAGGCTATCATTAGAACCCTAGATCCTTCTAGATTTATATACATTAGATGAGTGCCTCTAACTGTACTTTCCCGGGTTGATAAGGGAATTAGAGTTTAACTTACCTTAGTAAGTAAAGACCAAACATTTTGGCGACGTCGTCGGGGAGGTGCAACTAGAAAGATTTAGAAAAAAACTTAAAATCAACAAAACAACAAAAACATAGATTTAAATTTAATTTTTAGTCATGTTTATTTATGTCTAGATTTAGGGATGAGAAAGGAAGATTCACAAAAACCCCCCAACCAAAAACTAACCCACCATTAGGAGCAGAACCATTAGAAAAGATTGAGTACACAACACCAACTAGAAAAGTTACTGTGGAAAAACTTGAGGAAAAACAAAGATCATGCCAAAGACTTACTCTCGTTGAAAGACAAATCCTACTAGCTCATGAGGCAAAGAAAAAATATATACCTGAGACTTCTACAGTAGGGAAACTAAAAGAGAGTAGTACAAGAATCCAACAACCTATCCTTGAACAGATTGTTCCTCAAGAACCAAAACAAGAAGAAGAGATAGAAACCTTAGACAAGTCACATATCACAATGGCTGAAGACGGAGGATCCAGAGGACCTACTGCATAACAACTAAGAGAGTATGAGAGACAAATGGAAGAAAGGAGAATACAAAGAGAGAATGAAGAAAAACAAGGAAATGATACTCTGTTTGGAGGAAATCAAAATCCACCAGAGGCAGAGAAATCCACATTTAAATTTCCAATTCAAGATAGAGGAGAGTATATGGATGAGAAAATTAAAATGAAAAATATATCGCCATCTATATTACCAAACTTTTATGGTATGGCATCTGAAGACCCTGATTCGTTTTTGCTTGAATTTGATATAGTATGTCGAATCTATGGATATACGGATGGTGCACATAGACTTCGACTTTTTCCTACTACATTAAAAGCAGTAGCACTTAGCTAGTTCATGGGATTAGGTGAACATTCAGTCACCGATTGGGATAACATGAGAAATTTTTTTTGAGGAAGTATCAACCTTACTGTCGATCAAAAGATTCTAAAGATGACATCTTTAGAATGAATCAACAAGAAGATGAGAACTTAGAGGAATACTTGCAAAGATTTTCATATAAACTACAAAAATCAAAACATAGAACCATGTCTGTTGATCTTATTTGAACAATATTTATTAAGGGCATCTGGGATGAATATCTAGATGACCTCAATCTCATGGGTAAAGGGGACATTTCTAATTTACCTTTTGATGAGATTGCTGACTTATGTCAAAAGTACTCCAGAAGTAGGGCAAGAAATGGAAAAAGAGCTATGACATCTAAGATCACTAAATCTGCCACTAGAAATATCACTAGCACTGAACTAGGCAATCTATTTGAAGATTTCAAAACAGAGATTTTAAGTACTTTTTGGAATCAAATAGACACTTTAAAAGAAAAGAAGAAGACAAGATGAACAAGAACAATAGTTATGTATATTTTGTCCCAAATGTAGACAAAAACATGCTTTGAAAGAATGTCCTTTAGATAATGTGCAGATTTGTGGGTTTTGTACAGAAAATCATGACACTAAGGATTGCACAAAGATGAAAGTTTTGCAAAACTATAATTTGGAAGCCAACGCAGAAATGGAGAACATGTATTTCATGGGAGCTAGAAGGCCATGGCAGCCAAGACCTCCAGGTATGTTTCAAAATCCAAATCTAGCAAATTATAACATGCATGTTCAAAATTCTTGGAATGTTCCTATGCCTTGGCAAAATTGGTTTAATCAATAGCAGCAAACTTATCCACAACAAGGATGGAAAGGATATTCCTATCCTCAACAATTTTCTCAACAACCACCTCAGCAATATCAACAACCATTTCCTCAGCCATATCCCCAACACTATCAGCAACAATATTCTCAGCCATATCCACAACAATACCCTCAGCAACCAGTTGCTTATCAACAACAAAATCCTCAGCAAACCTTACCTGCTCCTCCACAAATAAATTCACCACAACTACAATTACCATCCAATCAACCTCCTAAACCCACGCAGCTACCAGCTCAACCCATAGCTAACCCAAACAACCGAATAGATAGACCAACTTACAGCGTGGATGAGGGACCATTGTACCCAACTCTGCCACTGCAAAACATTGAACTAAGGTCAGGTCGAATTCTGCAAAAAGAACCTCCACCTGTTCCAATGCAGTCACAAAAAGAGAGTCAAATAGATGAACAAGAAAGACCAACACACAACAAACAAAATGATCCAACACAAAACAATCTAAAACAGGGTCAACAAATCAAAACAGTACAATCATTCCCATTTCTAGAATGATTACTTCAACCAAAATTACCCACACCATTGCCACAATTCGATGTTCTTGATGAATTGAGAAATGTGTATGTCAAAATTCCATTACTCCAGGCAATCAAGGATATTCCAATTTATACCAAAGTCATTAAAGAACTCTGTCTCAAAAAGCCTACAAAGAAAATATTTGATCCACAAACAATACATGTTAGTGGCAATTTAGCTAGCTTAATGTCAAATGTCATTTCCATGGAAAAATATGTTGACCTAGGTATACCTAGAGTCACAGCAATTATCAACAAAATTTCAATTCCGAACACTCTGATTAACTTAGGAGCTACAATAAATGTTATGATATTGGACACAATGAAAATTTTACAGCTAACAAAATTTACAGTCAACACCGATTGTTTTGGAATTAGCAGATCTGTTATGAAACCGGCTCAAGAAAAGATAGAAAAGATAGATCAACGACTTAGAATTCAGCCTCTTCGAGGGGGCAACCTCCTTTACATTACATAAATGAACAATTCTTGGATGATGCAAATGAAAAGACCTCCTTTCTATATATAGGATTCTAAGGGGTCATATCATAATCAGAGCCGACATAACAATAATAATGTAAGGGCCCAATAATAACAATAGTGGGCTTCTATGGGGCACAATAGTAACAATATGGGCACTACATGGGTACAACGATATAATAAGTGGGTTGTACTAATAACAATAAGGGGTTAGACTAGTAGTATAGAGGCCTAACATGCCCCTCTCCTTCAAAGAGCGTTGTCCTCAACGCTTGAGTAGTTCTTGATGCTTCTGTATAAAATTCTTGTCCTCCCATGTGGAGTCTTCAGTGGGTAAGTTCTTCCACTTGATGAGATACTCTGAAATTGGTTGATTTCGTAGCTATTGGGTTCTTGTTTCTGTGACTGCTCCAGGTTCCAATATGATTGTTCCTTCCTCTTCAATTTCTAGCAATATTGTTTGAATTGGGATCTTTTGCAACTTTTAAATAAGTGGCCATACTTCTTCGTCCTTCTTCCATTCATTCCTTGCTTCATTTATCCAATCTGGTTGGATAATAGAAATAGCACAAAACAATGCTTCCACATCCTCATCCTTGAAGAGTCTTCCCATTCGGTAAGGTCGCCATTTTTTAAGTGCATGTAGTGTTGCCAACATTTCCTTATCATAAATAGCTTGCTTGAGATGTAGTAGTAAAAATACCCAATCACCTACATCAAAACATTTTTCACTACGATGTTGATCTACCTGTTGTTTCGTTTGATTTTGCACCGAAATGGCGTTATCCTTTAAAAGTTGGAGAACTTCTTGTTGATGCTCGATGTGATCTTTCACTGCTTGAACCTTTTTCTCCTTGATATGTCCTTCTATCTTTAGAGTTTGAGGAGTGGTAATTTCTTCCAATCCTTTACAAGATATGGTCGGATTTAGTTCGTGATGCTCGATGTGATATTTCACTTCTTGAACATTTTTCTTCTTGATATGTCCTTTTATATTGATAGTTTGAGGGGTGGTAATTCTGACCAATGAATTACAAGATATGGTTGGATTCATTTCTTCTTTCTCGATGTGATCTTTCACTTCTTTCACCTTTTTATTCTTGATATGTCCTTCTATCTTGAGATTTTGAGGAGTGGTAATTCTTGCCAATGCTTTACAAGATATGGCCTGGTTCATTTCTTCTTTCTCTGGGGTTGGGTCCTGGTGTATATCTTCTTCTTTTGATGTTTCTTGATCCTTTTCTTCTTCCTCTTCACAATCTATGTAGAATAATTTCTTCTTAGCACACTTATGACCTTTAGTGTATTTGCTATCACAACTATAACAAAGCCCTTTTGCTCTTTTTTCTTCCAATTGTTGTGGTGTCAACCTTATAGGTTGTGGAAGACTAGGGGTAACAACACTTCCGTCTTTATAGTTGTGAGTGGTATGCTTCCTGGTTGCCATAATTTTGCTTTCCATTTTTCTTGCTAACCTGAATGCCTTCTCTAATGAATCAAGTTCCCAAAGGTGAACATCATGTTGGATATTATCCTTTAAAGACCCTATTAACACATCAATCCTATGCTCCTCTGGAATATCTTTTACCCTTATGTTCAATTTTTGGAACTCCTCAATGTGCTCCATTATTGAACCCTTTTGTTTGAGACTTATCAATTGGCTAAAAAAGGTGTTGCTTTTTGTATCCTCATAATGTGTTATCAATTCTTCCGTAAAAATTGCCCAAGTGATAAATGGTTTACGAGAGCAAAGCCATTGATACCATACAAACTAATTTGGTTCCAAATATAAAGTTGCCATATGTACCTTTTGTGTGTTTTGCACATTATTGAGATCGAAGAATTGCTCCATCTGTAATATCCATGTGTCATGATCCTTGCCATCAAACTTCCTCATATTGATTTTTGGAATATGGTGAGGCTTCGATCCAACATTAGCGTCTATGGAATCATGATTAACATTTCTTTTGTTCTCATCATGAGTTTCCTTTAGTACCCTTTCACCCTTAGGGACCATTTCTTGTAGCAACTTATTCATATTTATCTTCAATTCGTCCATGTCTGTCTTCAAATCTATCTTCAAATCATCCATCTTAGCTTCCACGTCAATCATCTTAGCTTCTACGCCTTTCTTTAAACAGTCCATCTTAGCTTCCACACCTTTCTTTAAACCATCCATCTTAGCTTCTACATCTTTCTTTAAACCATCCATCTTAGATTCTGTTCCTTTTTGTGCAAGGGACAGTTGTTGCACTTGGTCTTGTAATTTTGATATATCATGTTGCATTTCTTCCTCTTCTTCATGAGTCATGCTAGAGATTTCAGGTTCCTTACTAGGTGTTTGCATTTTCTTTTCTCGAGGCATCAGTTACCGATAATAATGCTCTACTATGCCCTTTGAGTTCCTTCAAAATAAATTTTCAAACCAAGCTTAAGCAAAAATTTAAGAAAATCTACACACCTTTTTCACTTTGTAGGAGCTTGATATTGCCTCTGATGTATCTTTGTACATTCCAATCATCTAGTTCTAAATTTGTGACCTGTAGTAGCCCTCTGTGTCCTCTTTCCAATGCCACAAGTCTGACCCAAATTGGATTCTCCAAGGAAGAGTTATGTGAAATCTCCCACAGTGACTTACTTATAGACTAGTTCAGTAGAGCGAACTTGTACGACGTGCCACGAGTCACTGTTTCGACCTTTGGATCTCAAAAATGCATACAAGAAACTACAGTCTGTCCTCTTTCTATACCTTTTTACGAAATTTCAATCCGATGCTCAGAGAGAAAGTTATGATGATTTTCCCCAGGTCACCTGTTTGGAATGTAATTCAGGAGTCTGCAAAAAGACCAACTTCCTCAGATCATATCTCCGCAAATATAGCGCGAAAAGATCTGAAATTTAGACCCGAGATTCAGCGCGATTTCTTCTCAAATGGGTTTTTTTTGTAATTTCTGAAACGTCGCAGAAAAAAAGTTATAGCAAAAATGTCGCGATGACCTGTTTGGAGCAGCGAAACCCTAGAATCCAAAGCTTTGATACCAAATGTTATGAAACCAGCTCAAGAAAAGATAGATCAACGCCTTAGAATTCAGCCTCTTCGAGGGGGAAACCTCCTTTACATTACATAAATGAACAATTCTTGGATGATGCAAATGAAAAGACCTCCTTTCTATATATAGGATTCTAAGGGGTCATATCATAATCAGAGCCGACATAACAATAATAATGTAAGGGCCCAATAATAACAATAGTGGGCTTCTATGGGGCACAATAGTAACAATATGGGCACTACATGGGTACAACGATATAATAAGTGGGTTGTACTAATAAAAATAAGGGGTTACACTAGTAGTATAGGGGCCTAACAAGATCGCTCTAAAGTCATTCTTAAAGGGATACTGGAAGATATAAATGTTTCACTGGACTCTTCGGAGTATCCAGTTGATTTCACTCCAGACAAAATCAAATTTAGGAGGACACCCACTCATACTTGACAGACCATGGTTGGTAACTGCCGATGCATTCATTGGGTGTAGATCTAGTAACATGATCATTTCTAGAGACATAGAGAGAAAACAACTTACCTTGTACCCATCAGCACAAGCTCCAACAGTGACACAAAACCTATGGCTTGCTGAAAAATACAATGATAGGGAAGAAATATACTCTGTTTTAAGCATCAATCAAATATATGATTTTGGGGAGGACAAAAATGAATATTTAGTGGAAATGTTTATCTCTCAACCTGATGTTTCAGAGGAGCTGAGAAATGAACAATACACTACTGCAGATCAAATATTGGCACAAATCTTTCAGGAGACTTGTACGATGTATTATTTGAAAACATTATTTGAAGACATCTTTCCAATCAACTCCATTACAAACACACAAAGCAAGACTGTAGAAATCAACCCAGGAAAAACACTGAACATTGGGGCATTTCTAGAAACATCTCAGGAACGGAAATTGCTTGATTTGCTCACCAAATACCAAAAGGCATTTGCTTGGGACTACACTGACATACAGGGAATTCCCCCGGAAACTTGCACTCACCATATCTATATAGACACTAGTATTCAACTAGTGAGGCAACCACAAAGACAGATGAACCTCATGCTCAAAGAGATTGTAAGAGACGAATTGTAGAAGTTACTAAAAGTAAAGTTCATTTACCCCATTTCTGACAGCCAGTGGGTATCTCCACTAGTAATAGTTCCCAAGAAAAATGGTAAGTGGCGAGTTTGTGTTGACTACAGAGAACTAAATAAAGCCACCTTTAAAGACTATTTTCCATTGCCATTTATTGACCAAGTTTTGGATACATTCGCTGGAAAAATGTCATTTTCCTTCCTGGATGGTTTTAGCGGTTACAATTAGATCAACATAGCCTCAGAAGACCAAGACAAAACAACATTTACATGTCCCTGGGGCACGTATGATTACAATGTGCTACCATTTGGATTGTGCAATGCTCCAACAACATTTCAAAGAGCATTATTAGCATTTTTTTTCTGATTTGGTCCATGAATGTGTTGAGGTATATATGGATGATTTTTCAGTATATGGTAATTCATTTTACCATTCTTTGAAAAATCTTGAGAAATTTTTACAACGATGTATGGAAACCAACTTGTCTTTAAGCAATGAAAATTGTTATATGATGATGAATGAAGGAATAGTATTAGGACATCATATTTCTCCCAAGGGAATCAAGGTAGATCATACCAAAATTCAAATTATTGTTAAATTTCCAATTACAACAAATCAAGAAGATGTAAGAAGCTTTCTTGGTTATGCAAGCTATTATAGGGGATTTATTGAAAACTTTAGTAGGATAGCTTTACCTTTGTTTAAGCTTCTTGCAAAAGATGTATCATTCAGTTGGAACGAGGCTTGTCAAAATTCTTTTGAGAAACTTAAAGAGAAACTAAGCACTGCTCCAGTTTTAAGGGGACCCAATTGGACTTTACCTTTTCACATCTCAACTGATGCATCTGATACAACAGTAGGGGCTTCATTAGGGCAGAAAGAAGGTGCTTTAACTTATGCCATTTACTTTATCAGTAAAAATTTGACTCCTGTTGAACTCAATTACACAGTAACTGAAAAAGAAATGCTTGCAATTATACATTCGATGAACAAATTTCGTCACTACATAACTGGATATGAAGTCCTCGTTCACACTGACCACTCCGCCATTAGATACTTAATGAACAAACCTATTACTAATGGCAGGATCACCAGGTGGTTACTCTTATTGCAGGAATTTAATATCATCATACTGGATAGACCAGGGAAAGAAAACTAGGTAGCAAACTACTTTTCTAGACTACAAAATCTAAGTGAAGCTGTTCTAGTTGAAGATTCATTTCCTGATGAACACTTGTTTACAATTTCAGTGTTAACTCCATGGTACGCTGATTTAGCTAATTACTTGTCCACAGGAAAAGTACCTCCATCTTTCAGCGCAAAGGAGAAGAAAATACTCATTAAACAAAGTGCAAGATATTCATGGGTTAATGGCGATTTGTTTTATATTGGTTATGATATGATTATTAGAAGATGCATTAGAGAGGATGAAATTATTGACATACTAAAATCATGCCATGATCAACCTTGTGGTGGCCATTTTGCAGCCAAAAGGACAACACACAAAATTCTTAGCCTTGGCTACTATTGGCCATCAATTTTCAAAGATTCAAAAAAGTATGTAAGAAGTTGTGACCATTGCCAACACATGGGCAAATCAGCCACCTTCGATGAGATGCCACTACAGCCACAAGTACATCTAGAGCCATTTGAAAAATGGGCTCTCGACTTTGTTGGACCCATTAATCCACCATCCAAAGGTAAGAAGTACATTCTTGTATGTACTGATTATGTGACTAAATGGGCTGAAGAAAAGGCACTTGTAAGGGCAACTGAACAAACAGTAGTCAGTTTCATTTTTGAAGAAATATTTGTTAGATATGGAGTGCCCAGAGAGATAGTAACAGACCAAGGGACTCAATTCACTTCTAAACTGGTTCAATAAATCACTGACAAGTACAAAATCAAACACAGAAGGAGTACACCCTCCCATCCACAGGTCAATGGGCAAGTGGAATCTACAAACCAGACAATAGAAGGGATCATGACTAAAACAGTGGCCACAAATAGAAAAGATTGGGCAGATAAGCTCAATGAAGCACTTAGGGCATATAGAATCACCTGGAAAAATACAACAGGGTTTACACCTTACCAGTTAATGTATGGCAAAGAAGTCATGCTACCAATAAAATTTCAAATACATACTTACAAACTGGCTACAGACTTAGGAATAGATCTCTCTGAAGCACAGCAAGAAAGAATCATGCAATTGAATCAGCTGGACAAGATGAGACAGCAAGCAGTGCAAAGGACAACAATGATACAACAGCAAAGGAGACAGTGGCATGATAAGTTAATTAAGAAGAAAGAATTTCAAGTTGGTGATTGGGCATTACTCTTTGACTCAAAATTCAAAGACTACAAAACCAAATTTACAACCCATTGGATGGGCACTTATGAAATTATTGAAGTCTTTGAGAATGGATCAGTCAAACTCACCACAATTGACCAAGAAGGACGAACATATCTAGTGAATGGACACAGGCTAAAGATCTATCATAGGCCTGTCAACAAAGAAGATTTTATGAAGACAGTGTCACAGCAAAAGGAGGTACAGATAGTACAACAGTCAGCTGTAATATCTAAGCCTTAATCATTTTATTTTTCTCTTAACAAAAGTTTAAAAAAAAAAACAATAAGAAAAAACTAAAAAAAAACATAATAAATGTTTAGATATGAAAACCAGATATGGCATAATCTAAACACGAATTCTTACGAGAAAACCAAGCAATTGGCTTGTAAGAATTCCTTTTCATTCAGTTTGAAGTTCAAAATAAAATCATTTTCCAATTTCTATCTTAGAAACATGACTTGAGGACAAGTCAAACCATCAGTAGGGGAGGAGAAAGTCTGAACTTCTTCATGCTTTCATCTCCTTAATTTCATCTCCAGTAGAAGAAGAGATTTGTCTTTACATTTTCTAATGGATTCTTAACAAGAAATGGTTGTTGTTCAATATTTTTCAAAGGATTTGATCAATATGATGTCCTAAGACTATTCTCGCGGGATCAATATGAAGCCAAAATGAACATCAACGCTTTACTTCAAGTAGCAGAGGTAGAAGCAGAGGCAGCGGGTAGAATTTGACAGGTTAGAATTCATTTGCATGAGGGCATGCAAAATCCTGAGTTTGGGGGAATGTTGGTATCAAATTATGACTGTCCATTTCACTTAAAAATCCTCTTTTGTTAATCATTTTTTACCATCTAACCTTCATATTTCATCCATAACCCTTAGAAACTAAATGATATGATGTCATTATCATTATTTTTAGCTTGAAATTAATTTTTGAAATTATTGTGTTAAAAATGACATTTTCCAGAAAATTACAAGAAGTTGTAACTTCTTGTAATTGCTCCATGGTTTGACCTGTTCCATAACAGGTTGGCGAATTCAAAGATTTTGGGCATGAAGTTAAATGTACACGGAGGGTGGATTACCTATCCACCTTTGAATTTGAAGGAAATATGTGTCCGGTCAACGCTGGTCAAACCCAACCACCATCGTGATGAGCTTGGAAGTGTTAGAATAATTGTTGTCGAGGATGATATGGTGAGCCTAGCTCTCCTTGGCCTTCCCAAGAGTTGGAATAGTTATCAAGACTCTTAATGGGAGGGAGAAGTTGTCAGATTGGGAATGACTATGGTCAGATTTGATGCAGGAGAATATCAAAAGGAACAACAAAGATGGTTCCTCATCAAAGACTGATGATGAGGAAAACTGTGCCTTAGCGGGTAAGGCAAGGAAGGGGAAAGGGAATACATCTCACTCCAAATTGGATTTTTGTCATGGAGGCAAGAAGAAAGAAATGTCGAAAGTTAAGTGCTTTCATTGTCATGAGCTGGGACATTTTGCTCCAAACTCTTCGCTTAAGAGGTCTAAGAAGAAGTCCTTAGGAGGAGCGACGGGTGAGGCTTTGGCCTCTCAATTCAAATTGGACTTTACTCTCATTGCATGTGTGGTGTCATCAATGATGGGTAGTGTATGGTACCTTGATAGTGGAGCTTCATTCCACGTGACTGGTGACAAGGAGTTGTTCAGTGGCCTAGAAGAGAAGGATCTCGAGATGCATATCGAGATGGGTGACGATGAGAGGTATAATGCTACTAGATTGGGCAAGGTTACTTTTTAGAAGGAGCAAGGTGCTCCTCTCACCTTGAGAGATGTTATGTATGTGCCTGGGTTGAAGAACTACTTAGTATCAGTGGCCTGTTGGAGGATAGAGGTTATGATGTGGTCTTTAGCTAAGGAAAGGCGTTCCTTTGACACATAGCCATGGGTAAGGTAAAGAAGATATGGTTTCGAGTTAAGAATCACTATAAGTTGGAGGTAGAGGATTGTGTTGCTTTGAGCGCGAAAGTAGAGAAGGTGCAGAGCTGAGACGTTGGCGAGTCATGGCACAAGCGATTGGGTCACTTGTATCATGGGGCTTTGAAAATCATGAAGCAGATCTCTACTAGTCTTCCCAAAGGTACGCTAGAGCAAGTTGATACATGAAAGGGGTGTACTTTGGGAAAATACATCAAGGCTTCCTTTCACAAAAGAGATAGTCGAGCAGAGGTGATTCTAGAGCGAGTCCATTCAGATGTGTGTGGACCATTCTCGACAGCATCCACGACCAAACACAGGTACTGTGTTATACTTGTTGACGATTTTTCTCGTAAATGCTGGATCCTTTTGATGCAGAAGAAGGATCAAACTTTCACAAAGTTTTTTGAATTTAAAGAATTGGTCGAGAAAGAGTTTGGCAAGAAGGTTAAATCTCTGAGGAGTGATAACGGTGGTGAATATGTCTCCAATGAGTTTAAGAACTTCTTGTTGAAAATAACAACAAGAAATGATAAAAATAAAATCCAGAAATTCCAGTTTAATTTGTCCTTGAATTAAACTGAGAATTAAAATCGAATTTTATTCTCATAACAACTTGTAATAGTTAACTAGAGTGAGTTGACTTGGTTAACTTAGGAATTTCGAGTTGGAAGTCTTTCTGAAGTCATATACATGTTCTCCCTATATTATAGGGGTCAAGGATGAGTTAAGTATGAGTGGTAATTAGTTAACTCAGTTTACTGAGTTAAGTCCAGTTAAATTAGTTCCCAACTGTTTGAAGAACTAATAGTGAGTTAACGGTCAGTTGATGCATTAGTGCATTCAACTAGTGCTACTACAGTTAATTGAAGATTCTCTCTTAAGAAACTCATGCATGTCGATTCTGAGAAAGACCCAGTTGAGAGTAGAGTGCAGAGAGAGTGTACTATTTGTTGTATAATTTTCTGAGTTGTACAGATGGTGCATGCAATCATGAACTGAACCTAGAATGGATTGCATAGTTATGGATGAGGAATTTCCCTTTAAATATAGGTTGATTCTCTCAGGAATTGTGCAAAGAATTAGAAGTTTAGAGGCTTGGAAATTTGGCTAAGTATTGGCCAAAGGAAGTCATCAAGCGGAAGATAAGAAATACTTGTGCAGGTTAAGCTCAAGGTTAAGTAGAGCATATTGTATTCATCCAAATTCTTTGACCAAGAGCACAAGGAAATAGGGACTTGGAGAGCACGGAATTGGCTAAGTGTTGGCCAAGAGTTTGTTTGTGAGTTGGAAATTGATTTTACTGAGTGTTGGGATTGTTCTTGTGAGAACAAGCATTGTATTACATCTTGGATTTTCGATTAATGCAATACAGATAGTGGGATTTTGAGTTGTGGCTTTCCCCGGATATTTATGATGTTATGTGTTTTAGATTCTCTTCCTCTCTTGATTATTGTTTGCTTGATGTTTATGGGCTTCCCCTGTAAAGAGTAGAAGTAGATTCGTCTTTTGCTTTAGCAAATTGCATTAGCTTGTGAATCTACAAGATTTTCTACACTTATGTGCAACAGAAGGGATTAAACGAGAGTTGACGACACCCCATAACCCACAGCAGAATGGGGTGGAAAAAAGGAAGAACATAAGCATTGTAGAGGCAGCACGGGAAATGTTGCATGATCAGGGCCTACCACTACACTTGTGGGCTGAGGCATGCAACACAACAGTGTATTTGCAAAACAGAAGTCCACATCGAATACTTGGGATAAAAACACCATAGGAGGTTTTCTCTAGTAAGAGGCCAGATGTTGGTCACTTTAGGATTGTTGGGTCATCGGTATATTTCCATGTGATCAAAGATGCATGAAAAAAGCTTGAGCCAACAACAGAGTTGGGGATATTTGTGAGGTACAGTGATACACTTCACAACTATCGGTTGTACTCACTGACCAACAGGATGACAATGGTTCACAGGGATGTTAGATTCGATGAGGAGAACGCCATGCGAGTTTCCCTTGAGAAGCAGCTTCAACTACATGCGATTGAGGAGCTTTTAGCTCCAAAGGTTGAGAAGCCTTATATTGATGTGGAGCATCCACATGCACAGGATCCGGGAGTGGAGGCATCCACTCAAGTAGAGTCTTCCAGAGATGGGAGAAAGTGCACCAGAGAGGATGACAGGTTATTACATGATGCATGGGAGAATGTGGGAGCACCCATAGCTCAATGCATGTAGAGGAGGTCACCAGAGAGGTACACTAGATACATGGCTCTTATGAGCGAATGTGTTTAGACAGAACCATACTCCTTTGAGGAGGCAGTGCAACAGCCAGTTTGGGTTGATGCCATGGTGGAGGACTATGACTCCATAGTTCATAATAGTGTTTGGGATGTGGTCCCGAGACCGGAGGACAAGTCAGTGGTGAGTTTCTGATGAATTTACAAGGTGAAGCAAGCTGCAAATGGTAGTGTGGAGAAGCATAAGGCCAGGTTTCTAACCCATGGTTTTTCATAGGTAAAGGGAATTGACTATGATGAGACCTTTGCTCCTGTTACAAGGTACTCATCAATCGGATCTATATTGGCACTATCAGCGCAGATGGGTTGGAAGATACATCAAATGGATGTAAAGACAATCTTCCTTAATGGCATGATTGAAGAAGACGTGTACATAGAGCCGCCTGAAGTTTTTGAGACCTTCGACCGTGAGTCGGATGTGTGCCTGCTTAAGAGAGCATTGTATGGGTTGAAGCAAGCACCTTGTGCTTGGTACACTGGGATTGATAGCTACTTCACCGGGTTGGGCTTCACCAAGAGTGAAGCGGATGCAAACCTGTACCACATAGTGGTGGAAGGTAAATTGTTGATCATTGTGTTATATGTTGACAATTTGATTTTGACAGGTGATGATCAGTGGATCAAGTCTTGCAATGAGGATCTTTCAAGAGAGTTTGAGATGAAGGACATGGGGCTCATGCATTACTTTCTAAGCATGGAAGTATGGTAGGGTGATGGGGAACTGTCTCGGGGAATGTATGCCAACGAGATACTTAGGAGGGTTCTACATGAAGAGCAGAAAACCCATAGAAACTCCTCTAGCAGGTGACTGGAGGAAAGACGATGCTTCTTTAGGGGAACTAGTGGAAGCTACTGTGTATAGGCAGCTTGTGGGTTCACTCATGTATTTGGTGAACACACGACCGAATATGTGCTATGTAGTTAACCAACTTAGTCAAATGATGGTTAGGCCTGCCAAGTTGTATTGGAAAGCGGAAAAACATGTGTTGAGATACCTCAAGGGAACTACTTAGTATGGATTGTGGTACATATGGACAGAGGGAGTGAAGCTTCAAGGCTTCACCGATGCATATTGGGCAAGGAGTCCATCCAACATGAAGAGCACATCAGGAGGAATCTTCAGTATTGGGTTAACAATAGTTTCTTGGTACAACAGGAAACAAAGATCGGTTGCACTCAGTTCAACAAAGGCAAAGTACATGGCTGCAAGTCAGGCAATATGTGAGGCCATCTAAATGAAGAAGATTTTGGTTAGTTTGTTTGGTTAGCAAATGGATCCAACTGTGATCACTACGATAATCATAGTTGTATCAAGCTCTTTGAAAATCCAGTTTTTCATGATCGGTCCAGGCACATAAATATCTGATATCATCATCTTCGAGATTGTGTATTGAGGCGGATTATGTTGTTGGAGTACATTCCCAGGGAGGAGCAAGATGCTGACATTTTGACAAAGGCATTGTCAATATGTAAATTCAAGTTTCACAAAGACAGGATCGGGGTAGCTAATAATCCCTTTCTTGTTGAGAGGGAGTGTTGAGAAATGACAACAAGAAATTCCAGTTTAATTTGTCCTTGAATTAAACTATGAATTAAAATAGAATTCTATTCTCATAGCAACTTGTATATAGTTAATTAACTTTAATTAACTTAATTAGGTTAGGAATTTCGAGTTGAAAGTCTTTATATAGTCATGTATATGTTCTCCTTAAATTTTAGGGGTTCATGATGAGTTTATTTGAGTTGTAATTATATAACTCAATTTCACTGAGTTATAGACAATTAAACTAGTTCTAACTGTTTGTAGAACTTGTAGAGGTCTAGCAGTGAGTTGGTGAATTGATGCATCCTCAGCGCTACTCTAGCTATCTGAAGATTCCCTCATGAGAAACTCATGCATGTCAATTCATAGAAAGACCCACTTGAGACTAGAGTGCAGGGACATTGTACTATCAGTGGTATGATGATTCGAGTTGTACATGTCATGCATGCAATTAGAGAAAGACCTAGTTTTGGATTGCGCAGTTATGGAGGAAGGATTTCCCAATTAAATATGGGTTGATTCTCACAAAAATTGTGCAAGGAAATAGGGGCTTGGCAGGCATCATAAATTGGCTAAGTGTTGGCTAGAGCAGGCTTGCGAGGCAGAGAGTTGATCATACTTGTACATGAATTGTTCTTGTGAGAACAAGCTTTGTATTATCACTCAAATTTTTTATTAATGCAATAGATAATCGGGGTTTTGAGCAGTGGCCTTCCCCAGAGAAACAATTATGTTATGTGTCTTTGATTAATTCCTCTTGCTGATTATTGTTTTCATCGATTTATTGGTTTCCGTTGTTTAAACAGTAGAGTAAATTTGTGTCTTGTGCTTTAATACATTACATGAGCTGTGAATCTACAAGAAAAACTACACATTGCCCTTAAACTCCAATTTCTACTAGGTAACTCGAATTTCATGCACACATGAATTGATCAGTTAATTGATTAACCATTGAAGTTACACTCCACTACTAGACCTTCCACTAGTTCCTCCAACAGTTGAAACTAGTTTAATTGACCTAACTCAATTTAACTGAATTAAATTGTTACAATGCCTCTAACTCAAATTAACTAACATAACTGAATGATAACAACTATTTCAACTCAGTTAACTCATTCAAGTTGTCTAATGATGTGGAATTTTGACTTTCTCCTATTTTAATTAGAGGCAGAATTAAATTAAAAATTCCTTAATGCATTTTCAATAAACTGTGAATCCATTCTGACATAAATTCATGCACTTGCTGCTAAGAATAAGTTTGAGTCACTGTGGGTAGTGGATGTCACTAGTTATAGCTTTTTTGACCCAAAAAAAAATAAAAATAAAAATTTGTAAAGATGATACTTTACATGTAATGCTATGTTTCCCGCACAGAGTAATGTTCTGGCTTTTACAAAGTGAGCAACTTATTTTAAACATGTTTAAATTAAAAATTCCTCGCTGAATTTTCAATCAACTGTGCATCCATTCTGACATGGATTCATGCACTTGCAGCTAAGAATAAGTTTGTGCATGCATTCTGACATGGATTCATGCACTTGCAGCTAAGAATAAGTTTGAGTGGATTTCACTAGTTATAGTTTTTTTTTTTCAAAAATAAAATTTGTAAAGATGATACTTTACCTGCAATGCTCTGTTTCCGCACAAGGTAACGCTCTGAATTTTACAAAGTCAGCAACTTATTTTAAACATATTTTATGCGTTGTCATAGCGTGGGATTTTCTCAAATTTGTTTTGATCTTAAAAGGAATCTTGTGGACAACTGGACATTTTGTTTAACATGTTTCATATTTTATGAAATCTTATTTGCAAGTGGGGATCTAATATTTTTTACTTTATATGAAATCTTATGACCAAGTGGGGTTTGTGATGGGAGCCAGATACCGAATACTTTCTCCGTTCGTTTTGGTGATAATATTTCCAACATGCAAATATTTAATTTTTTTTCTTTTTAATTTGGGAGTAGGGATAGAAATACGAAATGGGGTTCAAGTTTAATTCGATTTACTTTAATTCCATTTATTGTTGAAAAGTGAATTTTTTTTTTTAGATTTATGTTTTTGAAAGTTTTACCGTAAGTCTACAAGACCATGGCAGCAATGTGCTCTTGTACCGCAACAAAATACTATTTGGTTTCTGTAATTGGCAAGTACATACTAGAGACATTCTGAAGAGGCACACAATATCAATGAGCATACTTTTGAATTCCTCAAATAATGATCCTTTCTAACTGTTTTAGCTCAATTCTGCAAAGTTTAAATTTCAAATTTTTTCTCACACAAAACTAGTAAATAAAAAAAATTACATAAATTTTCTATCTTTTATATTACTCTTTCTTAATACTACCTTATAACCTTTCATTTATAACTGTGGTACAATTACTAATTTATATTTACTTGAAAATATTACCACCATACCATTTCTCATACAAACTTATTTCAAATAGTTACTCACTTGTATAGACAAGAACGACTCTGCTAATTACCTAATAACTTCATAGTACTCATCTCAAGATCATCATCATAATTATCTATAATACAGTATTCCCCTTTCGCATCAAAATTTAACTATAAATGATATTACAGTGGCACATAAAACCAAAACATAAATAATTTTTATAGTGGCACAGAGAATTTAACTTTAAAACCAAGTTATTTCACGGTGGCACATAAAAGCGAAAGCCCGTGAACTTTATTTTACAGTGGCACATGAAAACGAAAACTCATGATCTTGGCCTTCTCATTACCTGCAAGGTATCTAAAGCTCTATTGCCACGCGGGATTTGATAAAGATCTGCATGTCACCTCTCAGATGGAGTCCCTAAATGTGGAGTCGACTCCTTCTGAATCTTATAATCAGCCTATAATCAGCCAGAGTACTTCCATTCTCCAGCTGATTACCAGCAAATATTAGCCTCTGCTGGTCTGGTAGGATGCCCTTATCAGGGATCTTATATAAGCCTCTGGTGGTCAGGTGGGATGCCCTCCGTGTCCTGGATCTTAGTCTTCACATTGTCAATGGTGTCAGAGCTTCCCACTTCCAGAGTAACAGATTTACCTGTAAGCCTCTGGTGGTCAGGTGGGATGCCCTCCTTGTCCTGGATCTTAGCCTTCACATTGTCAATGGTGTCAGAGCTTCCCACTTCCAGAGTAACAGTTTTACCTGTAAGCCTCTGGTGGTCAGGTGGGATGCCCTCCTTGTCCTGGATCTTAGCCTTCACATTGTCAATGGTGTCAGCGCTTCCCACTTCCAGAGTAACAGATTTACCTGTAAGCCTCTGGTGGTCAGGTGGGATGCCCTCCTTGTCCTGGATCTTAGCCTTCACATTGTCAATGGTGTCCGAGCTTCCACTTCCAGAGTAATAGCTTTTACCTGTAAGGGTTTTGACAAATATCTGCATGCCATCTCTCAGATGAACTTAAAAACATCTGACAAAGATCTGCATGCCACCCCAGACGCAGCACCAGGTGTGGAGTCGACTCCAGGCTCCACATTTGGCAGTTGAGTTGCCCACCTCCAAGTAAGGTTTTTGACAAAGATCTGCATTTCACCTCTCAGACGAAGCACAAGCTGTGATGTAGATTCCTTCTGGATGTTGTAATCGGCCCATGTCCGCTCACCATACAATGGTTACCGACAAATACACGCCTCTGCTGACCTGGTCGAATGCCTTCCTTTGTTCTGGATCCTCACATTACTCGGTGGTGTCTGAGACCTCAACCGCCAAAGTTGACATCAATACCACGATGGCTAGGCTAAGGCCTGCATTACTCCTCAGATGGAACACCGACTGTAGAATTGAATTGACCCCGTTTGAATGTCATATTCAACCACGGAACGCCCATCTTAAAAACGGAGTAACGCAGGCCTGCAAATCAACAATCACACCATTACAACACTGAAACGACAATTTTTCGAGTTTACTTTGGCTAATAATCTGACAGGAATTTATTAGAATTTGATGAATGTGGGGTGTGTTTAATTTTCACAATTTTTTTTATAGGTTTTTTTAAATGAAAATTTTAGTTTAGATAATACAAATCGAGATTGTATCATAATTTATTTTTTAATTCTTGAAAAATTTTCCAAAAAATCTAATAATTAGGCATCTCCAAATGAAAAAATTACAATAATATATTAATAACAATCCCAAAGGCTTGTCAACATGTTAAAATTTACACCATCAAAACCATAAAATTGAAAGTCCTTAACTAGGTCTCCATTTTGCCCAAAAAATAATGGAAATTCTGGCACAATTTTGATAAAAAATCTAACAATTTTTTTTGGAAAGACTGGTAAAGACTGTTGAGCTTCAAGATTTTAAGTGCCCCAAGGGGTTTTAGATGGTGCTGAATCTATTTGCACCATCAAAAATACTATTCAAACACTCCTACTCATTTGCACCATCAAAAATAAGATTCAAACACTCCTACTCATTTCCACCATCAAAAACAAGATTCAAACACTTATTAAAAAAACAAAACAAAACCAGATTCTTGATATTTTTTTAAAGAGTCGTCTAACAACATGGAGGAGGAATTGCCAGAACGGCCAAAAGTGGCTGGAAAAGGGGAAAAACTTTCAAAAAATCTTGTAGAGACAGTGTTTGAATAGTGTTTTTGATAGTGGAAATGGATTCAGCGCCATCAAAAACGTCTAAGACACTTAAAATTTTGAAGTTTCTATAACTTGGATTTACAAAAATCTTTGAAGGATTTTCTCCAAATATGAGCTGAATTTCCATAATTTTTCAGGCAACCCTCCAAATTCTTACAATTTTTAACGGCGAAATTGACATCTTAGTAGAGATCGCCAATTGAAATCTAAAAATATCTGATAAGTCAAAATTGAAATCTAAAGATATCTGATAAGTTAGCCAAATACCGCAAAAGTTCTATTCACAGGAAACCCGGAGATAATATAAGGTTAAAGATAAGACTGAACAATAAATACGAAAAAATAAAAACATAAAAATTCGGAAACCCTCCCAGAATCTCTAACAGGGCGAAAGATTTCATACCCACAAAAACCATGACATGCCTAAATTATCAAAAATTTTGCGGATTGAAAAATTTCTGCCAAACGGAAGGCCCGAGATAAGAACAAAGATATCCTCCTAAAAATTACCCTACAGAAAAAGATATCGTAACGTTATTACAATGAAGCACGGCCCGAATATCACAGAGGATTTAACCTCTCAAATTTCATCCAGAAGTCACGAAAAGTGGTGTAAAATGAAAAGGGTGGTTTTATTGTTCAGTTTGATTTATAATGTTGTCTGATTCAGCAAAATTGAAATTTTATTATATTCACTAAAATAAAAATTTTAATAATATTGACTCACAAAAAATTAGATCTTTCTCTATTCATATTAAATCTATATTTAAAATAAATCGTCCTGACGTTCTTACAGAATTTTAGAGACCCCGAGATATACCTCCGGGTTAATGTCGAACTTGACCTTACAATTCCCATTGTAATTAAACTGAAATCACAGAGTTACAGGAGTAAAAGAGTCACATTTCAAAAAACCGAGCGAGAAAACTATAGACAAAACAACATAATTAAGATAAATTTTACAAACCACAGGAGCAACATCGACGCTAGTCAGGGGGTAATGCTTACCTTGTCTTGGATCTTGGCCTTGATCTCCTGGATCTTGGCCTTGATGTTAGAGCTCTCAATCTCGAGGCCAGAAAAGTGTTCTGGGCAATGAAACCTGCAAATCAGCAATTACGATTGTAATATTGAAACCACAGAGTAGCGAGAATGACAGAGAAAAGCTGTCAACAAACTCAAGGAAATCGAGTGTCTTTACAACGTCTCATCGTCCGCAAGAAAAGTTTATGTCTTTCAAAGAACTTAATTACATCAACCAACTTATCATATGCCTCCTGTGTCATCTCAGTCGGATCTGTAAATCAACAATTATCATTTCATTACTGAACAAGAGAGTGCCGCATGGAAGAAAAAAAAAAAAGCCCTTGTTGTACAGTGAACCACATAAAAAAAGAACGAGAATAAAAAACACAACATAAAAATATACTTTACGGACCCAGTGATTTAATGTCGAAGTTATGTCCATGGGACTCCCAGAATCTGCAGATCATGGGAATGGTCACAAACGACCCGCGGTGAAGACGTTTGCGCGAAAATTCCAGGCGCGTAATGGCCGTTTGTCGATCTGCAAATCGACCACTACAATTGTGATGCTGAAATCGCAGATACCCCTCAAAAAGCATAATTGACACAATATGGGGCTTCCAGAGCACAGAAATTAAAAACTTAGAATAAACCAATTACCAAAGGCCAATATATACTTAAATATAAGTACCAAAGGCTCAAATGCTATACCTCGGGACTGGAAATCACTAGGCAACTCATGTCTTTCCCACATTCCAATAACGTCATCCCAAAACATAGCGAGCTTTAGCCTAGTTAGATTAGCATGGATATCTTTCTTGTCACTTTGGATCTTGAAGGCATCATAATATCCTATGCCACAACGCTTCTCATGCATCTCTTTATACCATTCAAGCTCTGCCATAATACTTTGTCTTACGCTTAACTCAATAGCTAGCTCAGCAAAGTTTGTGTTAGGCTGGTTTTCCATACTTCCTGCTGTTTGCAGGGCAATCAGTGCATGATAATTCTGCACAAAGTTCCCATCACCAATTCAAGAACACATTTCAAGTATCAATTAATTATAAAAAAATCCACATTAAACCACTAATTCATTTTAAATAAAACCATAAAATATACATTATTTTCTCAATAAACCCTATACTTCCAACCCTTACCCTGCATATAACATCAAACAACCTCTCTAAAGAAATAACATCAAGCATACTCTTAAAAGAAAAAATCAAAAAGTACAAGAAAACCTGCGAAAAGTCTGATTCGGCCTGATAAAACCTGATGGCTGGTAGATATTTGATAATAAAAACAAAACCTTGCCTCATTCCATTTGGATCTAATAATTCCTGATAACAACATACAGGTGTTTCATTGTTTGCAACTTAATGATAGAACTCTACTGGGAAAAATGAAAGGACTCCATCCCTTCCTTTGGATCGTCAGCTAATCATGCCAAAACAACTTTTAACGGAGGAAAACTGCACGAATACCCAGTAAAATAAACAGAGTATGCTAGATAATCAGGCCAAAGCCATACCTGTAAACCGAGAGGCGTTCTAGCTTTCGCAGAATTTCACAGATGCCACAGCCTTATCAATACTGCCGTGCGGATAGGAAATGAGTGAAGGAAACTAGACAGAATGGTGTATTTATTAAAGAGAGTAGCAAAAGGTCTCGCAACTTGAGACCTTTTAAATAATATAAGAATAGGTATTAGGTTTCATGGGTAACCATGTCGATATACGGTACCCCATTAATAACTATTTATTAAAGTGGTCAGATGCTTTTTTACCCGGTTACGTAAGAGAGTAGCAAAAAGTCTCGCAACTTGAGACTTTTTAAATAATATAAGAATACGTTTTAGGTTTCATGGGTAACCATGTCAGTAGAGTTGATATATCGTACCCCATTAATAACTATTAAGTATATTTTATTAAAAGTTAATTATTATCATATTATTTATTATATTAACATTATTTTGTATATTAATATAATATTAGTAATTATATAAAATTGGGTTAATATTAATAATTATATTTAAAATTATAATATAATTCATCTTTTTAGTTAATAATATGTATTTATTTATACTATTAGGTTATCATTAATAATGACTAGCAATTGCTTAAAAGGTGAAAAAAATGGCTGATAAATTTGTTAAATTAAAAAAAATTGTATTTAGATTTTTATAATTAAACAAATAAATAAATAAACATTGATCTTATAGCTTTTATGGGTTAGGTAAATAAACATTGATCTTATAGCTTTTATGGGTTAGGTAAGCAAATTTGTGGTTATTTATCTTGATTATGTTATTGTTTCTTCTAAATCTCATCAGAAACATCTAAAGCACTTGATCAAGGTTTTTGATAGGTGTAAGAAATTTGGGATATCATTGAACCCTAAAAAGTCTTTGTTTTCTATCAAAGGAGGAAAATCGTTGGGCCATATAATTTCAAAAGAAAGAGTGGTAATTGATCCCAAGCATGTGTCTACCATTAAAACATTGACCTTACCTAGAAACAAGAAAGAAATTCAAGCTTCACTGGGCAAAATTAATTTTTGAAAAAAATTCATCCCAAATTATGCAGAAATTGTAAAAGAGATTGTAAAAGATATTACTGACATACTCCAAAAAGATCATAAAGTTAAATGGACTGTCTCTTTCAAGCATGTATTTGATTAGATCAAGAAAGATTGTTGAGTATGCTAGAAAAGAAAAAACCTGTGTGAAAATCTGTGAAAGAAAAACCTCTACACCGCATTACTATATTTAATAAACGCCAGACAAAAGCACAAAATCTAATAAACGCCAGACATTACTATATAACAGATACTTAAACAAACGACCACTAACAATTTCCAGTATGTTGCCACGCAAATGCCCTCGGAAAATGTCCCAAAAAGCGATGGAAAAGGGAAAAATGTGATCGAACCTCCGTATTAGGTGCCCAATCTGCCAATTCAGCGCAGAAATTCGAATGTTCCAAATCTACCAATTCAGGAAGCGAACCCAAGGAATCTGGCGATTCAGGCGATGAGTATTCATGAGAATTTTCCCCGTCATGGTTGCGCCCCCTACAATCCGTCAATGACACGTGCATCTCATCCGCTGGCTCTGCCATCGGTGCTCCCACGCGCCTATCTAGCTGTACGACAGGAAATGGACCACAGGTTCCTGCTCGTGGCCACTAAAAGCACATGCTTTGAATTAACTGCGAGGAAAATTTTAACGTCAATAATTAACGTTAAAAGATAGTTAAAAGTACATGCTTTGCATTAAATTTTAACGTTCATAATTTTACCTGTGGGGAAATCAGTTAAAGATAGTTAAGGAAAATAACTTTTTCCGGACATGTTTGGAGGCGACGAGACATTGGATGTTCACAGTTTCCAAAAGCCGTAATATATTTGGGTTATCTAACTCAATTTGTGACCCCAAAAAACAATAGTTTGTATTTCTCCTCATCATCAGGGCAGGGCTTATAATCGGGGCTTATCATCAGTCATGTATTCTCCTTCGGGCTTTTAATAGGTTACAGTGGCCTATACGAGGGGCTTATCATCAATCATGAACGTTAAGGGTGGTATTCTCAGGAACATATTTGAACAGTGGGGTTTCATTTATCAAGACTTTTACCAGACACCAAATTGGTGTAAGAGACTCCTTGTTTGTGAGACAAAAAACCCACTTTTGCACAGCTATTTGACTGCTAAATCTTTTACTCTACCCCTCTGGTTTTGAACCTATAATCTTTATTAAAAAAAACATACCCTTAGAACATGCAATAAATGAAAACTATTAACCAACAATAAACCACTAATTCATTTTAAATAAAACTATAAAATATACATTATTTTCTTAATAAACCCTATACTTCCAACCCTTTCCCTGCATAACATCCCACAACCTCTCTAAAGAAATAACATCAAACATACTCTTAAAAGAAAAAATCAAAAAGTAAAAGAAAACCTGCGAAAAGTCTGATTCGGCCTAATAAAACCTGATGGCGGGTAGATATTTGATAATAAAAACAAAACCTTGCCTCATTCCATTTGGATCTAATAATTCGGTGTTTCATTGGTTGCAACTTAATGATAGAACTCTACTGGGAAAAATGAAAGGACTCCATCCCTTCCTTTGGATCGTCAGCTAATCATGCCAAAACAACTTTTAACGGAAGAAAACTGCAAGAATACCCAGTAAAATAAACAGAGCATGCTAGATAATCAGGCCAGAGCCATACCTGTAAACCGAGAGGCGTTCTAGCTTTCTCAGAATTTCACAGATGCCACAACCTTATCAATACTGCCGTGCGGATAGGAAATGTGTGAAGGAAACTAGACAAAATGGTGTATTTATTAAAGAGAGTAGCAAAAAGTCTCGCAACTTTAGACTTTTTTAATAATATAAGAATAGGTTTTAGGTTTCATGGGTAACCATGGGGATATATGGTACCCCATTAATAACTATTTATTAAAGTGGTCAGATGCTTTTTTACGCGGTTACGTAAGAGAGTAGCAAAAAGTCTGGCAACTTGAGGTTTTTTAAATAATATAAGAACAGGTTTTAGGTTTCATGGGTAACCATGGAGTTGATATATCGTATTTTTTAAAGGAAGAAATTTCGGCGTAAATCACATTTAGAAAATCATTGTCGAGGCGTTTCGAACCAACTAGTGAGGTTCATGGTCAGGATAAGTTGAAGAAACAGATCCAGCTTTGCATGTTAAATAGTCTGCGCAGAACCTCCGATGGCTAACTTGACCAACGGCTAATTTTGCCTTAGGGATCAAAGTTATAAAATCATTTTTATAATTTAAAGGAAGTTAGTTAATTCGGTGACCATACCTTTAATATATATATATATATATATATATATATATATAATTTTAATCGTGTTTAAGTTAATAGTTAGTTAAAAAAGTATCTTTTAATAATTAAAAAATTATAAATTATTTGTAACTTAAATGGGATCTAGTTATATGTAAGTAATTTAGGATAATAGTTAGTTAGAATACATATATAATAGAACGAGAAAAATAATAATAATAAAAATAAAATAAAATAAATAAATAAATTTAATTAAGAACATAACTGGTAAAGGTTAAAGTTAGTTGAAAAAAATAAATAAATACATATATATATATATATAAATAAAAAATCAAACATAAAATAAAATAAAATAAATAAATAGATAAAAATAAGAAATAAATAAATATATCCAAATAAAAATAAAATAAATAATACAATATATATATAAGAATACCTGAAAAAAAAAGGCCGGGGTTATTTAATAAAAAAGGAATATTAGTTAAGATTTAAATTGATTTAGGTGAATTATAATGAATAGATTTATGTATAACTTAGAAATTTAATATTTATAATAAAATATAATAAATGTTTTTATTTTATTAAAAAGAAAAATGAAAAATATGTATTATAAAATTTTTAAATTTAATTAAAATATACAAATCCATGATCTTTGGAACCTCTCACCCTAGCCGCGCGCTGCTCTGCACAGCGGAGTCGCATCAGAGCCACAGCCGCCATCGATCGACGCAGCCATGAGCGGTCCAGGGGGCGGGGAGGCCGCTCCCACCCCTCCAATCTCATCTGCAGAAGCTTTTAGTAGCCTGTTAAAACAGCAAGGGAAGAAACGCAAATCTTCAGAGGCGCCGAAGTTCATTAAGAAACTGGAAGAGATTCCAGAGATTGCTCTCCCAGAGGAACAATCGATCAAAATCGCTCTGGCTCTGGCTGACAGAGGCCTAGTAGGGCAGTTTATGGGCCGCTGGCCATCTACAAAAATCACGGACGAATGGATTCAGAGGAACTGGAGACCTCAGCTAAAAAACAATGTGATATGTTATGTTGTGGGACGAGGCTACTTCATTTTTGAGTTTACAACCAAAGAAGATCGGGATTTGGTGTTCAGAAACGGGTCGTATTTTATGGGAAATCAAGGTCTGTACCTAAATAAATGGAGCCCCGACTTCGACCCCTCCGTGGATGTCCCTAAGGAGGCGCCGGTCTGGGTTCGCCTCCCTAACCTCCCGATACATTGCTGGAGCTATCAATCCCTGCAGAAGATCGGAAATGGGCTGGGTCGTTTCATTGATAAAGCTGATCATAAGGGCCAATATACCTGCGCCAGAACCTGCGTGGAAGTCGATCTAGAAGCCGGTCTGCCCGAAGCGGTCAAGCTCTCAGTAGGAGAATGGCAGCACTATCAGAAGCTGGATTACGAGCAGTTGCCGTTCAAATGCCGAACTTGTCATGAGCATGGACATTTCCAGCGTGACTGCCCAAAAGCTTCAGCAGGGACCACGGTTGAAGAGGGAGGATGGAAAGAAATTAAAAAGGGAAAGGCTGTCCCAAAGCCTCCGGGGCAGAATTCCTCTGCATCGTTGGGGAAACCTCAATCTAATCCAAAACCCAATGCTGATTTCAAAGATTGCCCCTCCTCAGAAGAACAAGTGGAGACCATGGAGACTCAAGAGGAAACTGGAAATAAGTCAAAGCAAGTGAAAGATATTGAAGGCGAATCATCGGCTCCTCCAGTTGTTGACGGTCAGCAGGGGAAAGAAGGAAATGAAGAGCATATCAGCCTCGCCTCCGAATCAGAGGAGGACTCGGAGGAGAGAGATTCTGAAACAGATAACTCGCAAGTCACTCCTATTAAATCGACAAGGGGCCGGAAATCCAAGAAGAAACAGCGGGAGGAAAAAACTTATCTAGATGTCCTCCAAGGTTCTCAAAAAACCCTCAAAGGAATGATGAATACGAGATCTGGGCGCAAGAGTAACAGGGCTCCAAAAGGAGCCTCAACCCCCCAAATCAGTAAATAATGAAATACGTCTCCTGGAACTGTAGAGGATTAGGCAGCAGGTTGAAAGAGGAAGCCGTCAAAGACATAGTGAGAATATATGCGCCTGAAATCCTTCTCATCCAGGAGACTAAGCTGGAGGAACCCCTTCTCCTCCAATCCAGTAAAGTATTTTGGCAAAAAGGTCAAGGAAGAGCGGTAAGTGCAAGAGGTGCTTCTGGTGGAATAGCCACCTTCTGGAACAGCTCCATTTATGATCTCATTCAAGAAAAAAGCAGTCCCCATTGGCTTTTCACTCAACTCCTTCACAAAGATTCTGGTCAACAAGTAAGTATGTTTAATTTATATGCTCCCGTTTTGCTAGGGGAACAAAAATTTTGCTGGAACTCGCTTCAATCTTTTCTTTCAGAACAAAATCCAGGAAACATTATCATTGCAGGGGATCTGAATGTCACCCTTGCTCTTGATGAAAAAAAGGGAGGCTCCATTGTCAGGGACCCTGCTAGAGAATGGGTTGAAGATATTATGCTGGGCTGGGACCTGGAGGATATAAAACCTACTTCAGGCAAATTCACCTGGTCCAATAAAAGATTAGCCCCAAATCATATAGCTGCCCGTTTGGACAGATTCCTTGTCCATTCATCCTTCCTGACTTGCGGTCTAATGGCCACTTCTAAAATTCTTCCAAATCTCATTTCTGACCACAAGCCCATCCTCCTTGAGCTTTCACTGGATGGCAATTTAGGCCCCATTCCATTCAGGTTCAGCCCTTTGTGGATACAGCAAGAAGGATTTCAAGATGTTGTTTCGGATGCCTGGAATAGGCCTGTCCATGGCTCCCCTTTCTATGTGTGGGAAGAGAAAATTAGAGTTTTAAAAAGAAGCCTTAAGGAGTGGGCAAAAAGAATGGAAACACCTACTGCCAAAAGAAAAGAATCTCTCAACAACCTTGCTGCCCATCAAACAGCAATGGAGAATAGTCCTGTAACTCAAAATCTCCTTCAAAAAGAAGTCGAGCTGCAAAAAAAGGTTCACAAATCTAGCAGGGAGGAGGAAGAATTTTGGAGACAGAAATCTAGAAATTTATGGTTAAAGTCCGGAGATAGGAACACCAGCTTCTTTCACAAGCAAGCCGAAGCCAGAAAGCACTTCAAAACAGTTTCTGAGATTCAATACCAAAACACAGTTATAAAGGATTTTGATGGCATTAAGAGAGCTGCTTACTCGTTCTTCAAAGATCTTTATTCGGCTCCTGAAGAAAACCCTATAGATCCCCAGGCCTATCTGATGGATTTAATTCCCAATAGCGTTAAGGATTCGGATAACGCCATGCTGACTGCTCTGATCAGCTTGGATGAAATTAAGCATATTTTGGACTCTTTGGAGCCTGATAAAGCCCCAGGTCCTGATGGGTTCACTGTCAGGTTTTTCTTGGCCTGCTGGTCGACAATCAATAAAGATTTACTGAGAATGGTAAGAAAATCCCACAATTGTGCAAAGCTAGGCGGTGGCATCAATTCGGCATTCCTAGCATTGATCCCAAAGGAGAAAGGCGCTTCCGACTTTAGCAGATTTAGGCCCATATCATTGTGCAACTCTAGCTACAAGCTGGTCTCCAAAATAATTGCCAACAGATTAAAGAATATTTTGCTAGCCATCATCCCTGAAAATCAAGGTGGATTCATAAAAGGAAGAAAGATTTTGGATAACATTGTGCTGGTGCAAGAAGCTGTCCATTCAAGTTGTCAAAGAAAAGAGAAAGGTATGGTTATAAAGCTTGATCTGGCTAATGCTTTCGATAGGGTAAGACATGATTTTTTGTTTAATGTAATGAAGAATCTAGGTTTCTCATCCGCCTTCATAAACTGGGTGAAAGTCTGTATTGCCTCGCCATGGATCGCACCTCTGGTCAATGGCCGCTCAACTGACTTCTTCCAAGCCTCTAGAGGCCTCAGACAAGGCTGTCCCTTGTCTCCTCTCCTTTATGCTATTCAGGCCTCGGTTCTCAGTTTCCAGCTTGATCACAATCAGAAGACTCAAATTCTTCCTGGCCTTAGAACGACTCAGAGGGTAAAGGATATCAACCATGCACAGTTTGCAGATGACACTTTGCTGCTTGGAGGATCCAGCCTAATCTCTGCCAGATCCTTCAAGAAAGAGCTGGGCATTTACAAATCGATCTCAGGAAGCAAAATTAACTATCGGAAATGCTCAATCTATGGCTGGAACTGCACGACTAAGGAGCTATCTGACATTGCAAGGCTTCTAGAAATGGGTGGAAATCGTAATTGGGAGTCTTTTAAATACCTCGGGATCCCAATCTTCAAAACCAAACCCAAACTGGCCCATTGGATGCCGCTGCTCGATAAGTTAAAGAACAGAATCCAATCTTGGGGTGCCTCATGGCTAAATAATGCAGGGAAAGTCATACTGATGAAGTCAGTCCTTATAAGTATGCCGCTTTACCAAAACTCAGTTCTCCTCGCCCCCAAATCCTTTCTCAGCAAAATGGACAGTTTGTTGAGAAGGTTTCTATGGGAAGGTGGGAACAACAACGACAGAAGGATCCACTTAGTGAACTGGGAGACCATCAAGAAACCTTTGCTGGAAGGAGGCCTCCATCTTCGTAACTTGGCTGCTCAAAACCTTGCTTTGGGAACCAAGATCTTGTGGAATTTAGTTTCCGGCAAATCTAGTTGGAGCAAAAGAGTCATCTGGAAGAAATACTACCAAGGACAGCGCTTGAGATGCCTGGATAAGCCTCCAAGAACCTTAAAAGGATCTCCAATATTCAATCTCTGCAGTCATGCTATGGAGCAATTCAGCCAGCAACTTTACTGGATCCCAGGTAATGGGAGAAAAATTAAAATCTAGGAAGATTCAATTCTGGGAGACCAACCTTTGATTCAAGTGGAGGGGCTTGCAAATATCAGAGCTTAGCTTCAGTCCGCCAACTTGCACACCTTGTGGGACATTTCCACCTGGAAGAATGATCCTGATAGGCTCTGGGATTGTTGGAATTTGGGAGAGATTCCTCATATGTTGCAGGGGGAAGCTTCACTACTGTTGGATCTGCTCCAAGGCAAGTCTCCCTCAAAGGCCAACTCTAAAGACAAAAGAGGCTGGGGCTCCCTCTCAGGCTCTTACACAGCTGCCGAAGGTTACAAAAGAATTCTGGCTGTCCCTTATGCCCCTCCTAACCCAGCTATATGGAAATTTATATGGGATTTCCCCTCTCTCCCCAAAATTGACTTTTTCTGTTGGACTGTTGCGCACAATAGCATCCTCACCAGAGACAATTTGAGAAGAAGAGGGATGGAAGGGCCCTCCAGATGTCCCCTTTGTTTGGCTGCCGAAGAAAATGTCAATCATCTGCTGTTGATCTGCCCTTTTGCTCAGGTAGTATGGAGGGGAGTTCTGAGGTTAAACCATGCAAATTTTGTTCTTCCAGAAAGCATCTCTAATCTATTCCGAACCTGGGTCATTCTATCTCCCTTTTGCCTCAAAAAAAAAAGTCTTCTCAAAATAAGCTGGATGTGGATCCCTAAGTTTATATGCTGGAAGCTGTGGTTGGAGAGAAATAATAGGATTTTCAGAGGAGAAAGCTGCAACCCTACACGGGTAATTTCTAAAATCAAAGCTCTGCTAGGCGAGGCTTTGGAGGCTAACTCTACTTCCAGGAATGAATTGAAGTTGGTCAAAGAAGAGGAGCAATGGCTCCAAGAACTGGTTCCGAATCTGAACGAAAGATCCACACCTTCTGCTCCTATCCACGCCAACTGGGAGATCAGACTGGAGGAACAGGAGTTTATAAAGTGGAGATCAACCTTAGATGAATACTGTTTGTTCTTTGATGGGGCTTCTAAAGGAAACCCTGGGGCGGCAGGCAGTGGTGGGGTTCTCTTGAAACCTGGAGGAGCAACAGAATTTCGATTCCATTGGGGCCTGGGCACCGAAACCAATAATAGAGCAGAGGCTCTAGCACTGTGGCAAGGGCTGAACCTGGCAATTAATCGAAACATCCTCTCTCTCTGTGTTTTTGGAGACTCTAGGCTCATCATCCAGGCAATGTCCTCGCATAAGACTCCTCATCAGATCCATTTGGCCACTGTTATCAACAAAATTCAACTCTTTCTGCCCAAGTTCAGGAAAATCTCCTTCTATCACATATTAAGGGGGCTCAACTCTGAAGCAGATTTGGAGGCCAATCTTGGCTCCCTCTGCAACCGAAGAGCACTGGTGGTTAATTCGAGGGAATCCTTCTGTCCTATTCCATAAGGTTCTTGCTATTCGATCTGCTGTTTCTGATCCAATGGTTATTTCGATGCTCTGCCCTCCTCTGCTTCTTGGGTCTTTGCTTTAAGAAGTCTTGATTTCAGGTCAGACATCCCTCTTATCAATACCCCTATCTTCTGTCAAAACTCCTCTTGCGGATTCAAATCTCCTCTAAAGTCATCTCAGATCCAGCCCTGAACCTATCCGGCACCAGAACATTGATTTCCGCTCATATCTGAACTCCCTCAAAGCTCTTAATCCCCTAATAGAGGCACTAGTTCTGTAGTTTCAAGAAACGCATTTCTGTGCGATGAAGATCCTCAAGCCATCAATATTTCTGTGCAATGAAGATTCTCTTAAGCTCGATTCTCCTTTGCTAGCTGGTACAGGGTTGGTCCAAAGAAGTCCATTGACATCAGTCGTTACAGCGTTAATAGCTGGGCAACTCCTTCACCTATGCGGATTCCTCTCTTATCAAATCATCTAATGCTTCTATAATGAATCGTCTTAATTCCTGTTCTCGGCGTTAGTATTGACAGAACAGTTCCTTTGCTAGCTGGTACAGGGATGGCCCAAAGAAGTCCGATGACCTCAGGCGTTACAGCGTTCATAGCCGGGCAACTCCTTCATCTTTGCGGATTCCTCTCTTATCAAATCAACAAATGCTACTGTAATGAACCGCCTGTTATGTTAATTTCTGTTCTCGGCGTTAGATTGACAGAACAGTTATGAACTCTCTCCTTTTGACAAGCTGAAATGTAAATGCTAGCGGCAGGCATTTTGCCGCCATAAATAAAATCTATAACCGTTAATGTCAAAAAAAAAAATATACAAATCCATGCTCTTTCGCTTATCAGGGATATCGTAAGAAAACTCATACGAAACAATATCTTCATGCTAATTCTCATCATTTCCCAACTCAAAAGCTTAGTGTTCTCAACACCTTAGCTACTAGAGTTTTAAGAGTTTCTGATGAGAACCATCTCAAGGAAGAGAAAGCACATCTCCTAAGTGTTTTCTTTAATAATGGGTATAGTAGACACCAATGTAATAAGGCTTTCCTTAGAGCTGAAAAAGGTCCTAGTGCTAAGAAAGATACCAAGGATCAATTTTATGTTGTTCATTTTCCTTTTATCCAAGGGACCACTGACAAGATTGCAAGGATCCTAAGGAAGCATAAGGTGGCATCAGCCTTTCGGCCTTTAAATACCATCCGGAGCTCCCTTCGATTTGTAAAAAAACCCAGTGGACCCCAAGAATATGAAGGGTGTTTACGTTATCACATGCTCTTGTGGGACTCCCTACATTGGTGAGACTGGTCGCTCGATTAATCAAAGGATTCGTAAACATGTTGCTGACATCAAGCATGGCAGAACCCGATCCTCTGCTTTGGCGGAGCATGCAGATAAATCTAAGCATCACATCTGCATTGAGGAGGCCCAAGTCGTTGCTAACGTTAGTCATTTCCATCATCATAAATTGAGGGAGGCCCTAGAAATTGAAAAAAGACCCAATAATTTGACTAAAGATGATGGTTGGAATATTAGTAGAAGTTGGGTCCCTCTCTTGTCTTCCAATTTTATTTTTTTAAAATCTATGTAAGTATTGGCATCTTTTTATAGTATTTGTTATTGATTTATTTTTCAATAGAATTTAAATTTTTGATCCTTCGTATTTTTTTATGTATTTTATCGTCCTATTCGATCTTAACTCCTTTTAGTATTTTTGTTATTTGTATATTTTATTGTTGACCCCGTTTTATTTATTGATTATTTTTTCCTTGGATATATATGTTTATGTTTTTATTTATTTATTTTCATTTTTATTTATATATATATATATATATATATATATTTTGACTTGTGTATATTTTTGTTTTGTTTTATTTATTTTTCCATTAATTATTTTTATTTTATTTTATTTTATTTCCATTAGTTATATTATTTATCAAATGATATTGTCTCTATTACGGTCTTCACTCATTTTTATAATTTTTGACTCCTCTCCTTTCAAGTTTGACTTTGATTATTTATTTATTTACTTTAAAAACTAACCGTTTAATATAGCGGTTACTTATTAATTTTTGTTTTTAATAAATTAATAAACTAATATCACAGTTTAAATATTATTTTTCAAAAACTAGTAATGTTTGGTTTTAATAAATTAATTTATATATTATTTTTCAAAAACTAGCCGTTTAATATAGCCGTTACATATTAATATTTTAATAAATTAATAAACTAATATCATTATTTAAATATAGTAATATTTGGTTTTAATAAATTAATTTAAATATTATTTTTCAAAAACTACCTGTTTAATATAGCCATTACCTATTAATATTTTTAATAAATTAATGAAATAATATGATTATTTAAATGTTTTTTTCAAAAAACTAGCCCGTTTAATATAGTCGTTACATATTAATATTTTAAGAAATTAATAAACTACTATCATTATTTAAATGTTATTTTTGAAGAACTAGTAGTATTTGGTTTAAATAAATTAATTTAAATATTATTTTTCAAAAACTAGCCATTTAATGTCGTCATTACCTATTTATATTTTTAATAAATTAATGAAATAATATCATTATTTAAATATTTTTTCAAAAACTAGCCGTTACTTAATAATATTTGTTTTTAATATATTAATAAATTAATATTATAATTTAAACATTATTGTTCAAATATAGCCGTTACTTGAGATTATGTCTCTACATTGCTCTCTATTTAACCCGTTGCCATGGTCTACCTCTTCATCTAAAATTCTCTAGACTTTGTTTAATTCATTATGGATCACAGAAGCTTGAATACAGAAAAAATCCATCCTATTATTTTATAATTATTTATTTGAGTTTTTTCTTAAAGGAAAAATAGTAAATTTATTTAAAAGAACAAATTACATGTTGCAAATGTTAGTAAACATTCAAGCAAACCAATCTCACCTTGTATTTTAAAAATAAAAACTCCCATAGAAATAAGACAATACTATTATTTTCTACTTTTCTTTTTCTCCACATTTCCCCAACTATTGGAAAATACAATGGCCATATGACTTGCTTCTATATTTAGAGAGGATTCTTTGTGAGACCCGAACTCTTTGATGCAATATTTATTTTGGTGTTACTTGCTTCTTCTCAGAGATAGCTTTCTCAATTTGTTAGCGGTAGCTGTGGTTACTAAGGACAAATTTGGAACCACCGAATAATTTATTTTAGTTAAAATTAATAAATGAATATTCAAAATTGAATTATTTATTTTAATTAAAATTAATAAAATGGATAGGTAAATAAAATTAATAAATGACTTAGTCTAACTTGTTAATTTTAATCAAAACCTAGCATAGATTTTTAAAAACTTGAGTTTAAGTTGTTTAATTTGCATAATTACAGTGTCTCTGGGTTTTTAGGGTGTTGAATCCACTTCTGCATTCAAAAATGCATTCTAAATAACAAGAAATCACATTCTTTCTTGAAATTATTTTACCTCATCACTGTGAAAAAAATCTATTTTATAAGTTAGACTACGAATTCATATATATATAGATATAAACATTAAAATAAAATATTACATATTATACTTATTTATTTATTTTAATGTTTATATATATATATATATATAAACATTAAAATAAAATATTACATGTTGCAAATGTTAGTAAGCATTCACGCAAACCAATCTCACCTTGTATTTTAAAAATAAAAACTCCCATAGAAATAAGACAATACTATTATTTTCTACTTTTCTTTTTCTCCACATTTCCCCAACTATTGGAAAATACAATGGCCATATGACTTGCTCCTATATTTAGAGAGGATTCTTTGTGAGACCCGAACTCTCTGATGCAATATTTATTTTGGTGTTACTTGCTTCTTCTCAGAGATAGCTTTCTCAATTTGTTGCTCGTGAGCGGTCGCTGTGGTTACTAAGGACAAATTTGGAACCACCGAATAATTTATTTTAGTTAAAATTAATAAATGAATATTTAAAATTGAATTATATTTTAATTAAAATTAATAAAATGGATAGGTAAATAAAATTAATAAATGACTTAGTCTAACTTGTTAATTTTAATCAAAACCTAGCATAGATTTTTAAAAACTTGAGTTTAAGTTGTTTAATTTGCATAATTGGAGTGTCTTGGGGTTTTTAGGGTGTTGAATCCACTTCTGCATTCAAAAATGCATTCTAAATAACAAGCAATCACAATCTCTCTTGAAATTATTACTATGAAAAAAATCTATAATGGTGGTGGTGATGAAGCGCTTGATATATTGGGAAAGCATATGGGTTATAACTATGGATGGCATTTGAAGGGAAATTATTTGGGTGATTTGTTTAGTTAATAAATTTGTAAAATTAGTTAAGATGCTTTTTGAAATTGTGAAAAAGAATCAGAGTGGTGCAAAAATCGGGTGAGTCTGTTTTGAAATTTTAGCCTAGTTGCAACTTGCATCCTCTCTTGGAAAACTTGCTTAGAATTTAATTTATTTTAGCACATGCTTTGGATTAATTGCAGCGAAAAACTTGATATTTGAGGTCAAAGGAAGATGGGACTACACAGTCCTCATCATCGAGTTCTTGATAAAAGCAATTTCTTGCAAGCAATCCCGTGTGATTTCGTCAATGGGGTTGTTTTGTTGGCCATTAGATATAGCATTAATTGCAGTGAAAGACTTGAAATTCGATGTCGCAGGAAGATTGGACTACACATTGCTCATCATCGAGTGCTTGATAAAAGCAATTTCTTACCAACAATCCTATGTAATTCCATCGATGGAGTTGTTTTGTTGGCCATTAGATATAACATACTTAAAACGACAATCTCTGATTATCGATGTTGAGTGAAACTACCATGAATTCTCTTCCTAATTTGGTTCAAATGGCACTGAATTCAAATATTTTATTTTTGCACTGGATTCAAAATTTTTACCATTAAATTTTGCAAAAATGTATTAATTATATTTCTTAATATTTTAAAATCATAGCATGCTAAAGTATACTAACATCACAGGTTTTTGTGTATGTAAAGTTGTGCAAATTCAATACAAAAGAAAATAAGGGTAATAGGCTTTACTTCTAATTAATTGATTAAGATAATGTGGGATCCACGTTTTGCTCTTATTTGAAAATTTTACATTTTTACAATCGTCTTGGCAATATGTTGTTATTCTAATTTTTATACATGCTTCCTCCACACATCTACACTCCGCACAACGAAATCCACCTCCACATAATTTCCTTCATTAATCCTCAACACTCTGCACAAGTCCTCCGCAAAAAGCTTAGATTGATACCATCCATTCCACCCTAAACATGGTCTGAGATAAATGGTTCTCATGATATAATTGTGTGAATTGCGGAATGCAGAGTTTTTGAAACAAGTTAATTGCGCTGAGTGCGGAGAACATCCACACTCCACAAAATGAGCTTCTTTTACTCTTCGAATAAAATATTGAATTGATGCTTGTCAACATTATAAAAGTACCCCGCACAACCAATTGGGATAAAAACTAGTTTATTGTGTTTAGATTTAATTGAGTTATGTATAAAATTATTACATTTTATAGTTGAATTGTACAAATACATTTTACAAAATATGGTGATGTGAGAGCCATTAACATTGATGATGCATTAGGTTCAATGAAGATGTTGAGCTTTCTTGGGTACGTGGAGCTCCTCACCAACAAATTCAGGGAGTTAACTCCTCACCATAAATTTCTTCACACCTTATTTTATCTAATAAATGCAACTTATTTAATTGAAGAGCATAATATTTGTACGTTAGTTACCTTAATACCCAATGTGCATACACTATTAGAGTTTCACAAACACATTAATTACTAAAATAGGTTATTGATTAATTACGTCAAAGATCTTCTTTAGAGGCGTGTTACTCTCAGAAATTCTGTCGTCTATCCATAGCCTATAAGAACATGGCATGTGTATGCATGTCATTTGATAGTAAAACTCCTATAAGAACATGTCATGTGTACGCCAATTGTCCCATCATTGGTAACATTCCGTCCCATGTGACTGACATGCTTGAGAACTCATGTGATATGAGCTCATACAAGTGTTGCCAGTAACACGATACCTGATTTTATCAAAGATGGAAGCGATAGATAGTGGAAGGGAAGGAAGAGCTAATGGCAGAGGAGCGATACAAACCCTTTTGCGTTGTAAGGCGATAAAGCTAGATGCTTGTAGGAATTCGACGAATGGGCAGTTGGCAATAAGATTCAAGAGGGCTTCATGTTATTAAGTAGAACTTTCCAAGTGGGGCACAGAGTAACCACTGAGGAGTTACACGAGATTAAAATAGAATCGAGAGGAGGATCCTGGTAAGGGAAGCCTGAGGCTAGTGGTCTGAGTAGATTCTTGTTGCTCGTTACTGACAGTTGGCTAGAGAGAAGGCTGTAATTGGGAAAAGAAAACATTTAGGTGACGAGCGTATTATGGATTTTTCTTATTTATAAAGATTATTTTTGTTTTGGAACTAAGTGTGTGCAATGGGTATGATGGATGATCCAAAATGGATCCAAGAACTCTCTAAGTATTCATAAACCCTTTTAAAAGTCATAACCAAGGCCAAAAATCCTTTAAAAGATCAAAATTATCGCAAGAGGGACACCCTTAGCTGGGCGGAGAAACATTATCGGGAGGCCCAAAACCCATGAAAACGGAGAAAAAGGAGCTATGGGAGGCGGAACAGTGGAGCCCACAGTAGCCATCGAATCTGGTCGATCAACGGTCCAGATCCGATCGGCGGATCGCTATCGGCGGTGGCTATCGGAGCTTATCAGCAGAGCCCACATAAAGGTTGCGACTGCGATTGGCAAGGAACTCAAGAGCGATGTGATAGCGATTGGCGGGGTCAGCAGGGACCGTCGATTAAGCGCGTAGATTGACGGCCCACGTTGCATCGCCAGATCACATTCGGCAAATCCAAAGGAATGGGGGTATGTGTATATGCATATATACGACCCGATGGACAAACCCGATAAGACTATAAGCCAGATTGCAAGGATTTTGAAGTCCGCCAAACACCAATTTTAATGTATTTTCCCAGTTTCGTTTGTTAAATGAAATGTGAAGGGAAAAGCGTCGATGCAGTAAGCCGGACCCAAAAGGGTGCCTTAAGGCTATTACATATAATTTCAAGTCCGAGGAAGAGCCATTTCCAATGCATTTTCGCAATTTTAATATATTTATGAAACAGAGGGATAGAGTCATTGCGATAAGCAATAGTGACCAATAGGTGGACCCGATGGGAGAATTGGGTGGATTTAAGGATTTTTGAAGTCCAATATATCATGTTTTTGGCAGATTTTCCCTGTTTTGTGCATATTTCTCCGTGTTAATAAAAAACGGTCGCGTTTGGGAATCCGAAGGATTTCAAGGAGCCGAGGCACTCTTACGTTGCGGAATCGGTGACCACCTCCCCTTCAGGTGTTATGCCATACTTGGGAAACACTGGAAGAGGGATTCGAGCGGACAGAGGCCCGGGAGACTAAAGGATGAGGAGTCGAAACGAACAGGCAACCCAGAATGGCTTTAAAGCCACAGACAAAGAGCGAACAAGGTAGGCAGTATTGAGGGCAGTGTTGCAAGCAAGTGTTGAGACAGAGTTAGAACAGAGACTGAGAGCTTGAGGGAGTATGTGTACTCAGAGGAAGCTTGAGGGGTTCAAGTGAAGCGCTTGTAATTGCATTTGTTGTGTTTGAGGCTCAAACTGAGCTTACTATTGTAAAAACTCTATTTGAAGACTTAATAAAGAGGCCACCACTAAAGGTTGGACCAGGAGATGTAGCCTAGGAGCATTGGGTGAACTCCTTATTAAATCTGTGGTGTTTTATGTGTTTGTCTATTACAATCTTTTACTACTTCAAACTCTATGTATTTCACAATCTAATCGATCCATCACATAAAATAACATAGGCACATCGATGCACATGAGTCTGTAATACCTTATTAATTGTCTTAGATCTTATTTTCAGATCAAGTGGTATCAGAGCTTTAGGTTGCTAAGGTTAGACAAACTTGTGCTGGATTGTTGAATGCTAACTAGGTCAAAGCTCAAATTAGGAGAAGGAGAACTGGTTGAAGCTTACCCAGAAATAGGAAGAGTCTACCCTAGGGGGAAGATGGCAGAAGAAACTCCCTTGGAATCAAGACTCTCAGTTCATGGACAGCTTCCTGACCATGAGAACCATGGTAGAAGAGATGTATAGAGAATTTAAGAAAGGTAGAGGTGAAAATTCTTCAACCTCCAAACAAGACAAAGGAATAGAAGAATCCCTTTGAGATGGCCATTCTGAAGGCAAAGGGAAAGGAAAAGAGGATCCTCTATCCACACCTCCTAATAGCCCTGAAAAGAAAACGAAAACATCTTTGATTAAATTAGATGTTAAATTTTTTTTGCCAATATATGATGGAGAGTTGAATGTAGAGAAGCTAGATAATTAGATTAGACAGATTGACGTGTATTGCAGAGTGCAGAATATTGATTCAGATAGGAGTAAAATTTAGCTGGCCAGCCTGCGCCTTGGAGGAACTTCCTTGGTATGGTGGGAAGATAGGACACAAGCTGACTTGAAGAAGCATGGTAAAATTCTTTCTGTCTGGAGTGAATTTATTTCTGCAATTAAAAAACAATTTTATCCACTAGTTTATATGCAACAAGCTATGATGAGTTGGCAAACTCTTCGCCAATTAAAAGGGCAAAGTGTACAAAGCTACACCCGAGAATTTAGAAAAAGAGCTTTGATTCTAGGCATTTCTTTAGACTCACTGAAACTTTGCTAAAGTATATAGGTGGTCTACATAGTTATTTGAGACATACCATTCTCATGTTTAACCCTACTAGCATAGATGAGGTATCTGTTCAGGCTACAAATCTAGAGGCTAGAGGCAGGAATGTGATACCAAAGGTCGGGGGATCATCAAAACCCACTGCAAGCAAGAACAAGGAAAAGAGGAAGTAGAAGTGGAAAGAGAGGAAGACAAATGCTGTACGGAAGGCCAAAACTTCATGCATTCACCGCAAGAAGGATGGACATGATGATGAACATCGCTGGTCTTTGCATCCGGAGCTGAAACCCAAGAAATTCTATGGCAAGAAGAAGAAGGTTGTTGCTGTTGTACAGAAAGATTTGGGGTCAGACTCAGGTGATGAAACAACAATTGCAGCCACATGTATAAAAGGTAAGGATTCTAAATCATCTACTAGTAATTCTACACAAACTATTGATAGTGAAGAGTATGAGAGGAAAGACATGAGCTTTTTCATATTAGAGTTATTTCCAAGCATCAAAAGATTGATACTTTGTTTGATAGTGGCTCACAAGTAAACTTACCTCACAAGAAGCCATATCCATTGGGTTGCGTATGTGATAAAGCAAAGCTACAAGTGACTAGACAATGTAAACTTAGGTTTGCCATTGGTTCAACATTTGTAGATGAGGTTGAATTAGATGTGATTCCCTTGGATATATGTGGAATTGTTTTATGAAGTCCTTACTTGTATGATAGAAAAGCAATTTTCTATAGAGCAGAAAATAAGTATCAACTTGTTAAATATGGAATAGAATATATTGTAAGAGCTCACAAACTCAAAAATAATTATACTCTCATAAACTCAGGGCAGATGAAAAGGATGGTAAATTCATGCAAGCAATTTTTATTGATGGTTGTAAAGGAAAAGAAACCTGATAAAACCAATATATTTGATCGTTGTGATGCTAAACAAAAATCTGATTTAGAAAAAGTTGTTTCAGAATATGATATCTTATTTCAAGAACCAAAAGGTCTGCCACCCAAAAGGGAAATTGTACATGATATTAATTTGCAGCAAGATGCTCCATTGCCTAACATCGGAATGTACCAGTTATATGCTTTAGAGAATGCAGAAATCAAGAAGCAGGTACAGGAGCTGCTCGAGAAAGGGTTCATAAGACCAAGCACATCACCATGTGGATCTCCAATCGTGTTGGTGAGAAAGAAGGATGGTTCATGGAGGATGTGCATTGATTATTGAGCGCTGAACAAAATAACGATCAAGAATCGTTATCCCCTTCCTCGCATAGATGATCTATTGGATCAACTGAAAGAAGTTGTTTACTTTTCCAAGTTGGACCTACGTAGTGGTTACCATAAGGTCAGAGTAGCAGAGCAAGATGCATGGAACACTGCTTTCAAAACAAAGCAAGGGCTGTATGAATGGCTAGTTATGTCGTTTGGCTTGACTAATGCTCCTGCCACTTTCATGAGGGTTATGAATGATGTACTCAAGCATTTTATTGATGATTTTGTAATTGTATATTTGGATGATATTCTTGTATTTAGTAAAACATGGGAAGAACATTTGCAGCATGTAAAGCAGACTCTAGATGTTTTGAAAAAGGAAAATATCTATGTTAAATTATCAAAATGTGAATTTGGTAAAATATCTTTGAATTATTTGGGTCATATTGTAGGGGGTGGTGAATTGAAGATAGAACACTCTAAGGTTGCAATCATTGTAAACTGGCCTAAACCCAAGTATGCTACAGAAGTTAGAAGCTTCATAGGAGTAGCACAATATTGGAGAAAGTTTATTTCTAACTTTTCCTTAATTGCAGCTCCTTTACATGCTTTGACGGGATTGAACAAGGTGTTTCAGTGGGGAGGAAAATAGCAGAAAGCCTTCGACACCTTGAAAGAAAAAATTAGTACAGCACCAGAACTAGCATTGCCAAATCTTCAACAGCCATTTGAGATCGAAACAGATGCCAATGATTATTTCATGGGAGCAGTGTTGATGCAACATGGTAAACCCATATGCTACCATTTTGAGACTTTTAATTCTGCAGTAGTTAATTATCCTGCATATGATAAAGAATTGTATGTATTAGTCCAGAGTGTGAAGAAATGGAAACATTACTTAATGGGCAAAGAAACAATAATACATAGTAATCATCAGCCACTTCAGTACTTGCACTCACAAACTAAATTGTAGCAATCAAGACACTATAGGTGGATGGGTTTCCTACAACAATTTCATTTAGTCATTAGATATAAAAAGGGCATACACAATAACGCTGCAGATATGTTGTCCAGACCAATCATAAATGCATCTATTATACTTAAGCATAACTCGGTAATGCATGAAAGCTATATTGAACAATATGCTCAAGATATATAATTTAAAGATGTATATGCAGCTTTAAGTGATGGCAAAAAGGTAGAAGAATTGGATTACTATATTAAGGACCAACTCTTGTATCATTTGGGAAAGCTATGCATTCCACAAACAGAAAGAGTTAACATAATTAAGGAAGCACATACTTCTCTGATATCAGGTCATTTTGGTATAAGTAAAACAATTGCACAACTACAAATATACTGCTATTGGCCAAAAATGCATGACACAGTTTCTAGATATGTGAGAGGGTGTACCATGTGTGCTAAAAGCAAGCCCAACAATAGAAAATTAGGCTTGTACACTCCACTTCCAGTTCCTTCTCGTCCTTGGGAAAGTGTTTCTATGGACTTTGCTGGGGGATTGCCTAAATCTAGAAATGGTCATGATTATTTATATGTTATTGTGGACAAGTTCAACAAAATGTGTATATTAATACCTTGTAACAAACAAATTACAGCTGAACAAACATCGAAACTGTTCTTTCAGCATGTCTAGGTGAATTTTGGGTTACCCATTTATTGCACAAAATATTGTCACCATGACATTCTGCAATCAGTGTGAGTCTATCACCACTCATACTTTCCTCATTTGCAAGTCTTAAACCTCAGCTCTTCATGTCAAGCCTTGAAAAATAAGAGAAAGCCCTTAAAAATCTCTAAAAATATGGTTTTGCACTTCCTCTTAGCATTACCTGCGGTCTCACACCCACTGGTCATGTCCCCTGCGTACCTGACTGCTCTGTTCCTGTGTAATGGGTGCGGACCCCTGTAAAAGTCAAAAAGGCGCAAGTACATTCTTAAAAACTCACTTTGGGTTATTTCTGGAAGCTTCTAGAGGGAATCTTGAGGTGGCAAGTTCGCTCTTTTAAGGTTCATGCATCCCATACCTTAAGGAACTAACCCCTTGATGTGAGGAGCTTATCCCTTTGAAGGAGGACTCTATCCCTTCATAGATGGACCTGTAACTTCCTTCCTTTCCACTATAAAATGAGGCATTGGGCTGGTTACTGAGGAGGTTAAAAGCTGAATATTTTTTAGGGTAAATGCTGTTGGAATTTAATCTTCCTAATTGAGCTTGAGAGGAGAGATTACATACCTTTTTTTGTCTCATTGGGAAGAGTCTGAGGCTTGTCAAAGTAGAGGAGATTCCTGCCTGGACCCTAGGAGGAGCTTGTACAACATCAAGGCACCAAAGGTTGTAAAGTTCTTCTATTTTCAAAGTTAATACAATCAAGTTTATTTTTCTCAATAAGTTGTGTTTTATGGTTTATTTCATGGATTCCTTGATCGCCATGATGAATATGATTTATTATATTAGCTATGTAGGTGTTATTTGATGTGTGCTTGTTTGTGATTGCAGGTTCTTGAAAGGAAACTCTTTTGGATGAGTGGAGCGTGGTTTCCACAAACGAGCGTTGGAATTAAGGTAGGGTCTAAAACAACTCTTGGTTTTTATTTATAAATCGCAATATATTTAGAGAAAGGTAGATTTGCTTGTCTTTCTTGTCACTAGATATCTGTTGATACTAGGGAGATCGTTCTTGTCTGCAAGAATGATTTATCCAGCTAACAAATTGGCGACTCCACTGGGGACTGGAATTTGGTTTTTGATTTTCCTTTTTCTTTGACTTGAGAAACTTTTCTTTTTTCAGATTTTTCCCTAATGTGTGTGGGATTGGGTAGGTTTTAAATTCTGAATTGTTTTTAGTTTTTTCACATTTTTTGAAAGAGGACCGCACGTCCTGTTTGTAATACAGTGCAGACATCCCCGCACTGTTACTTTACTGCACAGAGCAGTACCATATCTGGTTATACCGGAAGCATGCAGACCTTGTCAAATTTTTGAAAAACCTAAAATCTTTTCGTCCAGTTAGATTTAGGTGTTGTTTACGACTATTAGTCTCTGCCCAGATCTGAATGTGTCCTGTCAAAAATTTCTTGTAAGTGAGTTCCATTGGCATTTTCGTTTTAGGTATTTTCTAGAAGTTTTGCATGCCTGGATTGATTTTCACTTGGTCTTTGTAGTGACTCAGAGCTTAGAAGCATCATAAGCCTTAGATTACCCTGGCCTTTTTGGTCTTCTTGATGAGTTTGACTGATTTGTGAAAATCTGCCCTTGTTGAGAAATAAATCTTCGTTTTCTCTTTGCAAAGCTTTGAACGAACTTGTTTGAAAGTTTTGAATTTCATTTTTTTATAAAAAGAAAACATAGCTGGGTGTTTTTTGATTAATTTGTTATTTTGAACAAATTAGTCCTTAGTTTGCTGAATACCTAAGTAAAACGTCCTCAAAAAGAAATTTTTTAATCTTTTACTTCAATTAGGTTTTAGAAATTTTTAAATCTCAAGCATAGCTTTTTATAGTTTTGAGTGTTTTCTAGAAATTGTAGAATCTTTTTTGAAAGTAATTGTTTTCTGTAGTTTTTGAGTGTTGAAAAAGAAAGGGATTTTTCATGAGCATAATTAGTAGTCTCGTTTTGAGTTTATTGAAAAAGACAAAAAAAAAATCTTTTCATTTATATGTTGAAGGAAAGATTTTTTTCAAAGAATTGCATTCTCAACTCTTTCTTTAGCTAGAAATTCATTGAAGAAAAAGAATTGTTTATCATCTTATTTGCATTTTTAGTGTTTTGGAGTCGAGTCTTCAAACCATAAAGTTTCATCTCTATTCCTATTGACTTAAGAAACAACCCATAAAAATAACACTTAAATTAAAATTGATTTAGCAATCTTTTTATTTCTAGGGCTCTTATCACCAATATAGCTTAGGCTAGTATCTTGGAGTAGGGAGTAATTAACTCTCCAAGATAGCTAAAACAAACAAGTAGGTATATCTTGCGGTAGGAAATAAATTCCAATTGTTACATGTATGCTCTAGGAAGCTCCTCTTAAAGGAGTCAAGCACGAGATCATATCTGAACTAGTGAGGTAATCAATCCTTCCTCATTGGGAACGATAGCAGATATACACGTATTAAAAATGGTAAACCTCGGATTGACCATTTTCGAGGAGCCTGGGGTCACTTGTTGGTAAACGTTGGATTATTTCAAGGAGCCTTCAAGGGGATTTAGCTTTGTTACTTTGACCTTGCGTGTGTATCGGATCGTAGACTTTTCCCCCAGGTATATTTGTTTTCGTTGGTAACCTTAGTGGCCATAATCTATAGGATTCTTTCCTAAAGTGACAGTGGAGGGAAGATCCCATTGTACCTGGAGCAAATGTCGACTAGACTCACTTAGACCCTCTAGGGGGTTCTCTTCACTCGAAACAGTTTTTGAAGAAACTTGTGCCAGTCTGTTTCATTAAGCAGGTTGTCGGGGTAATTATTCCAACCGTCCTTTCTGTATTGAATTATGCGACGTTGGATTTCATCACCAACTAGTGTTTTTGGTATGGAAAGTTATTGTTTTTGTGTGGTTTGAACTCTTAGATTTTTTAGGCGTGTGATTCAGTTGTTTGTTTCTTAAGAGACTTTAGGTGGTTTTATTGAGATTTTCTTTGTTTGCGTGTGAAGTAATTAAAATATTTAATCGTGGCTGAATTACCGAGATAATCCCGTAGACTTCGGGGGCAACCTCCTGAGTATACACCAAGCCAGCTTGAAGGGTTACGAGCTCTTGTAACACCTAGTGATAGTAGAGTTGGGTCACCGAAAGATAGAGAATCTTCTTTAATTATTCATCCTGATTACCATGTTCAAGCAACAGAGTATATTTATGAACCAATTTCATTTTCCGAAGTTACTGGTAGTATTTCTTCTACTAGTGAATTAGCATAAGAATCAAAAAGTTATGAGCTTGAAACTGAACCTGCTACTACTCTAGCCTCAGGATTTGCTTCTCCAACTTCTAGTGGTCCTGGTTCACCAAGGGTAGGAAGGATCATTACCCAAAATCTTCCTTCGGGACTCATTTCTATTGAAGAACTTGTTAGTCTGGAAGAAGATATAACTCTCCCTAGAAATCAACCAACTTTAGAACTTAGGGAGCGTGAATCAATTTTCTACAGTCCACCTAGGAGGGACGCTTGGTACCTCTCATTGACCAACCTTTTAGAGAATCCGGGTCTTAGTCCTTCACCACCTTGAATTCCTTTTCATCCAACACCTAGAGGTTATTATCCTCCTTTGAATATGTCGACACAGTCATCCATGCTTTCCCAATTACTGGAAACATTTTTATATGGCGGTCCTTCTGTTCCTTCTGGGTATCAATCACTCACTGGTACTTTTTCAGGAGCATCTCCTCAACCCATTAAACATCGGATATCAAATAGTAATAACGGAACTCAACCATTGAGCGTAGAATAAATTCTTATGATGTCTGGTACTATTCCAAATCCGCAACCTCAAGGTAGTCAATTACCGCCTGGGGGGAAACCTCAAGGTACTCAATTACCGCCTGGGGGGAAACCTCAAGGTAGTCAATTATCACCCGGGGGGAAACCTCAAGGACAATACATACCTTCGAGACAGTACATACCTCAAGGTCAACCCAAGTTTCAGTACGTGCCTTAAGGTCAGTACCCAACCCAATGTTTCCAACCACCTTCTGGTCAATCATTTGTACAAGGAGCTGGAAATGTACCTTTAAATTATCAGCCCTACGCTCAACCTGGTTATGGTCCTCAATATGCTCAACCTTCTATGGGTCCATACCCCGGAATGAACATGGTGTGGGATCCATCTCAATCTCAACAGATTTTGCAACCTAATGTGCAGTTGTCATCTCAATCTGGACAACCTTTGGTTTCTAGTTCAACCTAGCAACCCATCTAGCCTACTATTCAAACTTCTGCACCTGGTGTAGCTCATCAGTCTGGGCCTAGTTCGCCTCGAACTCCGCCTCAAACGACTGCTACAACTACTGCAGCTTCTGTTCAATCTACCCCACCTACTTCTGGAGTATCGACAGCTCCGGTTTCTACTGTTCCTGCATCAACTCCTCAAGCATCTTTACTTCAATCTAGACCTACAATTCAAAATTCGGTTCAGATGCCTGTAGGACAACCTGGTCCAAGTACGGTTGTCACAAGTCAACCACAGTTCACTTATCAACCGTACCAGGAACAGTACCAATCGGTCGTGCTGTTCAAAGCCCAGTTTACCAGTATCAACCGTACCCTGAATATACTTATCAGCAACCTCAACAACCCCAGTTTTGTCCGGTTAATCCTGGTTTTCTGGGAGGATATAATATTCCAAATGCAATTCCAATTCCAAGTTATCCTGGATATCATCCTCCTAGGGCTGGTCTTATGACCCAGGGTTTTCATGACCCTAACCGTAAGTTACCGTTTATTACAACTTTGGACTTGCCTGATTTTTCGTGCCTTACAAACGATCTGATTAATTATCTTCCGTTTTGGCCGCCAATGCCAAATAAATTGCCTAGTGATATCCCAAAGTTTGAAGGTAAACTAGGAGAGGATCCATCAAACCATGTGATGACTTATCACCTCTGGTGTGCATCCAATTCCATTATAGATGATTCAATTCGCTTACGTCTTTTTCAACGCACTTTGATTGGTCTTGCGGCCAAGTGGTACATTGAGTTACGCAAACTTCTTTTTATAATTTTAGTCAATTAGCCACTTCATTCTTAACTCATTTTTAGTTGTCTGTTAGATATGAAAATGGCACGGAATTATTAACTTCATTAAAAAAGTCAACGTCGCATATATTTCAAATCATATTCATGAATGGCAACATAGAATACGTTTAGTGAAAGTTTTTATTTCAGATCAAATTTTAGCAGAATGGTTTGTTAAATCGTTATTACCTAAAATCACTGAGGATGTAGCTAAGGCAGGAGTTGTTACTGAAGAGCAAGTAATTGCTCAAGCTCAATACCTTGACCTCGTTTATACGCAGTCGGGTACTTTACACAAAAAAATCCCCGACCTTCCAAAACAAAATCAAATAACTGCAGCTCTTTCAAGGTCTCATGCCACTGATGGTATGATTGGTTCAGTTAGTACCAAAAGCAAGAAGAAATCTTCAAAGAATTCTTCTCCTATTATAACTTTACCAGATTCCCCACCAGGAGACTCTTCCGCTGAAATTCCTGCCGATATTCATGTCATAGAATCATCTACGGCCAAATCAAAATCCGGTGGTAAAAAGAAAGGGAAGAAGAAAATAAACAAAACTCAAAAGAGAAATCAGAAAAAACTGAATCTATTGATGAGAAAAGTAAACCTCGCTATCCTTCTCTCATTTGTGACGAAGAGCATTTTACAAGAGACTGTCCACATCGCGCTAAGGTTGTGAAAATCGTCAAAGGTTCTCAAACGCCTGCTGTCTTGAAGGATCCTTTTCCTAGTCAAAATAGTAAGATGATAGGTTCTTCCTCAAATGCCTCAGAAAACCATAATGATGATGTCTCATGTTAGGATTGTGACGCGGTCGCAAGATTATGGCACTAAAAGTCTTGTTGGTGGTAAGGAAGCAGAATCTTCTAATTCAAACCCATCAACTTCAACTCCTTTTGGTTCTCATCCGCTACAGATCGAGAAACCTAATCCAGACTTAGTAATCAAACTGCTTTCTAAAGGTATACTTCGAAATTCATCTTTCAATCCGCATGCGAGAGCTGCTCAGAATTATAACATTGTTGAAGACTTAGCTATTTCCCCTTCAGCAATGTCGGCTTTGGAGGTGCTGCAATCATGCCCAGCACAACGTAAATTGCTATTGTCGGCTATAGGAGTTGTTGATATTCAAGACTCGAACCTTATAATCTTCGATTTATAGAATATTACACCTCACTTACCTCATCAAATGGCTTTCTATATTCCAGTGTTAGTAAAAAACAGACCTTGCTTTAGGACTGTAATTGATGAGGGAGCTTCTTTGTGTATTATGTCGATCCAGTGTTGGAGATCGCTTGGTTCTCCTACACTCAATCAATCCCCGATGATTCTAGAGGCTTTTGATGGCCATGGGTTCCATCCTTTTGGCATTCTACAGGATTTATCTATAGGGGTTGAAGGCAAAACTGTTAATCTAGATGTGGAAGTGGTTGATGCCCCTCTAGATTACAACCTTCTTTTGGGTTGCTGCTGGTCTTATGCTATGACTGCTATTGTTTCATCGATCTTTCGGTTTATAAAGTTTCCTCATAATGGAAAGATCGTAACCATATACTAGCTAACTTACTTTTCATCCGACCCAGCCTCTTCTGAAAGTATCCAACATGTCGGTAAAACAAATATCCCTTACAAGGATGTTGGGGTAGGATTGATTAGAGATTCTGGTTTACTAGGAACTTTTTCCTTTCCTCCTCCTAATGTATCACCTTCTACTACAACCATTCATATGATTTCATCAAGCACTATTGATTTTGATGATCCTTGGATCGTACCTTTCGAGTATGAGGTGGATTCATTTGGTGATGCGATGCCTTTGAGTCCCTATGAAATTGCATATTAGGCTGTACAGTCATTTTTTGACCCTTTTTCAACCAAAATTGATCTAATGAATGTGATCCATGGAGAATCACTTTCAATATCAACCTCAGATTCAACAACTTTTTCCGAGCTTGTTCATACTGATGAGCAGATTCGTGAACTTTTGTCTGTTGATGATTTACCATGGGAAGATCTTCATCATCGATCTTCGTTTTTACCTGAGCTTGATCATTTTGAAAATGATTTTTCATCTATTTTTACTACTGATTATGTCAAAGAACCACATAATCCATTGCAACATCCTGATTCTGAGTTGAATTTGAAAAACATCTCTCAAACGGTTCCTATTGACATTTCAGTTAAACCTGGAATTGTTGAAAACATTCATATAGGTGCTTCTTGTACGGACAATGAACTCCAAACTTATAAAGCCCTATTTCAAGAATTCCGCGACGTGTTTGCCTGGTCATATGAAGAAATGCCAGGAATCGATCCATCAATTGTTGTTCATGAAATTAAAACTTACCCGGATGCTAAACCCGTCTGGCAACGTTTGCGTCAGATACATCTAGGAAAAGTTGCTGCTTTTAAGGCTGAAGTTGAGAAATTACTTCGAGTAGGTTTCATTTATCCAATTCCTTTAACGGATTGGGTATCGAATATTGTTCTTGTTAACAAAAAGCAAGGAACGATAAGAATATGTATCGATTATAGGGATATTAATCGAGCTTGTCCTAAAGACAATTATCCAACCCCCTATATCGATTAAATAATTAATGGTTGTGCCAACAGTGGAATATTCTCCTTTATGGATGGTTTTTCTGGTTACAATCAAATCAACCTACTCCCTACTGATCAACCAAAAATAGCTTTTATTTGTCCATGGGGAACATTTGCTTATTGCAAATTACCTTTTGGGTTGAAGAACGCTGGAGCAACTTTTCAAAGAGCTATGTCTTATGCGTTTCATGACATCAAGCACATTGTGCAGCCATATCTCGATGATTTACCTACCCATTCATTACGTAGAGCCGATCATCTCACTCATTTACGAGCAATCTTTATGAGATGTAGGCGTTATCGAATTAGGTTGAATCCACACAAATGTGTTTTCTGTATAGAAATGGGTCGTTTATTGGGATTCGTTGTTTCAAAAATCGACATTCGTGTCGATCCCTCGAAGGTTGAAGCTATTGTCAAATTGCCTCCTCCTCCGACTCTTCGCCAACTCCAAAGTTTGCAAGGGAAAGCAAACTTTTTACGTCGTTTCATTCCTAAATACGCCAAGATAACAAAGGGTTTTACCAGGTTGTTGAAACAGAATACTCCATTCTTTTGGGATGAGATAGCTAACAAATATTTTGATGCACTTAAACACGTGTTGACCCATGCACCGTTATTGCATCCTCCCAACTACAACCAGGATTACTTCTTGTACCTTGCCGCTTCTCATTCCACCATTGGAATGGTTTTAGTTCAGGAAGATGAATTCAACAGTGAAAATGTGATTTACTATCTTAGTTGAACTCTGAATCTGACTGAGCTTAAATATTCCAATGTGGAGAAATTGGCCTTGGCAACTGTTCAAGCTATCCAAAGATTTCGTCATTACATCCTACTACGCAAAACTACCGTAATTTCTTACTGTAACCCTATGATCTATATTTTGACCAAACAATTGCTAGGGGGCAAGTATTCCAAATGGATTGTTATCCTGCAGGCATTTGACTTGGAATTTGAAAAATCCAAGGCAAAGAAATCATTGGTATTTGCGGAACTGATGTGTGACTTCTCGCGTGCTGATACTGAAACTATTGTAGAAGAACCCTTGCAGACAAATCCTTGTTTCTTATTACTACTCTTGATCCATGGTACGGAGATATCATTGTCTATCTCCAAACCCAATATTTTCAGCCTGAAATTTCAGGATCTCAGTGACGGAAAATACGTTTCCAATCCTAATAATAAAAAATCATTGGAGATACACTCTATCGTCGTGGGGTAGATTCTGTTTTCCGACGTTGTTTAACTCATGAAGAAGTTGAGAAGGTCCTAAATGACTGTCACTCTGGAGCATGTGGCGGTCATATGTCTGGGTATGCCACAGCCCTAAAGATATTGGGCACTGGTTATTTCTGGCCATCTTTATTTAAAGATTGTATCTATGCGGTCTGAAAATGCCACAATTGTCAAATTTTTTATCGAAAGATGTGTGCTTCACCTGCTCCTCTCCACCCTATAATTGTCATCGATCATTTTTCAAAGTGGGGTATCGACTTTATTACATGTAACCCTCACTCGGCCGGGGGGCATGCATATATCATCCTTGCGGTAGATTATTTTACTAAGTGGGCCGAGGCGATGCCTACATTTTCGACAGAGGGAAAAACTACTAAAATTTTCATTTTCAATCATATAATTACTAGATTCGGTGTTCCCCAAGCGATTATTACCGATCATGGGAGTCGTTTTCGAAACATCGTGATGACTGAACTAATAGATCAACTTAGCCTGCGTCACAATAGTTCTACTCCATATTACCCACAGGCTAATGGTCTAGTTGAAGCTATCAACAAAGTTCTAGTCATTATGATCTGACGAATCATTGGTATTCATAGGCCAAACTGGCATAACATTTTATTTTCAGTACTTTGGGCATATCGAACCTCAGTAAAAACATCAACTGGTTTCACTCCTTTTCAACTAGTTTATGGTTTGAAAGTTGTGTTACCCATTGAATGTGAAATTCCGTCATTTGGAAATAGCCATAGAATTACTCCCAGCCACTTCTGAAGAGGAGAAACATTTGTTGTACTTAGCTCAGCTAGATGAGAATCGACGTGACGCTGCATTAGCAATCGAAACTCATGCCAAACGAATTAAAGCTCAGTATAATCGAAATGTTACACCCCATAATTTTTCGGAAGGAGACCTAATCTTACTATACGATCAAGCAAATGATAAGCTAGGCACTGGAAAATTTGTACCTATGTGGAATGGTCCTTATGTTGTTACGCGAAAGCTGGCAAAAGGGGCCTATGAATTGGTAGATTTTGACGGTGTCTCTTTGGGTAAACCCAGAAATGGTATTTATCTAAAGAGATATTATGCTTAATCTAGGTGTGGAGATTTTAGTTAGAATAGTTTTCTTTCTAGATGGTGTGTTTTAGATTAGAAAAGTGTGCCTAGTTTAGAGAGTGTTTTTATCATTATTCCTGCTTATCTTGATTTTACTCTTGATATTGCAGATGTCAACATCTCTTCAAACATACATTGGTTTCGTTGATGGTGCTTGTCGTAATACACGGAACATTTCTTCCGCAGCTTGGGTTATCTATTCACCCTCTAATGAGTTGGTATCTATGCATGGGGTAAGCCTCGGTCAAACAACAAACAACATTGCAGAGTATAGTGCAGTGATTGAGTTATTATCTGAATCCATCTCATTTGGGATTCGGAGTTTGATTGTTAGGTTAGATTCTGAACTTGTTGTATTGCAACTTAATAGAGTTTATGCCATTAGAAATCCAGTGCTATCAAGATTATTTTTGAGAGTTCATCTCTTGGAACGTGAATTTGACTATATTGAATATCAGCATATTCCAAGATCTTTAAATACATTAGCAGATGCAATTGCTTCTCGAATGTTAAATGGACATTTGTAATAATCAAACAGTAAATTTAAAAACATTTCATAACATGTTATACAAGATAGCCAATAATAGTGATATAGCATAGCATAGAAGTGTGTCAAATATACATTGTCTTCAATCATAGGTTGAAAAACACCTTATGATTGGCAAAAATGATAATACAAAAACAAAAAATGTCGTATGAGTCTACAAAGGCGATCATCCTATCACTGGTGATGATCACGATAAGAAACCACTGCTCGGGCCACCCTACAAAGGAACCTCCTGAAAGGTCTTGGGACTCCAATCACATAGCACTGTAACCTAAGTGGAATATCATCTATGCTAGTCTCTGGAATGTCTGCTGTCAAACGCTCTAGATGATTTTCCAATGCGGTCAGGGTCCCTGTAGATTTGTCTTGTGGGGCTAGTATTGCTGCAGCTGGGTGTCTCCTCTCATAGGGCCGGAGAGTGGCTGGTTGCCGTGGACCCACATCTGTATTTGAAACTTGTATTATCAGTTTTGGACGATTTAAAAACAAAACAAAAAAATTAGTTAAAACTTAGAAAATGTCAAGAATGATTTTACCTGAATCATCCCATTGCTCTCCTGGTGGAAGAGTCATGTCTGGGTCACCACAATAATCCATCACAGCATAAGGAAAATCCTGAATCACGAAAAGTTGGTTCTCCAACCAACAAAAATACTATGGTGGAAATCGAACAACCTTTGAACCCTCCTCAGGATGACGGGCCATAACTATAACCCAACACACTAGCTTAGGTTCTCAGGGAAGTACAACTCCAATGGAAAGATGTTGTGGGACCAACATCAGGTCCCTCTCTAGACCAAAGTTCACAACTAGGAAACCATATCCAAAGTTTTTTAGTTGTCCATTCTTTGCTCCAGTTAGTTGGCCTTTTACATTCGCCAACACAGCGTCGCACCAGTTGAATATGGTGCCTCGATAACAGTCTACTACCATTCGCATTTGGCATCCGGTAGCTACATGTAGTGCTATGCTTTCGCAGAGTCTAGTGACAGTAAATGCAATCACTTTAAGTTCAGGACGGGAGATAGTTTTGATATCAATCCCTTTGTCCTTTGTTTTGTCATTACAAAACTCTAGTCAGAGACTATCGACAGACTGGCCACCTGGCCTAGTCCCGAATAGAGATAATCATTCACCTCTCTTGGGCAAACCAGTCAAGAAATAAATTTCCTCTAGCTTGATTTCAAGCCGGTGGCCACCAATAATGAAACACTGGTCCTGTATATTCCACTTGTCCACCAGCCATTGCAAAAAGTCTACTTCGGCCCTCATTCCAGGTATGGCCTAGAATTTATATAGCCCGCATGCTTTTAATGCCTGTATTGAACGGGGGTGAATTAATGCGGCTAGGTCCACATCTTCGTGCTCCCGTTCTCGCCAAATGAGCATTTTGTATATCCTACATTGCAAAAACAATGGATTAGAACTTTTTAGTTCAAAAATTTTTGGGCGGAAATGAAAAAATTTGAAGTTTTAGAACCTATTTCGCGGGGTCCACACCTATTAGTTAGGGACAGTGCGTAGGTCCGCACTCTTCCTAAGCAACAGGTGCGGGATTCTGGCTCTTTCCTTTCTAGGAAAAAGTCAGGGTCCACAGGTTTCGCATGTTGTTCCTGCAGACCCCTGTGACTGGTGTTTTAAACTAATTTTTCCCTAAAAAAATCAAAATGGAAGCCTAAAAATGAAATGGAAACGATTGAAATGCAAGATAAAGGTGATGTGGATTACTTGGAGCTGACGGTTTTCGATTCCAATGGACGGATTTTCCGCAATCTTCACAGGAATTTTCTTACCCAAAAGCTCTCTTTTCTCACTCTGAAGTCAAACGGTAAAAATGAATTTACAAAAGCCCTTTTTATAAGCCTTTTTGAATAAATGAATTTTCAATTTGTTTATTTTTCACTTTAAAAAGGTAACTTTTTTGATGCATTTTTATTTATTTTAAACAAGTATGAGTAATGTTTGAGTTTTTGTGCAGAATATTAGATTTTTCGAGCAAAATTGATCATTTTCAACAGAAAACATTGGAGTCCTCTTTAAGCTCTTTTATGACTCGTAAAAGATGGAAAGATTGCCGAGTTTTTCTTTTTAAGCTCGTTAAAACGGAATTAAAAGGACTGTCCACTTACAGCTCTTTTCTGACCGTATAAACATGAAAATATTGTCGGGCTTTTGTTGTTTCAAGTTTGATATTGGTTATAAAACGACGCGTCGTTGATCGCTTTTCTACTTTTCGGATCAGAGACACTAATTATGAAAAGTACTCCTTGATCGTAATGGTCAAGTAGTTCTCTCAAGTATTATTTTATACTTTTTTCGGGCTTTGGAGACACAAATTTACGAAAAAGGACATCCATGGAGTTTTTTTAAGTTTTTCTTCTGACTCGAGTTACTCCTATACTGGACTCGTTAAAATTTAACAGTAAAGGACCTGTTCAATTTTAAACAGGAACAAACCACTCCTTCTTAGGGTTCGAATTTTAAACTAAGTTGGACTCATCCAAAGGATGAGCTTATAACCAAGAAAATGTTATCCTCCTCAAGCTTGTCAAAAATAAAGAGGTACTTGCCATAAATGGTGGGGGAAAAGAGAGAAAAATGAACCTGTTTGTTATACTTTGTGTTTTAGAAAAGAATTTAACCACTCTTGAACACGACACTTTTTGTTGACCTGGGTTGGGGAATCCTTTGCCTAACAGTTAATCAAACCATATTGAAAGTCTTCAGCCGGTTTCTGGGTATTAGCTTTGGTTCAATTGTCACCAAACCATATGCAGTGTCATTATGTGTTCAAGAGGTCAATTCAAATAAACCATTCATCTGCAAAATATCTGTCATCCATCTTGACCATCCTTGTGTTAGTCCTTGCCAAATATATTTCTCCAAAATTTATCTATGATTTTGTGTTGTGGGCTTGCCTACGATGAATCGCTTTCGATCGACTTCAGCTCATTATCTAGAAAGATGATCTAGAAATCGTCAGTACCTTGGAATCTTCATGCCTCAATGGCAAGTTTCTCGCCTTCGACGATAGGTTGCATCATTGACCTTCGATCAAAGGATTATATGACATGTTCAACATCAACTCATCTATTCACATTTCATGGATTTTACTGAATACTTTGAAGAGCCATTGACATTACTGGTGGTTTCTCTCACACTTGTTAACATTTTACATCATTGACTAGTAATCAAGTGGTTTCTACCATGTTCGACTTCGACACATTCATTCACATGTATAGAATCGTACTAGTTCGGGAAGCAGAAATCAAGACCCTGGATCTAGTTTCCACCATCCAGGCTGCGAGGAATTTTGTTATTCATTATACAATGGACTATTCATAAACAGATGGTTGCGCCCATACTATGTCTACATATGTCTATACTTGTGATGTATTACAAAATCATTCCTGTATCATAGCAGTTTAGTTAGCTTTCTAGTCAGTTTTGATCTGAGTATAGGAATGCCTACCTCAGCGATGATATGTTCATATATATATTTTGTATTGAATGTTTTTACAGGTTCCGACCAGGCTGTCCACAGGATGATCCTTGAAATGATAAAGTACTTCAATCTTCTTAGATGACAAATGTTATCCTCATCTACTACAGACTTCGCACTTTAGGGGGCAATCTGTTGCACAAAATATTGTCACCATGACATTCTGTAATCGGTATGAGTCTATCACCACTCATACTTTCCTCCTTTGCAAGTCTTAAACCTTAGCTCTTCATGTCAAGCCTTGAAAAATAAGAGAAAGCCCTTAAAAATCTCTAAAACACTAGTTCCGCACTTTCTCTTAGCATTACCTGCAGTCCCGCACCCACTGGTCATGTCCCCTGCATACCTGACTACTCTGTTTCTGTGTAATGGGTGCGGACCCCTGTAAAAGTCAAAAAGGTGCAAGTACATTCTTAAAAACTCAATTTGGGTTATTTCTGGAAGCTTCTAGAGGGAATCTTGAGGTGGCAAGTTCGCTATTTTAAGGTTCATGCATCCCATATCTTAAGGAGCTAACCCCTTGATGTGAGGAGCTTATCCCTTTGAAGGAGGAATCTATCCCTTCATAGGTGGACCTGTAACTTCCTTCCTCTGCACTATAAAATGAGTCATTGGGCTGGTTATTGAGGAGGTTGAAAGCTGAATATTTTTTAGGGTAAATGTTGTTGGAATTTAGTCTTCCTAATTGAGCTTGAGAGGAGAGATTACATACCTTTTTTGGTCTCATTGGGAAGAGTGTGAGGCTTGTCAAAGTAGAGGAGATTCATGCTTGGACCCTGGGAGGAGCTTTTACAACATCAAGGCACCAAAGGTTGTAAAGTTCTTCTATTTTCAAAGTTAATACAATCAAGTTTATTTTTCTCAATAAGTTGTGTTTCATGGATTCCTTGATCACCATGATGAATATGATTTATTATATTAGCTATGCAAGTGTTATTTGATGTGTGCTTTTTTGCGATTGCAGGTTCTTGAAAGGAAACTCTTTTGTATGATTGGAGCGTGGCTGCCACAAACTAGCGTTGGGCTTAAGGTAGGGTCTAAAACACCTGTTGATTTTTATTTATAAATCGCAATATATTTAGATAAAGGTAGATTTGCTTGTCTTGCTTGACTCTAGATATCTGTTGATACTAGGGAGATCGTTCTTGTTCGCAAGAATGATTTATCCGACTGACACCACTCCCACAGTATTTGATCAAAATTCCTAATTTGTTGGGAAGTTTTGGTCAAGACTGTGGGAATTGATGGACATCAGACTGAAGAAGAGCACAACCTTTCATCCACAAACAGATGGCCAAACAGAGGTAGTCAACAGGACAATGATCCAGTTGCTCATGGGTTATTGCAGCAAGCATCCCAAGCTTTGGGATGAACATTTATGTTATGTGCAACATGCTTACAACCGTGCTAAACATTCTTCTACACAAAGATCTCCTTTTGAGACCTGTTTTGGTTTCATACCAAGGTCTCCCTTGGATTTTGTCTTTGAAAAGACATAGCAGTTGCTGGACATAGTGATGTGGATAAAGCAACCAGATTCATTGAACAAATCCAAGAGATTCACTAGGCAGTGCAGGAACAGCTGGAAAAGAGCCAAGCCAAGTACAAGGCAAAGCATGATAAACACAGGGTGGAGCACAACTTCCAAGTTGGCGATCAAGTCTGGCTGTATATCAGCAAGGATAGAATTCAAGGTGAAAGAAAGAAGCTAAAGCCAATAAGGCACGGGCCTTTTAAGGTACTTGAGAAAATTGGTGAGAATGCTTTCCGCCTTGATCTACCAACATACATGCACATCTTTTCAGTAGTAAATGCAGAAAATTTAAGACTCTTTGAACCTTCATTAATTGAAGATTCTGAAGAGCAAAGTCAATTTCCTTCCATTGATGATCTGTTGCCTGAATACCTCAACGAGCTGCAGGAAGATATAGTCTTGGACAGGAAGGTGAGGACTACACGTAGAGGGGATGTTGAGTACCTAAGAATTAGACTCAAAAGTTCAAAACCTAGCAGTGCAAAATGGATAGAGATTAGACAAGTGAGGTAGTTGTATCCTCACTTGATTGATGCTTGAAAACCAACTTTTGGTGGTCCAAAAGCCTTTTTCAGTGGGAATGCTTGATCCAAAATGGATCCAAGAACTCTCCAAGTCTTCATAATCCCTTTTAAAAATCATACCCAAGGCCAAAAATCCTTTAAAATATCAAAATTATCGCAAGAGGGACACCCTTAGCAGGAAGAGAAACATTTTAGGAGGCCCAAAACCCGTGAAAATGGAGAAAAAGGAGCTATGGGAGGAGGAATAGTGGAACACATAGTAGCCATCAGATCTGGCCAATCAACAGTCCAGATCCGATCAGCGGATCACTATCGGCAGTGGCTATCGGCGCTTATCGGCAGAGCCCACATAGAGGTTGCGACTGCGATCGGCAGGGAACTCAAGAGCGATGCGATAATGAATGGCGGGGTCAGCAGGGACCGTCGATCAAGCGCGCATATCGATGGCTCATGTTGCATCACTAGATCGCAATCAGCAAATCTAAAGTAGCAGGGGTATGCGTATATGCATATATGCGACCCGATGGATAGACTCGATAAGATTATAAGCCAGATTGCAGGGATTTTGAAGTCTGCCAAACACTAATTTTAATGTATTTTCACAGTTTCGTTTGTTAAACGAAATGCGAAGGGAAAAGCACCGATGCAATAAGTCGGACCCGAAAGGGTACCTTAAGGCTATTACATATAATTTCAAGTCCGGGGAAGAGCCATTTCCAATGCATTTTTGCGATTTTAATATATTTACGAAACCGAGGGACATAGCCATTGCGATAAGTGACAACGACCAATAGGCAAACCCGATGGGAGAATAGGGTGGATTTAAGGACTTTTGAAGTCTGATATATCATGTTTTTGGCAGATTTTCCCTGTTTTGTGCATATTTCTCTATGTTGATAAAAAACGGCCGTGTTTGGGAATCTGAAGGATTTCAAGGACCCCAGGCACTCTTACATTGCGGAAACAGGGGCCACCTCCCCTTCAGGTGTTATGCCATACTTGGGAAACGTTGGAAGAGGGATTCGAGCGGACAAAGGCCCGGGAGACTGAAGGACGAGGAGTTGAAATGAACAGGCAGCCCAGAATGTCTTTAAGGCCACAGACAGAGAGCGAACAAGGCAGACAATATTGAGGGTAGTGTTGCAAGCAAGTGCTGAGGCAAAGTTAGAACAAAGACTGAGAGCTTGAGGGAGTCTGTGTACTTAGAGGAAGCTTGAGGGGTTCAAGTGAAGCTCTTGTAATTGCATATGTTGTGTGTGTGGCTCAAACTGAGCTCACTATTGTAAAAAATATGTTTGAAGACTTAATAGAGATGCCACCACTGAAGGCTGGACCAGGAGATGTAGCCCAAGAGCATTGGGTGAACTCCTTATTAAATTTGTTGTGTTTTTATGTCTTTGTCAATCATAGTCTTTTACTGCTTCAAAGTCTATGTATTTCGCAATTTGATCGATCCATTGCATAAAATAACATAGGCACATCCATGCACATGAGTCTGTAATACCTTATTAATTGTCTTAGATCTCATTTTCAGATCAATTGATGCAGTGGTTTGTTTTGGTGATGGAGTCTAATCCCAAATAGTTAGGTGCTTATAGTGGTTGGGGGATTGTCATTTTTGGGGAGCCTATTAATGATCTTCTTATTAATGATCTCGTTGTGTTCACGCTTTGAGGCATGATGATACTTTCAAGACTCTTATTGATCGCCAGGAGGCATGGACGCAGATAAAATCTTTTTCTAGACATTTTTTTGTTTCTATGTTATGGGATGTAATTATGATCTATGGGCATCATTGATTGATTGACTTGGGCCACAATCGACCATGGGATGGTGCGAGGCATCCACCTACTATTTTTCTATGATAGAAGTCTATATAGGTGTTTTTTGATCCCTGGAAGCGGTTTCTCGATTACATATATGTCGTCTTTTGAGATGACATTAATATAAGCATAACTGGTTTTCTGGATTGGTCGGTAGTTTCTGGATAACTTTCGCTTCTTTCATGGTGGAAAGGTAAATTGATGCATTTATTTGACTTTTTTCAAATCTCTGGGAGGTTGGTGGACTTCTTAGAGCACATTGGAATTGTCCAACTGTCATGACAGACATGTTGATACCCCCAGATCGGCGTTAATGACATAAATTCCCCAAGAAAGAGCAATTATTTTACCAATTGGTAACCACTTAATAACTGAAGTAAATCGTTTCTTTATTTTCATGTGTTTGGCAAATTTTTGCCCTTGCACTTTACTAACTAAAAATGACTAAATTTCAAATTATGATATATGCATAAGAAATGTGTTTTCAAATTATGATATATGCATAAGCAAAGTGTTTTTCTTGCAGTTCTTGTGCCAAAAAACACATGAGAGGTCAACGAGGTTGGTTAATGCAAGGCGATGCTACAACCCTGATGAGCCTCATAAATGGGTAATTATATGGGCTCATTTTACCTCCCAACCTACTCAAGTCAACCATTCTCTTAGCTTATTGTATGATTTTTTGATTATATTTATGCTTATAGAGTGAGTTGAGTTAGTTATGATGCCATGTGGTCTAATATGTGTTTAATGCAGATTATTGATGATTTTTGTGGTCAAAGTCAAGGATACAGTGGAAAAATGGTAGCAATAACTCGAAGTGGACACAGGAGAGGACTTATAGGAAGGAATCCCCCTCATTTATTACTCCCCACTTCGAATTCCCCTACATTCTGTTAGTGTCGGTCATGATGCCCTCCATCAGTGATCAAAAAACTCTTTGCATATGCATAAGTAGGTGTCTCATCGATGTCAGTTTTGCATTCCATTAGGCATGCCATAAAACTGATGGAGGAGCTGGTCCTTGTTCCCTTCTCGGCTTTGCTGGATCAGGTCATATCAGTTAATGAACTTGTGTCACGCTTGTTTTGTTTTGTCTTGAAGTCCAAAGTCTTAGGTCTAGGGTTTCAGTCAAATGTCATTGCAAGATCATGAGTCAGAGGTCCATGGGTCCCCAGCAAGCCGGAAGGAGGTATGTAAATATGTTTCATTGATATTTTCATCAGGTACAACTCATTTATACCTTGGATTTAAAAACCATGTTTTTAAAGCCAAGGTCATGTCAATTTTGTAAAAAATAAGGAAATTTCAAAAAATTCTTCACAATGCCGGCAATAACCCTGGTCTCCTCGCCAGAGTCCATCAGATGGTCTACCTGCAAAAAGAACGGAGTTAAAGCACTCAAAAAGTCAAATTCAGGACAAAAGTAAACTCAAAACAGTGTTAAAAGAAAGTGCCAAAACAAAACATTAGAAAGTGGGTTTGGTAAGTAAATTTTTTCAAATTGGGCTTATAAAGAGTCAAATTCCCTCTAAAACACCCTCATTGTGCATCTAAGAGCTCGCAAAGAAGAGTGAGAGGGCGAAGAAGTCAAAAGGAGGCAAAGGGCAGCAAATTTGAACCATTTTCAGGTGCGCGACCTGTCAGAGGGCGTGTGCGACCTGTTGGGCAGTGCGCGACCTATCAGGCGCCCCTCCGCAGTGCAAAAACTCAACAGGCGCGACGAGTCAGGCTGTACGCGACCTGTCCAAGCCTGTGCGCGACCAGTCAGCCTGTCACTCACAGAACCACTTCAAATTTCTCAAATCGCCCTCTTGCTTGCTAAATTGATCGAGGTAGGGTCTATTAACCTGTTGGATGCTTGAAATATGAATGATGGGCTCATATATATTTGCTACCAAGGATGCAAAGAGAAATGGATTTTAGTTATGGCTTGTCAATGTAGGCATAGTGCTAGGGTTGGTGTTTTTTTCAAGGTTTTAAACTCCCATTTATTCCCTCCATTGTTTCCCATTAAATTCACAATTGTTATGATATGTCTCTATCTTATCTCATTTGCAAAGAGTATTAAATTTCCTATCTCCCAATTTCTAACCCTATCCCCCTCTCAAATACATTCCCAAAACCCTAATTCCCTCCACACAGCAAGAACAAAAAATAAACACAGCAAGGATTAAAAAATGTTGTGTAAAAAGAAAAGAGCAATATAATGGTAAAATAATAAAACAAAAAAAAAACAGAGGCAATATGGTTGTGTATAGCTATTACAAAACAGAGAAAAGATGGCTGTGTATGTTCAAAACAAAAACAAAGAAATGCAGCTGTATATATTTATAAAAAGACATACTGCTCTGAATATTGTTTACAAAGGAATGTTGCTGTGTCTCCCAAAAGACAAAGTCCTGTTTTCCCTTTTATCCCTAATATCCCTGTTTAAATAAAATTCCTTTTCCCTTATGACCAAATGTAAAAGAAGCCTTGTTCCTCTATGACTAAATGTACATGAATCCCTTTGAAAACAGAGTTTACCTTATGATGTACATTAGAAGACAAAAAATCAAATGAACAATGCTGTCCCATACCCCTATTGAAATGCATGTCCTTTCCCTTTGTTATTCTCATACATGTTTTCCCTAATAAAAATATTTCTTTGAAAATGATTTCCCGATGATGTAGATGAGATTATATGCTTAACATTTTGTGAATTGTCCCTTGAAAATTCCCTGTTTTTACATATTTTCCATTCCCTATTTAAAAAAAAAAAAAGTCCCTCCCCTAACATTTCCTTCATGATTTTTCCCCCTTGAAAACAACATACTTCTCAGCATTTTTGCAGACAGGGCAGCAGTTAACTTTGTCTATTTTCTCCATTTTGCTCAAAAGCACCATGTCAACCACTGAAACCTATGAGTAAGGTGATGACCGGTCTTCTTCCACAGAGGTTGAGGTACAGCAGAGGCCTCGTAGGGGTGGCAAAGGTGGTCATCATAAGAGAGAAGAGCCCACATCTTTAGCAGAATTACAGGCCTGCCCTTTGGCAGTGAATTGTTTCCGATACATGTCATGTTTGCAGTTTTGTGAGAGGCTTGCTTAGATCCAGCATCACAGGGAGTTGGCCTGCTTATTTGTTTTGCACCTTCATGATGGGCAGGTCACTCTTGCAAGGGTGAATTTTGTGCTATTTCCGGAGGTGATTTCAGAGGCTACCGGGATACCAGATGTGGGTGAAGTGTGGCCCAAGCGCAAAATGCTGGATTATGTTTATTTTGAGCCATATGTCAGGCCAGCATTCACGAGCCACTTGTCGGGGGTCTTTCCTTTGAGATTCCTCCGGGGGGAGTATGCTCCGATCATGCGGCTTATCATGCATTACTTCACATGTGAGGGGAGATTTTCACAGGTCTTCTCTTATCACATTCGCCTGTTGATGCACTTTACCCGAGTGAGGATGATGAACATCCCGGTTTTCTTCTTCCAGGACATTCAGAGGATGGTGTCCATGTTTCAGAGGCGGTCCCCAGCACAGCAGTATAGGAGTTTGTGCCATCATGGTCTCATCCAGCTCATTGTTTCCCATCAGTTGAGTCAGCAGGGCATTCCATGGGCAGACTTCATTTCTCATGAGTTCTTTACAGTGCCACCACAGCCACACCCAGAGCCAGAGGTCATTTATGAGGAGGGAGGTCCATCTCACCAGCCCGAGATCATTGTTCCGAGACAGGTTGCTTCCTCACCTCAGGTCACCTACCAGAGAGGTCACAGGACCTTGTTTGCAGCAGCTCGACGAGTACTTTCTCCACAGCAGGTGGAAGGGGTCTCGCCATCATCATCTACAGGTCAGCGAGTGTTATCTCCACACCAGGTGGAAGGGGCCTCGCGTTCTCCATCAGCAGTATGGGAGGGCAAACAGCCCATGACAGAGGAGGAGAGAGCCGGTGACACACAAGTTGACATCATTAATCTTGATGCTCGCTCCCCCACTTCAGATTTGCATGAGATCATCCGACAAAGAGAAGCGGAAAACCGCTTGTTACAGCAGAAGCTCGACATGGCCCAATGGACAATAAACTATCTTGAGCAGCGCAACAAGCAACTTGAGGATGAGAAAGAGTTGGATGAGCTGTGGAGGATTCGAAGTGACCGAGTCATCAACCGTAGGAGGCCCGGTGACTTGCTGCCCAAGGAGAGGGAATCCATGCTTATCCGTGTGAATGCACACTTGCAGAGGCTGTTAGAGAAGGAAAACGAGGACAAGAGGTTGCTACGGAACATGAAGAATCACTATTGGGCGATGATGCATGTTTGCAAGAAGAAAATGAAGATGTTCCAAAGGAGGTTGTCCGAGGCCCGTAAGAGGAAGAAGAAGACCAACCCACTCCGTATCTTGGCTGAGGCCTCTCTCACTCACCTTGATACTCATTAGCATCCTCCTAGCAGCAAACCTAAGAAATTTTGAGAGTTTTGAAGCATTTTTGGCATTTTTGGGAATTTTACAGGTTTTGGCCATTTGACTGGTCTCACCCCGCGCGCGACCATACATGGGGGCAACTCAAAACGGGGAAAACTTTGCATTTTTGGAATTTTCATGCAAAAATACACTTTCCTATGGATGGGTTTCAGATTTTATGGAGATTTGGGCTTCCAAAAGCTCAAAATACATGCAATTTTTGACTTTCTGCCCCTATTTTGAGTTGCAGAAAGCTGTCTTGGGAGAAATGACTTTTGAGGGTCAAATTAACTCCAAATTCAGCAATTCCAGTGGGGTTGGAAAGTAGACTCGCAGACCTTTCCAACGAGCTATCTTGCACCTGATTTGGACACCTGGAAGGCCCTCAAACAGAGCTGTGAATGTGCGCGACCAGTCAGAGTGATGTGCGCGACCTGTCAGGGAAATTTGCCTGTTTTGACCAGTTCGGCCAGCAAAACACTGTTTTCATCTTGGTTGACTTTTGAGGCGTGTAAATGATGGATTTTTGTGTAATTTTCATGGCACTTAGATAATTTTACTCTCCTTCATCACTTCTAGAAGATTCTTTGATGTAAATGGTAAATATTTAATGCATGGATAGGTTTCCTAAGTTTTAGAGGCAAGTTGTTTTGACTGCCTATTATCTAGTGCTCAGTTTAGAATTAGTTGAAACAATTCCTAGGAAGCTGAGCTCGACCCCTAGAGGTGGGGAAAGGAGTTAGATCATCTATATTATGCCTTCTCTTGCTCATTTTCATGGTTGGACTTTTGAGGGAGAACCTCCTATTGTATATTTTACTTGTATCTCTGCAATTTGAGGAAAAGGAAGACCAGGGTTTTGCAGACATCATTGGGATTCTTGTGGACTCTTGTGTTGATGGTGTGTTCTTGTTACACTAAAAAATGTCACCATGGCTATTTACAGTTGGTATGGCTCTATCAACAGTCATGCTACCCTCTTAAGCAAGTCTTATGCCTCTGCTATCCATGTCAAACTCCAAGAAAGAGAGAAAGTCTTTATAAATATGTTTATCTCTGGGTACGCAGGTTCTCTCAAACCTTGCCTACGGGTACGCACCTATTGTTCATAAGGTCTGCGTCCAAGGACGCTCTGTATCTAAAGGGGCAGGTGCGTCCCTCTGAAAAGGTTAAAATGCGCAAGTTTTATCTTCAAAAACTTACTTGTGGTCATTTCTAGAGCATTCTAGAAGGTTGTTTGACGTGTATTGAGCGCCTCCAGATGGTTCATGCACTCCTACCAAAGAGGAACTTATCCCATCAATAAGGGAGTGATCCCATCCAAAGAGGGAACTATCCCATTGATGGTGGACCTGATTAACTTCCTCTTGAGCACTATAAATACAGGCATTGGGCCAGAAGGAGAGAGGTTGAAAGCTATAGATTTCTAAGGGTAAATGCTGCAGGAATTAGGACTCCCATTTAGAAGCTTGTGAGGAGAGATTGTCATCTTTACTTGTTCTATTTGGAGGTGGGTGAGCTTTGTCAAAGTAGAGGAAGACTCTTGTGGACCCTGGAAGGAGCTTGCACAACACCAAGGCTCAGGTTGTAATGGTTCCTTTTGATTACCTTTAATGCAAATTGGTCCATTCTTCTCAATAACTTGTTGTTAATGGGTTATTTTATGTACTCCTTGGTCTATGTGTTGAATATGCTTTGTTTTATGTTATAATCAGGTGCTATTTAATTGTTTGACTGTTGGTGATTGCAGGTTTTGGAGAAAGGGAGGAGCTCATGCGGATCAACAAAGCTTGGACTTCTACAACAGCGTTTGGACAGAGGTAAGAACGAAACACTTGATTTCTCATATCATAATGTATGTTTAGAGAAGGATAGCTCCAGTTTGTTTTGTTTGTCATTAGAATGTCTTAGACTTCTAGGAAGGTCAGCTGTGTCCGCACCCTTGACTGATTCCGTGTGACAAATTGGCGACTCCACTGGGGATAGATTCCATTGATGAGAAGAGTCTTTTCTTTTGTGTGAACTTTGCTTTGAGAAAATTGGTTTATTTTTCTGGTTTTGGCTCTGTGACTTTGTCTCTGGGTGGGTTAGCTTAGGATTAGTTTTATTTTGGGTTTTCTTGAGTTTTTCAGTAGGACGCACCCTCTGAGTGTTGCACAGTGCGTCCCTGGACGCACTGTCGCTGTGTGCACAGTGCGGGCCCGCACCTGTTCTAACGGGTTGCCTGCGTCCCCTGCTAAAATTTGAAAAAATTCCATTTTTTGCCTTTTTTGCTCTTAGATTTTGTTTTTTCTGCCCAGATTCATTAGTCCCTTGCCCAGAATCTTCACCTAAGCTTGTTTCATTGGCATTCCTGCTTTAGCTTTCATCAATTGGGTGTTTTGAGTCTCTTTTTTGAGAAATTCTTAATTTGATTTCCTTTGGTCATTACTTGGAGATTTGTCTCAGTCCTTTCACAATTTTGCATCTTTTTGCTTCTGTTTTTGCTAAATTGTGTATGAGTGTTAATCGCCTCTGAGTGTTTTTATTTTTTGATCTTTGGAACTCTCACCCAATTTTCTCGACTTGCACTTGATTGGTTCTTAGATTGCATTAGAATCATCTTGTGTTTGAGAATTCTCTTGCATACATCACATTTGCATAATTAGAATTCTCATCTTCAGAATATGAATGAAAAATGTGCATAGATTACATTTGCATACTTTTCGCGTGAATTGTGCTTAGATTACCATTGCATAGTTTACATTCTGAAAAATCAATCGTAGATTTAGATCAGCTTTCTTTGATTTGAATCTGCACAAAAAATAAAAATAAAAAAAATGGTTTGGAATTGATTTGCATTAGTTTTTCTTGATGAAATTAGTGCATTAGAGAATTTGTTATACTTTCTCTTAGTGATCAATTTTTTGCATTGTTGGAAGTGAATGGAAACTCTCTCCTTACTTTAGTTAGGATTCATCGAATTGAAACGATTACATTATCATATTCGATTGCATTCAGTTGAGTCGGGTCATAACACCATTGGTTTCATCTCCATTTACCCATTTGAGTAATAACAGCCTTAATAACACAGCGCTTAATTAAAATTCATCTAGTAATTTTTACATTTCTAGGGCTCTGAAGCACCAACATAGATTAGGCTAGTGTCTTGGAGTAGGTGAGTACTTAACTCTCCAAGACAGTAAAACCAAACAAGTAGCTGATCTTGTGATAGAATCAAATCCAATTGTTACATTTACACTCTGGGAAAGCTCCTCTTAAAGGAGAAGCACGAGCTCGTGTCCGAACCAGTGAGGGGATCCATCCTCCCTCGTTGGGAACGACGCCAGACAGTACGTATTACAAACGGTAAACCTCGGATTAACCATTGTCGAGGAGCCAGGGGTCACTTATCGGTAAACCTTGGATTACTGTCAAGGAGCCGGTAAGGGGATTGAGCTTGCTACTCTGCCCTTGCGTGCTGTCGAAGTTTAGACTGTTCCCCCAGGTGTACTTGTGGCCGTTGGTAACCTTAGTGACCATAATCTTTAGGATTCTACCCAAGGTGACGGTGGAGGGAAGATCCCACTGTACCTGGAGCAGACGTCGGCTATACTCACTCGGATTTTCTGGGGGGTTCACATCACTCGAGACGGTTAAAGTGGAGGAACTTGGTCCAGTCTATTCATTAAGCAGGTTGTCGGGGTAACTGTTCCACCCACTATTTCTGTACTGGATTCTGCGAGGTTGGGCTTAATCACCAACTAGTGTTTTCGGTCCGGAGAGCTTACTGTTTGTGTGTGGTTTGACTCCTAGATTTGATAGCGCGTGTTAATTTGTTTGTTTTTACTTTTAGAGATCGTAGGTGTGAATTGTGAATTTTAATTGTTAGGTGTAAATTGTGAATTGTTAATTTTAGTTTAAAATTGTTAATAAAATTCACTGAAGTTGCATATAATGGCAAATGTTCCGGAATTTATCAACCTAGGAACCCCTCCTAATGAGAATCCTAGTACGTTTCCTTACTTTGGAAATGTTGGTCCTCCTTATATGGCTACTTTGTCATTACCTGGATTTACAATAGGTTTACCGATATGGTTATTTTCAACTTCGTTGGCCCAAAATACTCCAATTGTTCCATCTCAACCGGATGCTTCACCTCAACAGAGTTCACCATCTCAACATCACCAACCTTCTGTTGACCCTTCACCTTCTTCGCCTGGTAAAAGCCTTGATGCTAGTAACCAGGAGGCTAAGAAGAAGAAGAAAGGGAAGAAGAAGAAGAAGAAGAAGAAGCAAGATAAGAAAGAAGTCAACCAACCAACCATGGTTGTAAGTGTTAGTTGTGTTGAGGAAAATTCCGACATGCATCGTAAACCCAAATACCCTTGCAGGCTTTGTAAGGGTGACCACTTCCTTGTTAATTGTCCTGGTATTCCAAAGGTCTTGGAAGTATGGTCAGAAAAATCTCATCAACTTTTCGTTGATCCATCAACCAGTGATAGTCAGGTTCCTGGGAAAAAGGGTAAAGTTAGGTTTCCTTGTAAGTTATGCAAAGGGAGTCATCAAACTCACATTTTCCCTCACATGGATGAAGCCTCAACATTGTTGGAAAAATTTACTGTTCCACAGCAAGAATTTCCAACTGGTTACCGTAAACTTTCTCCCAACCTGCCGTTAACTGACGGAGTGATTGATCTAAATTCAAGTACAGTCGATCACACTCTCCCTTTGGAGAGTGAAACTCATGTCACTCAGGTTGATGATCAATTAGTTGATCAAGTGGTCGATTCAATTTCACGTTCAGTCGATCCCACTTTCCATCTAGAGAGTGAATTTCATACCGCTCAGGTTCTTCTTGTTACATCAGATTCTTCTATGCCAGGGGGCATTTCACATGTATCTATAGAACCCCCTCCAAGTACTGAGGTCTTTTCCTTTGATTGGAATAGACTGACAGAACCTCGTCTTCCTTCCTCCATCCCTTTCCAAATCATTGTCAAGGCTGGTGGTAGGGACATACATCGTACTCAGGTAGATGAAGGTGCTTCTATTAGTATTTTATCCTCAACTGTTTGGAAAGCTTTGGGTTCCCCTCAGCTTGCGCCTATTACGCAGAATCTGAAAGCTTTTAACAGAACCATTAGTGAACCTTTAGGGATCCTTCCTAAGTTTTCTATTACCTTGGAAGGTAAAACTGTCTGTATCGATCTTATGGTAGTTCGAGGTCCCTTGGATTTCAATTTACTCCTTGGGCGAGACTATGTTTATGCAATGAAAGCTGTCGTATCGACACTCTTTCGCGTGATGTCTTTCCCTCACAATGGCAGTATTGTGACTGTAGACCAGCTTTCGCTCCCTAGTCTTGTCTCAACTACCAATACTATGACACCCCTAAATGTTCCTGATTCTAAAGTGGTGTCTACCCTGCCACGGGTTAATTATGTGGCAACTGGTCCCATGTTTTCAGTTACCGATGTAAGTGAGCCTCTCACTGTTTGCTCATCTTCCTTCGATTTAGATCTGGTAATTGACATGGAAAACTCTATGGGATTACTTGAACACGATGTTCTTATCCCTTTTGAGTCCCTTGACATGTGTTCCTTCCAGAGAACCATTCTTCCTTCTGATGAAGACCTCTTGGAAGCCATGATCAAGGTGTGTCCATTGACATGTCTTTCTTCCAGTTGGAAGCCATGATCAGTGTGTGCGAGGATAGTTTTTTCTTGTATCAACCTCGTTAAAAAATGAAACAAGGAGTGTGAGGATAGTTTTGTTCTTGTGTCAACCTCATTAAAATATGAAACAAGGGTAGGTTAAGTAGGTAGATTGTAGAGAGTAGTTACGAGCATAGTTCCTTATCTTGTGTCAAGCTCGTGTAAAAAATGAAACAAGGGTTTTGAGGATAGTTCCTGTTACTGTGTCAACCTCGTTAAAAAATGAATCAGGTGTGAGGATAGTTCTTTTCTTGTGTCAACCTCTTTAAAAATTAAACAACTCCCTTTTCAAGTTAAATATTGAAAATAAACCTTCATTCCATCCATCTGGTTAAATGCAATGAAGCCTGGGGGGCATGTACCTCGCTTTGCATCATTATGCTAGGGGCATGCGAACTTTTTGAGCATAGTTCCTTGTCTTGTGTCAAGCTCGTTAAAAAATGAATCAAGGAGTCTTGAGCATAGTTCCTTGTCTTGTGTCAAGCTCGATAAAAAATGAAACAAGGGTAGGTTAAGTAGGTAGATTGTAGAGCGTAGTCATGAGCATAGTTCCTTGTCTTGTGTCAAGCTCATTAAAAAATGAATCAAGGATTTTAGAGCATAGTTCCTTGTCTTGTGTCAAGCTCGTTAAAAAATGAATCAAGGTTTTTAGAGTAGAGTTTCTGTTAGGTAGATTGTAGAGAGTAGTTATGAGCATAGTTCCTTATCTTGTGTCAGGCTCGTTTAAAAAATGAAACAAGGGTTTTGAGGATAGTTCTTTTCCTGTGTCAACCTCCCTAAAAAATGAAACAGCTCCCACAAGTCTTTCCAAGATCTTGAAAGTAAAGCTTCATTCCATCCACCTCATTGAATGCAATGAAGCTTGGGGGGCATGTACCTTGATTTGCGTCATTATGCTGGGGGCATGTGAACTTATAACAAGCATAGTTTTTCGTTTCAAGCTTGCGTAAACATGAAACCGAATCCGAGCATAGTTCTTTTCCTGTGTCAAGCTCGTTAAAAAATGAAACAAATCCTCCTCTATTTGAGTCGAGAGATTGACTAGATCTCATAAATGTTAAGTTGTATTTTTAGGTTAGTTATTTTAGTTTTTTACGTAATTTTAGGTCGGGTCTTTCAAACGATCTCGTTCTTGAACCTTCATTTCATCCAACTAATTGAATGAAATGATATGCTGGGGGCATGTGAACTTATAACAAGCATAGTTTTTCGTTTCAAGCTTGCGTAAACATGAAACCGAATCCGAGCATAGTTCTTTTCCTGTGTCAAGCTCGTTAAAAAATGAAACAAATCCTCCTCTATTTGAGTCGAGAGATTGACTAGATCTCATAAATGTTAAGATGTATTTTTAGGTTAGTTATTTTAGTTTTTTACGTAATTTTAGGTCGGGTCTTTCAAACGATCTCGTTCTTGAACCTTCATTTCATCCAACTGATTGAATGAAATGAAGCAGGGGGGCATGCGCTCTAGCAGTTACGCTTAGGGGGCATCAAGCACAATTTTATCTCTGTTTCAAGCTTGTGAAAAAATGAAACTACTTTGAAGAATAGTTTTTCTCTGTTTCAAGCTTTTGTAAAAATGAAACCTATCTCGAGTCACTTTCAGTTATTTTGAAGACTCGTTAAACTCATGAAAATCTCGAGATTATTTTGTTATCTTTCATTCTCGTAAAACAAATGAAAATGCCGAGTTCTTTCCGTCTTTTCCTGCTCGTAAATTAAATTGAAAGTCGGCCATATGAGTACATTTTTATCCCTTTTTCGAACTCATTAAAATTTACGAAAAAGTGAAAACCATGAGTACATTTTTATCCCTTTTTCGAACTCGTTAAAACTTACGAAAAAGTGAAACCTTAGAGTCATCTTTTAAGCCCTTTTATGACTCCTAAAACATGAAAAGATTGCCGAGCGTTTCTTTTACACTCGTTAAAACGGAATTAAAAGACGGTCCCCTTATAGCTCTTTTCCGACCGTAAAATCAGGAAAAGATTGCCGGGTTTTTGTCGTTTCAAACTTGATACGGAAATAAAACGACGTGTTTTTGATCGCTTTTTACTTTTCAGGTCAGTGACACTAATTATGAAAGTACTCCTTGGTCGCAAGATCAAGCGGTTCCTCCAGGTATTATTTTATACTTTTTCGGGCTTGAGGGACACAAATTTATGAAAAAGTTCAACTTGGAGTTTTCTTAAGTTTTTCAGACTCTCTAAAATTGAAAAACGTCGAGTTTCTCCTATACTGGGCTCGTTAAACATTTCACAGTAAAGGACCTGTTCAATTACAAACAGGAACGAACCACTCCTTCCTAGGGTTCGAATCAAAACTGGGTTGGACTCATCCGAAGGATGAGCTTATAATCAAGCATATGTTATCCTCCTCAAGCTTGTTAAAAAAATAAAGAGGTACTTGCCAGAAATGGTGGGGGAAAAGAGAGAAGAATGATCCTATTTGTTACCTTTTATCTCAGAAGAAACTTTATTACCACTCTTGGACACGACACTTTTCATTCACCTGGGTTGGGAAATCTTTTACCTCACAGTCGATCAAACCACTTTTGAAAGTCTTCAACCGGGTTCCGGGGATTAACTTTGAGTTATTTAGCACCAAACCATCTGTCGTGTCATTATGTGTCCAAGAGGTCTGCCAATAAAACTTTCATCTGCAAAATACTTGTCATCCATTTGACCATCCCTGAGTCAGTCCTTACAGCAATATTTCTTCAACTTGAACAATGATTTCGTGTTGTGGGCTTCCCTGCAACGGGTCACTTTCTATCGACATCAGCACATTATCTAGAGAGATGACTTAGAAATCGTCAGTGCCTTGAAGTCTGCATGCATCAATGGCAGGTTTCTCGCCTTTGACGTCAGTTTACATCATTGACTTTCGATCGAAGGATTCCGTGAAATGTTCGACATCAACTCATTCATTCACATCTCATGGATTGTACTGGGTACTTTGAGAACCATTGACATTACTGGTGGTCTCTCTCACGCTTGTTAACAGTTCACATCATCGACTGGTAATCAAGTAGTTTCTACCATGTTCGACATCGACTCATTTATTCGCATGGCTAGAATCGTACCAATTCGAGAAGTAGGAATGAAGACCCTGGATCGAATCCTTACCATCCAGGCTGCGAGGAGTTTTGTATTCATTATCTAAGTAGACTAACCATAAACAGATGGCTGCGCCCATATTGTGTCTACAAAAGTCTATGATTATGATGTACTGCAAAATCATTTCTGTATCAGAGTAGTTAGTCTGTTAGTTAAAATTTTAAATCTGAGTATGGGAATGCCTACCTCAGTGATGATATAATCTTATACATGTATTTTGTGTTGAAAATTGCAGGTTCTGACCAGGCTCGCCACGAGATAATCCTCGAAATGATAAAGCGCTTCACCCTTCCTAGATAATACAAAACCCTAATCTATTCCAGGCTTCGCACTTTAGGGGGCAATCTGTTACACTAAAAAATGTCACCATGGCTATTTACAGTTGGTATGGCTCTATCAACAGTCATACTACCCTCTTAAGCAAGTCTTATGCCTCTGCTATCCATGTCAAACTCCAAGAAAGAGAGAAAGTCTTTATAAATATGTTTATCTCTGGGTACGCAGGTTCTCTCAAACCTTGCCTGCGGGTACGCACCTATTGTTCATAAGGTCTGCGTCTAAGGACGCTCTGTATCTAAAGGGGCAGGTGCGTCCCTCTGAAAAGGTTAAAATGCGCAAGTTTTATCTTCAAAAACTTACTTGTGGTCATTTCTAGAGCATTCTAGAAGGTTGTTTGACGTGTATTGAGCGCCTCCAGATGGTTCATGCACTCCTACCAAAGAGGAACTTATCCCATCAATAAGGGAGTGATCCCATCCAAAGAGGGGACTATCCCATTGATGGTGGACCTGATTAACTTCCTCTTGAGCACTATAAATACAGGCATTGGGCCAGAAGGAGAGAGGTTGAAAGCTATAGATTTCTAAGGGTAAATGCTGCAGGAATTAGGACTCCCATTTAGAAGCTTGTGAGGAGAGATTGTCATCTTTACTTGTTCTATTTGGAGGTGGGTGAGCTTTGTCAAAGTAGAGGAAGACTCTTGTGGACCCTGGAAGGAGCTTGCATAACACCAAGGCTCAGGTTGTAATGGTTCCTTTTGATTACCTTTAATGCAAATTGGTCCATTCTTCTCAATAACTTGTTGTTAATGGGTTATTTCATGTACTCCTTGGTCTATGTGTTGAATATGCTTTGTTTTATGTTATAATTAGGTGCTATTTAATTGTTTGACTGTTGGTGATTGCAGGTTTTGGAGAAAGGGAGGAGCTCATCCGGATCAACAAAGCTTGGACTTCTACAACAGCGTTTGGACAGAGGTAAGAACGAAACACTTGATTTCTCATATCATAATGTATGTTTAGAGAAGGATAGCTCCAGTTTGTTTTGTTTGTCATTAGAATGTCTTAGACTTCTAGGAAGGTCAGCTGTGTCCGCACCCTTGACTGATTCCATGTGACAGTTCTCTTATTGTAATTGTAAGTGTGTTTATGTGTTCCATCTCTTTCTTTACTGCAACTTATTAAACAAATGAAGTGATAAAGTTTGAATTCATGCTTGCCATGCTCAGCTTTCAAATTTGTTTAATGTTTATGTTTTCCACTGTCTAGAGAGGATTCAAAATCATTGTTTGCCCTCTTTAGCCTTCTTATCATTCTTCCTTGATCATCCATCTCAGCTAAAGGCATCAGCACAAACTCCTACCTTGCCCCAAAGACCCACCTGCAGAAACTGTGTCAAATCCCCGCACCCTAAAATTGAAGATCCTCAATTTGCCACCAAAAAAACCCGAAAAACCCCCAAATCAACCTTTTAATCGGTTTACTAGCCTAATATCAGTGTCACTGTATTGGTCATCTCTGTCCATTGAATATTTTACTGAGATTGACCGGAGAGAGCCTTCTCATACCCCGTAGGGCTAGCTACGAGGTGAAATGGTTTGATGTTGCCTTGAAGGTTTACCTTCCTCAGCCTAGGGTGAAATCTCAAGCGCTAACACATTCAACTCATAGTAAAAGCAGCCAAGTCATGCATTAGCAGGCAACCGAGCAAGTGGAGGATGACTGATGATTATCTTAAGTTTTGGGAGCCAAGCCTCCCTGATTTTAATGAATTTGTTGGTAGCTTCATTTGTATAAGTAGAGAGGCCTAGGGCTTCACTAGGGTTGAATTTTTGTTTGATTTTTTGTTGCATTTTTGCTTATGTAAACTCTGCTCAACTTCAAGCTTCTTATTTTGACAGTTTAATGTAATCTTGTTATTGTTTTGAGAATAAAGATGGAATCCTTTTTGAGTTAGCACTGAGTTACCTTAGAGGGTTGAAGCTCTTGGGTTAGGGTCCAATCCAAGCAGCCAAGCTCCTCTTTCCTTGTATTTGTATGTTTCATTTCAGTTTGTAGATTAGGTTGTTGTTAGATGTATTGTTTTTTGGTTAAGAGTAGGTTGCTTTTGATGATTCAGTAGTTTGTTTCCATTTGTGCTTTCTATAGCAGGTTAAGCAGTGATAAAGAAAAGATTTAGAAGGATAGAAAAAATGCCTTGCCCTCTCTTCCTCCCTTTGGGACAATGAATTGAGGAAAAGACCCTCTTGCTGCCCCAAAAACACAGATTTTCCTCATTCTTAGGACTTCTAGTGTTTGCAGCTTCTTAGTTAGTTGATAGACTAAGTTTTGCTTTGATTCAAAACTTCTTCATCATGCTTATTTCCTTATTTACAATAGTATTCTTTCATGCTTTCCTTTCCTGTAGTAGTTATTAGCATTTCCTTTCATACATCATAGTTTACTTTGATACAAAAACTCTGTTTTTTTTATGCACTTATTTCATTGCTTCCTAAATCTCATTGGTTGACTGATAGTTGTTTATGTAGCAGATATCTTCTAGCAACAGGCCATCCTATCAGCCATCCCATACTGCATCTGATCCATGCCCTACAGGTCACCCAAGTCTCCCCTCAATTCTGCCTTAGTTTCCTGCATTTTCCATAGACTTTCCTCTCTCTTCTTCAGCAAATCCAACCATCTTTCTCTCTCCTAATGATTCTTGGTAGACCCTAGGTTCCCTAATACTTATTCTATCCTTCATCCACCTTTTCCACCCACTCTCACACCTTCAAAATAGTCAAAATTGCTCTCGGCCTCCTCCTGTTGGCCTCCTGTAGAATGTTATTTTTCCTCCTGTAGATTTCCGTGTCCTCCTGTAGATTTTCCTGTAGGCTTTCTTTTGAAGGCAAAGTTTGGTAAAAGCCTCCAGAAGGCCACCTGAGACCTCCTAGGACCCATCTACACCATCCTACATCCTCTCAAACCCCGAAATCGCCCTCCATCACCACTTATTCACTGCCACATTCACAGACAAATAAATTACATGCATGACAAATTCACATAAAAATCCAAAAAGATATCTTTTGCTCGTTTACTACCAGAAATAGCTTAGTTAGATGTTGTTTACTTCCTTGAGTAGGTAATGGCATTCTTTTCATGGTTTTCATAGTGCTTTCTGCAAAAGTAAGATTAATTGGTTAACTACAATTTCCTTGGTTTGCTTTACATTTCAGTCTTTCTTTCTGCAAGTAGAATAACATCTGTAGAGTAATCTCTCTTTTTCCTTTCATCATATAGAACTTCTTATGAAATCCATAGAAGTTGCCTTGAGCTCCTAGTGATCTTGCGCTGGCTGACCAAGTGACAACCTTGTGCATACAACACAGTCGCTTCCAAGTTTGTTACGAACTACGAGGTTGAAAAGAGTAAAGTAGGCAGCCCAGGAGTTGCAGCATTATTGTTGCAATATTGGTGCTCACCACTTTTTGGCGTCGTTGCCGGGGAAGCATCAGAGTATTCTGTGCTTACTGCTTTCTTCTGTTTCTTATTGCGACATTCTGCTAATAGATTATTTCAAGCAAAAGTAGAGTACTCATTTCCTTCCTTTTAGTTATGCATTTCCTTGCTTTCTTTCTCAATTTTGCTCATTTAATTTAAGCAAAAGTAGCCTAGTCATTTCCTTCCTTTTAGTTCTGCATTTCCTTGCTTTCCTCTTCAATTCTGCAAATTTCCATTTCAGAAAGTCCATTTCAGTTAGTTGCAATTTGTTTTGTTCAATCAATTTCAGTTTTGCAGGTACTTTCAGTGTGGAGAAAAAGAAACAAAAACCAACCAAAATATTTCCTTTCATGCCTCGTAGGAATAGAGATAATTCAGGAAAATTCTTGTCCAACACCCCCACTGCTTCACATAGCCAACCTTACCTATTCTTCGGTGGCTGTGATCAAGAAGAACCCTTAGGTGAACAGCCAGACATATTTGAAGAACCTATAGGGGAAGAAGAAGAAGAAAACATTCCTTTGGAGCCAATAGCTGAACACATAAATTCTAGGGGGAATGGAGAAAGAATAGAGGGTACCTTTCCCATTAGGGAGACCAATGGGGACACCAAAATGAAGAATATAAGCCCTTTTGCCCTACCTCATTTCCATGATCTAACTATAGAAGATCCTGACACCTTTTTCTTTAAGTTTTTTGTTCTCTGTCGAACCTATGACCATGAAGAAAAAGAGAAAAAATTGAAATTGTTCCCTTCTACTCTCAAGGATTCAACATTATGCTGGTTCATGGGATTACCTGGCAATAGTATCACAACTTGGGCTTAGATGCAGTAAGCCTTTAACAACAAGTATCGAGACTATTGTAGGTCAAAAGATACTAAAGAAGAAATTTTCCGAATGACCATGGGAAGTGATGAATCCCTGGAGGACTATGAAGAGAGGTTCCGGCTCAGTTACAAAAGGGTTGGGTGTACACTTGACCCTGAATCTCTGAAGTTGGTCCTGCTTAGGGGAGTTTTGGAAGAGTTTTTAGATACCCTCCATATATTGGCTGGGGGAGACATCTACCAACTACCTATGAAGACATAAAGACTGTTTTAGAAACCATTATAGAGTATCCAGAAAGAAAGGTAGGGGGAGTCAACCCATAGCTAGTACCTCTACCTCTAATTCATCCACTAAAGGAGAAATTGGAAACATGCTAGAAGACTTTAAGAGTGAGATTCTGTAGACTCTTGCCATGCAAATGGATACCTTGCATATCAAAAGCAAATAAGAGGAAGCAGAGAGGGCTGTGACCATCTTTTGCCCTAGATGCACCAAGAGGCATCCTAGAAATGAATGCCCATTGAACTCTATAGAGGTTTGTTTAGTCTCTAAAGAAAATCATTCTACAGAGAAGTGCCTTTCCTTACCGGAACTTAAAGCTGTATATGAAGGAGCCGAGGGAGTCATTGAACAACTCTATTACATAAACCAAAGAAGGCCACATGGACCTAAACCATACCAGCAGGGGATGCAAGGGACATCCCAGGCATACTACAACCCAAACCAAGTCACTTCCATACCTTCTTGGGGCCCCCTTGCTCATCCTTTCTGGTCCACACCTCCTCCTTGGTCCTTCACATCTCAATATCATGCCCAACCAGCCACCCATTCATTTCAATCCTGTGCTTAGCCACCACCTCAGTGGAATGCACCTCATCAGGGGTGGAGGCCTCAATACAACTCTCTTCCCGCTCTTTTGCCTCCACCACCTGCCCAACCACAACCATTACCTCCTACTCCACCAAAGCAACCCAAAATGCCTACCCAGTCGAATCTGAACCCAAACAACAAATAGGCTCAGCAAGTGTATAGTGGAGAACCACCATGCCCAACTTATGCTATGGAGATTCAGGAAATTAACTTACGATATGGGAAAGTTCTCCCAGATAGTTAACCTCCACCCAGGGAGGTTGAGGAAGATAAAGAGGAAAGTGAACCTAAAGCAATTCCACCCTTTCTTGAGAGACTACCCATGACAGTTCAGCCTACCCTAGAAGAAACTGAACTCTTGGGGGAATTGAAACATCTATATGTGAAGATACCACTTCTCCAAGCCATAAAGGATGTGACTATCTACAATAGGTTGATCAAAGAGAAGTAATTTAGGCATCCAAGGAGGCACAAGATAGATGCCCCAACCATCAATGTCATAGGGCAGCTGTCCGACCTGATGTTGGGGCAGGAAATCTGTCCAAAATATCTAGACCCTGGAAGCCTAGTAGTTGATGTCCACATCAATGGCACCATGATCCCACACACCTTGATTGATCTGATAGCTACCATTAATGTGATGACAAAGGACACAATGCTCAAAATCAACCTTCAGGGTTCCTTAAGGAAGACCACAACCGTGCTACAGCTAGCAGACCACTCCACCGTGACCCCTGAGGGGATTGTGGAAGATGTGATGTTCTCCATTGATTATTGGGAGTACCCTACTGACTTCTTAGTTCTCCAGCCGAATGCAAAGCTCACTGGGTATCCTCTCATTCTGGTAAGACCCTGGTTGGCTACCATCGATGCCTACATCAGCTGTCGAGCTGGGAATATGACCATAAAGAATGGGCATATGTCCAAGCAGTTAATCCTATATCCTCCTGCCCAACCTTCGTTAGAAAATGATCTACCTCTCTGGTTGGAGGAAGAAGATGAGGATGAAGTCTATTCTACACCGCTTTGTTTATTAGAAATCGCCATGGGGGGGAACAACAAAATGAGGATGATATGATTGAAGATCTGATTCAAAATCCACCTCCTAGTGTATCGCCATTAGAGGACATAGTCAGAGAAACCAAAAACAACCCCTCAATTGATCTTTGTGCGGCCGAATCCACTTCTCTTTGTGTTAGGAATATAGAGTTCGGCCCAGAAAGAACCTTGAAAATCAATCCATCCCTATCTACTTCCCAGGAGAAGGAACTGTGTAGCCTGCTGAGAAAGCACTTAGATGCCTTCGCCTGGAGTTATAAGGATATGAAGGGAGTGCACCCTTCAGTCTGTACTCATCATATATACATCAAGGAAGGTTGCAAGCCAGTCAGGCAGCCTCAAAGGAGGATGAATCCAACACTTAAAGATATTGTTAAGGAAGAACTGCAGAAATTGCTTGATGCATGATTCATCTATCCCATATCTGACAGCGAATGGGTTTCTCCTTTGGTGCTAGTGCCAAAGAAAAATGGTAAGTGGAGAATCTGTATCGACTATCAGGAATTGAACAAAGCCTCCAAAAAGGACCATTTTGCTTTACCTTTCATAGACCAAGTGTTAGACGGTCTAACAAGGAAAAAGTTTTTCTCTTTCCTAGATGGTTTCAGTGGGTACAATCATATTCAGATCAGCCTGGAAGACCAAGATAAGACCACTTTCACTTGTCCTTGGGGTACCTTTGCATACCAGGTCCTTCCTTTTGGTTTGTGTAACACTCTAGCCACTTTCCAAAGAGTGGTACTGAGTATATTTTCCGAATTAGTTCATGATGCAGTAGAGATATACATGGATGACTTTACTCCTTATGGCTCTGACTTTCAGGAAGCTTTATCTAACCTAGGAAAAGTTATAGACAAGTGTATTAAGATGAACCTATCCCTCAGTCTGGAAAAATGTGAATATTTGATGACTGAAGGGACCGTGCTAGGTCATGCAATATCTCAACAAGAATTGCAGGTGGACCCCAACAAAATTTCCATCATCCAAAGGGTCCCACCTACTCAAAAGGTGAGAGATGTTAGAAGTTTCCTAGGCTTATCTGGGTATTACCGAAGATTCATTAAATATTTTAGCAAGCTATCCTCTCCGTTGTTTGGCCTTTTAGGTAAAGATGTCGAGTTCATATGGTCAGAAAACTGTCAAGAAGCCCTAGATACCTTGAAAAGAAAACTCGTGACTGCCCCAATTTTGAGAGGCCCAAACTGGGACCTACATTTCCACATTCACACTGATGACAAAGAAATAGGAGCAGCCTTCGGACAAATTGATGACAAGTTGCCTTATGCCATATACTTTATCAGCAAAAACTTGTCAAAAGCAGAGTTAAACTATACAGTGACCGAGAAGGAGCTCCTAGCTGTTGTGCATTCCTTAAACAAATTCAGACATTATATCACAGGCTATCAAACCTTTGTGCACATTGATCATGCTACAATTAGATATCTAATGAATAAATCGGATGTAAATGCTCGCATTATTAGATGGTTGCTTCTACTGCAACAGTTTGATTTGACCATTGTTGATAAGCCTGGTAAAGAAAATGTTGTTGCTGACTTTTTGTCTAGAGTAACTTTGCCTGCAGGTGAAGAAGGAATGGTGGATGATCAAACGCCAGATGAACACCTGTTTGCTATCTTAGTACTCTCTCCATTTTGCCTTTAAATACCATCCGGAGCTCCCTTCGATTTGTAAAAAAACCCAGTGGACCCCAAGAATATGAAGGGTGTTTACGTTATCCCATGCTCTTGTGGGACTCCCTACATTGGTGAGACTGGTCGCTCGATTAATCAAAGGATTCGTAAACATGCTGCTGACATCAAGCATGGCAGAACCCGATCCTCTGCTTTGGCGGAGCATGCAGATAAATCTAAGCATCACATCTGCATTGAGGAGGCCCAAGTCGTTGCTAACGTTAGTCATTTCCATCATCATAAATTGAGGGAGGCCCTAGAAATTGAAAAAAGACCCAATAATTTGACTAAAGATGATGGTTGGAATATTAGTAGAAGTTGGGTCCCTCTCTTGTCTTCCAATTTTATTTTTTTTAAATCTATGTAAGTATTGGCATCCTTTTTATAGTATTTGTTGTTGATTTATTTTTCAATAGAATTTAAATTTTTGATCCTTCGTATTTTTTTATGTATTTTATCGTCCTATTCGATCTTAACTCCTTTTAGTATTTTTGTTATTTGTATATTTTATTGTTGACCCCGTTTTATTTATTGATTATTTTTTCCTTGGATATATATGTTTATGTTTTTATTTATTTATTTTCATTTTTATTTTTATCTTTATATATATATATATATATATATTTTGACTTGTGTATATTTTTGTTTTGTTTTATTTATTTTTCCATTAATTATTTTTATTTTATTTAATTTTATTTCCATTAGTTATATTATTTATCAAATGATATTGTCTCTATTACGGTCTTCACTCATTTTTATAATTTTTGACTCTTCTCCTTTCAAGTTTGACTTTGATTATTTATTTATTTACTTTAAAAACTAACCGTTTAATATAGCGGTTACTTATTAATTTTTGTTTTTAATAAATTAATAAACTAATATCACAGTTTAAATATTATTTTTCAAAAACTAGCCGTTTAATATAGCCGTTACATATTAATATTTTAATAAATTAATAAACTAATATCATTATTTAAATATAGTAATATTTGGTTTTAATAAATTAATTTAAATATTATTTTTCAAAAACTACCTGTTTAATATAGCCATTACCTATTAATATTTTTAATAAATTAATGAAATAATATGATTATTTAAATGTTATTTTTGAAGAACTAATAGTATTTGGTTTAAATAAATTAATTTAAATATTATTTTTCAAAAACTAGCCATTTAATGTCGTCATTACCTATTTATATTTTTAATAAATTAATGAAATAATATCATTATTTAAATATTTTTTCAAAAACTAGCCGTTACTTAATAATATTTGTTTTTAATATATTAATAAATTAATATTATAATTTAAACATTATTGTTCAAATATAGCCGTTACTTGAGATTATGTCTCTACATTGCTCTCTATTTAACCCGTTGCCATGGTCTACCTCTTCATCTAAAATTCTCTCATGTGATTTCTACCGAAAGACTTTGTTTAATTCATTATGGATCACAGAAGCTTGAATACAGAAAAAATCCATCCTATTATTTTATAATTATTTATTTGAGTTTTTTCTTAAAGGAAAAATAGTAAATTTATTTAAAAGAACAAATTACATGTTGCAAATGTTAGTAAACATTCAAGCAAACCAATCTCACCTTGTATTTTAAAAATAAAAACTCCCATAGAAATAAGACAATACTATTATTTTCTACTTTTCTTTTTCTCCACATTTCCCCAACTATTGGAAAATACAATGGCCATATGACTTGCTTCTATATTTAGAGAGGATTCTTTGTGAGACCCGAACTCTCTGATGCAATATTTATTTTGGTGTTACTTGCTTCTTCTTAGAGATAGCTTTCTCAATTTGTTGCTCGTGAGCGGTAGCTGTGGTTACTAAGGACAAATTTGTAACCATCGAATAATTTATTTTAGTTAAAATTAATAAATGAATATTCAAAATTGAATTATTTATTTTAATTAAAATTAATAAAATGGATAGGTAAATAAAATTAATAAATGACTTAGTCTAACTTGTTAATTTTAATCAAAACCTAGCATAGATTTTTAAAAACTTGAGTTTAAGTTGTTTAATTTGCATAATTACAGTGTCTCTGGGTTTTTAGGGTGTTGAATCCACTTCTGCATTCAAAAATGCATTCTAAATAACAAGAAATCACATTCTTTCTTGAAATTATTTTACCTAATCACTGTGAAAAGAATCTATTTTATAAGTTAGACTACGAATTCATATATATATAGATATAAACATTAAAATAAAATATTACATATTATACTTATTTATTTATTTTAATGTTTATATATATATATATATATATAAACATTAAAATAAAATATTACATGTTGCAAATGTTAGTAAGCATTCAAGCAAACCAATCTCACCTTGTATTTTAAAAATAAAAACTCCCATAGAAATAAGACAATACTATTATTTTCTACTTTTCTTTTTCTCCACATTTCCCCAACTATTGGAAAATGCAATGGCCATATGACTTGCTTCTATATTTAGAGAGGATTCTTTGTGAGACCCGAACTCTCTGATGCAATATTTATTTTGGTGTTACTTGCTTCTTCTCAGAGATAGCTTTCTCAATTTGTTGCTCGTGAGCGGTCGCTGTGGTTACTAAGGACAAATTTGGAACCACCGAATAATTTATTTTAGTTAAAATTAATAAATGAATATTTAAAATTGAATTATTTATTTTAATTAAAATTAATAAAATGGATAGGTAAATAAAATTAATAAATGACTTAGTCTAACTTGTTAATTTTAATCAAAACCTAGCATAGATTTTTAAAAACTTGAGTTTAAGTTGTTTAATTTGCATAATTAGAGTGTCTCTAGGTTTTTAGGGTGTTGAATCCACTTCTGCATTCAAAAATGCTTTCTAAATAACAAAAAATCACAATCTTTCTTGAAATTATTTTACCTGATCACTGTGAAAAAATCTATTTTATAAGTTAGACTACAAATTCATATATATATATATATATATATAAACACATTAAAATAAAATATTACATATTATACTTATTTATTTATCATTATTATTAATAATTTTTTCTTAAATAATAGGTGGTTGTGTAAAATATGTGAAATTAATATACAACTCTAAAAAATAAAAAGAAATAAAGTAGTAATAATAAAAAATGATTAATTTTAATATTTTAAAGAGACTAATCAATAATATTATAAAATTATGTTTTCTAAGAAAGTATTGCACACCATCAAAGATAATACAATATTTTTATTAATTTAAGAAAGAAATAAACAAAAAAAATCATCAAACAAGGTATTTCAATGGTGGATTGAATGGCGGATTACATACTTCAAATATTTTGATCTTAATTAGAAAAATGACTTTGCTAATTAATTGAACAGTGATAGTTATTGTATTCATTCATCTTGGTTAGAGTTATTGTCTTCATGTCATGATCGATGTTTGATTTACTTTCAATAATAACACAAATATTTACTTTGTAAATGCATACATCTTTGACATTCAAAAGAAAAAAAAAAACTCTTAATTTACTATTTGTAACTAGCAATTGAGATCCAAACAAATATTAAAATCTACACATAAAAGAGATTATTTACAAATTTACTCTTGAACTTTTACAAATATCCACTCTTCCAATATTTATTAAAACATTAATATACTTTTAATAGTCTAATATCTATTTAAACGTTGATATATGCTTTCTTAAAAATGAAGTGAACTCAAGACAATTACCCTGGTGGAAAAGAAAAAATAAATAAATAAATAAATCAACCAATATCACCCGCAAATAAGAGCTAAAAAACTTAGTAAAATGCCTATGACATGAAAAGACATCTCTTCATTTCATATATGTTTTGAGCCAGTAGTAACAGAATATATGAAAATTGAAGAAATAAAGTGCAGAAAAGACGGTTCTCGAGTATTCACGGAGGGCGCTCTCTATAGTCTTCAAAATTCAAATTTTAAATTTCAAATGGCGGGGATTGCATCTTGAATTCACTGTGAAATGCTCGATGGATGACTATGTGATGGTCATTGTAATACCATGGTATGTAACGGTCATTCGGCAAAACCGTGGCAGATGTATATTCCATGTATGTAAAATCTGGTTTGCATGTTCGATGGATGCAAGCGAATTTTTTCTAATAATTAATTTTGGTAATTAAAAACAAGGCCGTCTATATAAACGGAGACGGAGAGGTGGGTCTGAGCCGCCATGTAACCAGATTTTTGATAATCTGCAATCGGGATAAGGGTTGCCGTCAGTCGGTGCTCCCGTCGTTATTGGATCATGCGCCTATCCAGCGGTTCGACAGGAAACGGACGCAGGTCCCCTGCTCGTGGCCACTAAAAGCACATGCCTTGCATTAACTGTGGGGAAAATTTTAACATTAAAATATAGTCAAATCAATACACCAGTATTTTTGACGTGGTTAAAACCCTCAAAGTGCAAGGAGGGAAACAGTCCACGGCCTCTCCCAACGTGGGTACTACAGGCAATTTATTAATCAAAGAATGAAAATTTACATAAGCTTATCTCATGCACGGATTACCCGAACAATGACCCTCCATGCGCTTTAAATAGAACTCATGGACCAATCGGGTGTCAAGCCACGGATCAAGTGTCGGTAATACCGAGGTGAGAGTGAACCGTCGGATCACTACATATCGTGACCGTCGGATTGTAAGTTACAAAATGTACAACGGTAAAGAAACACACTTTACCTAACTCTATACTAGACCAAGTTGAACTTAACTATATCCTATGTGTCAGAATATCCTAACATCCCCCCTTAAGAACAACTTGGGATAGGATTGAAGGATTTACAAATATGACACAATAGGAGAAGGAAGAAGGCACTAGAGCCTATCCCTCCTTAGTGACAACTTCCTGAACTCCAAGCATATATCGAAGTTTAGTGAACTTCGCCTCTGTGAGAGCCTTTGTGAAGATGTCTGCAACCTGATCATCTGTTGGACAATATTGCACTTCAAGAACATGGTCATGAATGAGCTTTCTGATGAAGTGCATGTGTAGTTCAATGTGTTTGCTGCGCTGATGCTGGACTGGATCTTTGCATAGCTGAATGGCACTTTGATTATCACACCAAAGTGTGGTTGGATGCTGCTGCTCAAAGCCAAACTCTGATAGGACCTGATGAAGCCACAAGGCTTCCTTACTAGCTTCCACGGCACCACGATACTCTGCTTCTACTGACGAAAGAGAAATGGCAGCCTGTTTCTTACAAGCCCATGTAATAGGTCCTGAACCAAGAGTGAAGACATAACCGGCAGTAGACTTCCGATCATCAGGGTCACCAACCCAATCAGAATCAGTGAAACCAACTAACAGAGGAGCTGCTTTGGCACTATAATGAATCCCAAACTGTACTGTACCTCGAACATAACGAAGTATTCTTTTAGCTGCTTTCCAATGACTTTCACGGGGGTTTTTCATAAAACGAGCAACAAGGCCAACATCAAAGGAAAGATCAGGACGAGTATGGGTTAAATACAAGAGTTTTCCGACAAGTTGACGGTATAAGGTAGCATCAACTTCAGGAGAAGTACAAGAGACTGAAAGTTTGACTCCAGACTGAAAGGGAGAAGGGGATGGCTTACAGTATTCCATGTGAAAATGACGAAGAATATCACAAGCATACTTGGACTGGGAAAGGAAAATACCCTCCTGGGATTGCAAGACTTGAAGACCGAGAAAATAGTGTAAGTGTCCTAAGTCTGTCATTTCAAATTTCTTTTTAAGGCTGGTCTTCACATGGTTTATAAGGTTGGGATCACTACCAGTAAGAATAAGATCATCAACATAAAGAACAAGGATGATAAGAGAGTTGCCCACTTTCTTGGTGTAGACAGTATTGTCAGAATGACACCTAGAAAAGCCAGATTCTAAAAGAAAGCTATCCATTTTGGCATACGAAGCCTGAGGAGCTTGCTTGAGGCCATAAAGGGATTTCTTAAGTCGACAAACAAGGCTGGAGTCTGTTTGTATGAAGCCAATGGGTTGTTCCATAAAGATTTCTTCCTGCAAGTCCCCATGCAAGAAGGCAGATTTAACATCCATCTGATGGACTTCCCATTTTAAAGAGGCAGCAAGGGAAAGAACAAGGCGGATAGAGTTCATTTTGGCAACAGGGGAGAAGGTTTCAGTGTAGTCAATGCCTTCAACCTGTGAAAAGCCCTTAGCAATGAGACGAGCTTTATGTTTATCAACTTTCCCATCTGGTCCATACTTGGTTCTGTAAACCCATTTACATCTAACAAGTTTGCGTCCCTTTGGTAGAGGAACAAGATCCCATGTATCATTTGTCATTAATGAATGATATTCTTCATTCATAGCTGCTTCCCAATGTGGATGGCCTGAAGCTTCTGCAAAAGTGTCAGGATCATGATTTACTGGAGCTTGAGCCAGTAAAGAAGAGGCTCTTTCAAACTGAGAACGTGTACGTCGCTGATCTGTAGGATCACCGGCAAGATTACCTGCTGCATCCCAAGTAGCACGGACCCATCGTGGAAGTTGAGGATCCTGAGAAGGTGGGGGAGGATTATCATCCTCGCTTTCATCATCTGAAGAAGAAATGTTTTCAAAAGTAGAAGAGATAGGAAGATGTGGCACATCCGCCGGACTAGGCTCGCAGGCCGATTTTATTTTCATCAAACTTTACATCTCTTCTAATGATAACATTTTTGGACTTAAATGGAATAAGTCTATAACCTTTTACATCTTCAGAATATCCAACAAAAGTACATTTCTCACTCTTAGGTTCTAAAGCTTTATGTTTTTCATCTGGAATGTGGGCCCATGCTTCACTTCCAAACACACGAAAGTGACTTACATCTGGTTTAATGGAACTCCAAGCTTCTTCTGGAGTGATATTCTCTAGAACCTTAGTAGGAGTACGATTGATTATATAATTTGCACAATTAATTGCTTCGGCCCAAAAACTAAGACTGAGTCCTTTAGATTGCAGCATACAATTAGCCATTTCCTTTAAGGTGCGATTTTTCCTTTGAGCTACACCATTTTGTTGTGGAGTGTATGGAACAGTATGTTGCATTTGAATTCCATTTTCAGTGCAAAAGTTGATGAATGTATTTTTAACATATTCTCCACCATTATCAGTTCTTAGCTTAAGAATTTGATGTCCAGATTGTTTTTCAACAAAGGCTTTGAAGGCCAAAAAGGTGTTAAATACTTCGCTCTTGAGTTTTAAGAAGTATACCCAAGTGCGTCTGGAGAAATCATCAATGAAAGTTAAGAAGTACTTGCAGCCAGAGAATGAAGCAACAGGAAGAGGACCACATAAATCACTGTGCACAAGCTGTAAAGGGGCTGAGGCGTGCCAAGAGGCATGTTTGTCAAAACTGTCCCGATGATGTTTTCCGAGTACACATCCGGAACAAACACCATCTCTGCAAGATACCATAAGAAGACCTGTCACCATATTTTCTTTACATAGATGCTGAAGGGAGCGATAGTTTAAGTGACCAAATCGCTCATGCCAAAGTTTGCTCACTTCATCATTATGAGCAACAAATACGAAGGGAAGATTTGATGACCCAAAGTTGTGAAACTTATACAACCTTTTGGAATCATCAGCAAGACCAGTAGCTAGAATCTGTTTAGGATCTTTTAGATCCTTGATTACAACATCATGAGGTGAAAATTCAACAATTTTACCTTCACCTGAATGAGTTATCTGATAGACAGATAGAAGGTTGCAGGATAAGGTTGGAACACATAATACATCATTAAACTGACCATTGTCTAGATGAACAGTTCCAAACTCTACAACATTAAGAGATCTATCATCACTAACATATATAGTTTTGGTGTTACAATCATTTAAAGAAGAAAACATGGCTTGGTTGTTGGCCATGTGACAAGAGGCTCCAGAATCAATGAGCCACTCATGAGAATGAGAAGAAGAAGAAGATACATTTAATGCATAACCAGACTGAGATGATTGACAATGACATGCAGAAAGTGCCATTCCGGAAGTTGAAGTTGAAGTAGGCTCCACATGGATGTTATGTTTCTTCATTGCGGCTTCCAAGGCTTCCATCTTCTTAAAGCATTTAGATTCTAAGTGGCCATCTCGATTACAAAAGTTACAATGTCTATCAGTCTTCTTCCATTTGTTTTTATTGGTCTTATCATTTTTCTGAAATGATCTTTCATTTTGAGGCTGAGATGGTTTAGGACCATTCTTTTGAGGATATGACTTCTTAGGATTCTTTAAATTTGGTTGCTGCTGGGCGGCTAACGCTTTCATGGAAGAGTTTCCAAGATTAAGAAGACCAAGGTGTAAGAGTTTTTCTTGTTCTCTTATTAAGGAATCACAAAAGGAGTCAAAGGAAGGGGCCTTGTAGTCTTTTCCTTGACAAATGAAAGCTTCCCTTGTAGAATGGAAAGTGGAAACAAATACAGAGTAGGCTGGTCCCAACTTAGTAAGGATGGAATAAATAAGGTTACCATCTTCTTTCTTAACTTTAACACCTTCCAAGAGATATCTAAGGGTCTTGAATTTGGACAAGAAATCTTCAATGCAAGAAAAATTATTAGGATCCAAAGTAAGCAACTCATTTTCAAGTTGATGGGCTCTAATTTCATTTTTAATCCCAAAAACTTTAGCGAGTTTTTCTAATGCTTCATGAGGAGTCTCAAGGTCTGCAATGTGGAATCTAAGATCAGGAGAAATAGACATCCCTTTCAAACCACGTGCTTGATCTTGTCTATTTTCCCATTTTGCAACCTTGTCTTCATCTTTTGGTTTCTTCTCTTGGTCTGTGGCTATTCTGAAGAGACCTTTACTTCTAAGTAAATCTTCCATGTAGGCTACCCATTGGAAGTAGTTAGTGCTGTCAAGAATGACTTGGCATGGACTTTCCATTTTTTAAAAAAAACTGAAGCTGAAGATGCTGAAAGTAAGTGTTCCAATGGATAGATCTCAAAAAAATAGGCGGTTTTAAAAAAAACCGTTCTGAAAAAGGCTTCTGGATGAAGACGTTATGGCTTTTTGAAAAAAAAATTGTTGAAGTTGTCGGCAAAGTGCGCGAATGTGCGGGAATGAAAAAATCCGCCCCCACAAAATGGAGACTTGAACCCAAGACCTATACTCTCTTAAAATAGCTTTGAACCAATTGATCTATACAAAAAATTTGAGAGAGAGAGAGAGAGAGAGAGAGAGAGGGGGGGGGGCCTTGGTTTGCGTGCTTGCCTTGAGAAAGCTCTTTTTCCCTACAAAACACAAAACACAAAACACAAAACCCAACACGAATATGCAAAGAAAAACGAACCTTGCGGCTCGAAGTTAGCTTTAGCCAAAAAACTAGAAATTTAAAAAAAAAATCTCAAAGTTAGCTTTAGCCGAAAAACTAAATATTTTTCTCAATGTTTCTGATTTTCCGAGATCACACTAAGGTGCACGGAAAAGAGCATACGCATGAGAAAAATCCTTCCTTTCTATTTCTGATTTGCCCAGATCGCACAGAGTCGCAGGGCAAAGAGCATACGCAGAAATGAAAGGTACAAATCCGGTTAAAAAAAAGGCTAAATAAACTGAGACTGAAATAAGCAGAGAGAAAATAACAGTAAACTGCAAAAAAAAACACTGTATACCTCCCGATCTGAAAAATGACGCAGCTAGGGCTACCGGAAACCTTTTCGCGTGAAACGAAAGGGGTTCCTCACTGGAACAGATGCTCCGAACGCAACAGAGCAGTCCTCTCGGCCCGAAAGCAGTCAGAAACTGCAGATCTAGGAAACGACAGCCGCATGCAGTTCTACCGGCTTCATATTTGGATCACCAACGGACGCGGCCCTCAAATAGCTCTGATACCATGTAGGAATTTACAGGGTAAGTTCCTCAGAAAGAACACCAAAAGGACACCGCTCACAACCAGATCTCAAATCAATACACCAGTATTTTTGAAGTGGTTAAAACCCTCAAAGTGCAAGGAGGGAAACAGTCCACGGCCTGTCCCAACGTGGGTACTAAAGGCAATTTATTAATCAAAGAATGAAAATTTACATAAGCTTATCTCATGCACGGATTACCCGAACAATGACCCTCCATGCGCTTTAAATAGAACTCATGGACCAATCGGGTGTCAAGCCACGGATCAAGTGTCGGTAATACCGAGGTGAGAGTGAACCGTCGGATCACTACATATCGTGACCGTCGGATTGTAAGTTACAAAATGTACAACGGTAAAGAAACACACTTTACCTAACTCTATACTAGACCAAGTTGAACTTAACTATATCCTATGTGTCGGAATATCCTAACAGATTGATACCATCCATTCCACCCTGAACATGGTCTGGGATAGATGGTTCTCGCAATATAATTGTGTGAATTGCGGAATGCAGAGTTTTCGAAACAAGTTAATTGTGTTGAGTGCGGAGAACCTCCACACTCCACAGAATGAGCTTCTTTTACTCTTCGAATAAAATATTGAATTGATGCTTGTCAACATTATAAAACTACCTCCACACAACCAATTGGGATAAAAACTAGTTTATTGTATTTAGATTTAATTGAGTTATGTATAAAATTATTACATTTTATAGTTGAATTGTACAAATACATTTTACAAAATATGGTGATGTGAGAGCCATCAACATTGATGCATTAGGTTCAACTAAGATGTAGAGCTTTCTTGGGTACATGGAGCTCCGCACCAACGAATTCAGGGAGTTAACTCCGCACCATAAATTTCTTCACACCTTATTTTATCTAATAAATGCAACTTATTTAATTGAAGAGCATAATATTTGTACGTTAGTTACCTCAATACCCAATGTGCATTAGAGTTTCACAAACACATTAATTCTTAAAATAAGTTATTGACGAATTATGTCGAAGACGCTCTTTAGGGGCGTGTTACTCTCGAAAATTTTGTCGTTTATCCATAGCCTATAAGAACATGGCACGTGTATGCATGTCATTTGATAGTAAAACCCTTGTAAGAACATGTCACGTGTACGCCAATTGTCCCATCGTTGGTAACATTCCATCCCATGTGACTGACATGCTTGAGAACTCTTGTGATCTCAGCTCATACAAGTGTTGCCAGTTACAAGATACCTGGTTTTCTCAAATATGGAAGTGATAGATAGTGGAAGGGAAGGAAGAGCTAATGGTGGAGGAGCGATACAGAGCTTTTTGCGTTGTAAGGCGATAAAGCTAGATGCTTGTAGGAATTCGACAAACAGGTAGTTGGCAATAAGATTCAAGAGGGCTTCATGTTATTAAGTAGAACTTTCCAAGTGGGGCATAGAGTAACCACTGAGGAGTTACACGAGATTAAAATAGAATCAAGAGGAGGATCCTGGTAAGGGAAGCCTGAGGCTGGTGGTCTGAGTAGATTCTTGTTACCCGTTACTGACAATTGGCTAGAGAGAAAGCTGTAATTGGGAAAAGAAAACATTTAGGTGACAAGCGTATTATGTATTTTTCTTATTTATAAAGATTAGTTTTGTTTTGGAACTAAGTGTGTGCAATCGGTATGATGGATGATCCAAAATGGATCCAAGAACTCTCTAAGTCTTCATAAACCATTTTAAAAATCATACCCAAGGCCAAAAATCCTTTAAAAGATTGAAATTATCGCAAGAGGGACACCCTTAGCTGGGCAGAGAAACACTATCGGGAGGCCCAAAACCCGTGAAAAAGGAGAAAAAGGAGCTATGGGAGGCGGAACAGTGGAACCCACAGTAGCCATCGAATCTGGATGATCAACGGTCCAGATTCGATCGACGGATCACTATCGGCAGTGACTATCGATGCTTATCAGCAGAGCCCACATAGAGGTTGCGACTGTGATTGGCGAGGAACTCAAGAGCGATGTGATAGTGATTGGCGGGGTTAGCGGGGACCGTCGATCAAGCGCGCAGATTGACGGCCCACGTTGCATCACCAGATCACATTCGGAAAATCCAAAGGAATGGGGGTATGTGTATATGCATATATGCGACCCGATGGATGGACCCGATAAGACTATAAGCCGGATTGCAAGGATTTTGAAGTCTGCCAAACACCAATTTTAATGTATTTTCGCAGTTTCATTTGTTAAACGAAATGCGAAGGGAAAAGCGCCGATGCGGTAAGCCGGACCCGAAAGGGTACCTTAAGGCTATTACATATAATTTCAAGTCCGGGGAAGAGCCATTTCCAATGCATTTTCACAATTTTAATATATTTACGAAACAGAGGGACAGAGCCATTGCGATAAGCAACAGTGACCAATAGGTGGACCCGATGGGAGAATAGGGTGGATTTAAGGACTTTTGAAGTCCTATATATCATGTTTTTGGCAGATTTTCCCTGTTTTGTGCATATTTCTCCATGTTAATAAAAAACGGCCGCGTTTGGGAATCCGAAGGATTTCAAGGAGCCCGGGCACTCTTACATTGTGGAATCGGTGGTCACCTCCCCTTCAGGCGATATGCCATACTTGGGAAACACTAGAAGATGGATTCGAGCAGACAAAGGCTCGGGAGACTAAAGGACGAGGAGTCGAAACGAACAGGCAACCCAGAATGGCTTTAAAGCCACAGACAAAGAGCGAACAAGGCAGGCAGTATTGAGGGCAGTGTTGCAAGCAAGTGTTGAGACAAAGTTAGAACAGAGACTGAGAGCTTGAGGGAGTATGTGTACTCAGAGGAAGATTGAAGGGTTCAAGTGAAGCTCTTGTAATTGCATTTGTTGTGTGTGAGGCTCAAACTGAGCTTACTATTGTAAAAACTCTGTTTGAAGACTTAATAGAGAGGCCACCACTGAAGGTTGGACCAGGAGATGTAGCCCAAGAGCATTGGGTGAACTCCTTATTAAATCTGCGGTGTTTTTATATTACAGTCTTTTACTACTTCAAATTCTATGTATTTCGCAATCTAATCGATCCATTGCATAAAATAACATAGGCACATCCATGCACATGAATCTGTAATACCTTATTAATTGTCTTAGATCTCATTTTCAGATTGTGGTATCAGAGCTTTAGGTTGCTAAGGTTAGACAAGCTTGTGCTGGATTGTTGAATGCTAACTAGGTCAAAACTAAAATTAGGAGAAGGAGAACTAGTTGAAGCTAACCCAGAAACAGGAAGAGTCTACCCTAGGGGGAAGATGGTAGAAGAAACTCCCTTGGAATCAAACTCTCAGTTCATGGACAGCTTCCTGACCATGAGAGCCATGGTAGATGAGATGTATGAGAATTTAAGAAAGGTAGAGGTGAAAATTCTTCAACCTCCAAACAAGATAAAGGAATAGAAGAATCCCTTTGAGATGGCCATTCTGAAGGAAAAGGGGAAGGAAAACAGGCTCCTCTATCCACACCTCCTAATAGCCCTTGAAAGAAAAAGAAAACATCTTTGATTAAATTAGATGTTAAATTTGATTTGCCAATATATGATGGAGAGTTGAATGTAGAGAAGCTAGATAATTGGATTAGACAAATTGATGTGTATTGCAGGGTGCAGAATATTGATTCAAACATGAGTAATATTCAGCTGGCCAACCTACGCCTTGGAGGGACTGCCTTTGTAAGGTGGGAAGGCAGGACACAAGCTGACTTGAAGAAGCATGGTAAAATTCTTTATGTCTGGAATGAATTTGTTTTTGCAATTAAAAAACAATTTTATCCACTAGCTTATATGTAGCAAGCTATGATGAGTTGGCAAACTCTTCGCCAATTAAAAGGGCAAAGTGTACAAAGCTACACCCAATAATTTAGAAAAAGAGCTTTGATTCTAAGCATTTCTTTAGACTCACCTGAAACTTTGTTGAAGTATATAGGTGGTCTACACAGTTATTTGATACATACCATTCTCATGTTTAACCCTACTAGCATAGATGAGGTATTTATTCAGGCTACACATCTAGAGGCTAGAGGCAAGAATGTGATCCCAGAGATCGGGGGATCATCAAAACCCACTGCAAGAAAGAACAAGGAAAAGAGGAAGAAGAAGTGGAAAGAGAGGAAGGCAAATGCTGTACAGAAGGCCAAACCTTCATGCACTAACTGCAAGAAGGATGGACATGATGATGAACATTGTTGGTCTTTGCATCCAGAGCTGAAACCCAAGAAATTCGATGGCAAGAAGAAGAAGGTTGCTGCTGTTGTACAGAAATATTTGGGGTCAGACTCAGGTGATGAAACAACGATTGCAACCACAGGTATAAAAGGTAAAGATTCTAAAGCATCTACTAGTAATTCTACACAAACTATTGATAGTGAAGACTATGAGAAGAAAGACATGAGCTTTTTCATATTAGAGTTATTTCCAAGCATCAAAAGATTGATACTTTGTTTGATAGTGGCTCACAAGTAAACTTATTTTCTAAAGAAATTGTGAAAAAGCCGGGATTACTAACCACACCTCACAAGAAGCCATATCCATTAGGTTGGGTATGTGATAAAGCAAAGCTACAAGTGACTAGACAATGTAAACTTAGGTTTGCCATTGGTTCAGCATTTGTAGATGAGGTTGAATTAGATGTAATTCCCTTGGATATACGTGGAATTGTTTTAGGAAGTCCTTACTTGTATGATAGAAAAGCAATTTTATATAGAGCAAAAAATAAGTATCAACTTGTTAAATATGGAATATAATATATTGTAAGAGCTCACAAACTCAAAAATAATTATACTCTCATAAACTCAGGGCAGATGAAAAGGATTGTAAATTCATGCAATCAATTTTTATTGATGGTTGTAAAGGAAAAGAAATCTAATAAAACCAATATATTTGAGGGTTGTGATGCTAAACAGAAAGCTAATTTAGAAAAAGTTGTTTCAGAATATGATATCTTATTTCAAGAACCAAAAGTTCTGCCAACCAAAAGGGAAATTGTACATGATATTAATTTGCAGCAAGATGCTCCATTTCCTAACATCAGAATGTACAAGTTATCTGCTTTAGAAAATGCAGAAATCAAGAAGCAGGTACAGGAGCTGCTCGAGAAAGGGTTCATAAGACCAAGCACATCACCATGCGGATCTCCAATCGTGTTGGTGAGAAAGAAGGATGGTTCGTGGAGGATGTGCATTGATTACTGAGCACTGAACAAAATAACGATCAAGAATCGTTATCCCCTTCCTCGCATAGATGATCTATTGGATCAACTAAAAGAAGTTGTTTACTTTTCCAAGTTGGACCTACGTAGTGGTTTACCATCAAGTCAGAGTAGCAGAGCAAGATGCATGGAAGACTGCTTTCAAAACAAAGCAAGGGTTGTATGAATCGCTAGTTATGCCATTTGGCTTGTGCTCCTGCCACTTTCATGAGGGTTATGAATGATGTACTCAGGCCTTTTATTGATGATTTTGTAATTGTATATTTGGATGATATTCTTGTATTTAGTGAAACATGGGAAGAACATTTGCAGCATGTAAAGCAGACTCTAGATGTTTTGAAAAAGGAAAATGTCTATGTTAAATTATCAAAATGTGAATTTGGTAAAATATCTTTGAATTATTTGGGTCATATTGTAGGGGGTGGTGAATTGAAGATAGAACCCTCTAAGGTTGCAGTCATTGTAAACTGGCCTAAACCCAAGTCTGCTACAAAAGTTAGAAGCTTCCTAGGAGCAACACAATATTGGAGAAATTTTATTGCTAACTTTTCCTTAATTGCAGCTCCCTTACATGCTTTGACGAGATTGAACAAGGTGTTTCAGTGGGGAGGAAAACAGTAGAAAGCCTTCGACACCTTGAAAGAAAAAATTAGTACAGCACCAGAACTAGCATTGCCAAATCTTCAACAACCATTTGAGATCAAAACAGATGCCAGTGATTATTCCATGGGAGCAGTGTTGATGCAACATGGTAAACCCATATGCTACCATTTTGAGACTTTTAATTCTGCAGTAGTTAATTATCCTGCATATGATAAAGAATTGTATGCATTAGTCCATAGTGTGAAGAAGTGGAAACATTACTTAATGGGCAAAGAAACAATAATACATACTGATCATCAACCACTTCAGTACTTGCACTCACAAACTAAATTGTAGCAATCAAGACACTATAGGTGGATAGGTTTCCTATAGCAATTTCATTTAGTCATCAGATATAAAAAGGGCATACACAATAAAGTTGCAGATATGTTGTCCAGACCAATCATAAATGCATCTACTATACTTAAGCATAACTCAGTAATGCATGAAAGCTATATTGAACAATATGCTCAAGATATATACTTTAAAGATGTATATGCAGCTTTAAGTGATGGAAAAAAGGTAGAAGAATTGGATTACTATATTAAGGACCAACTCTTGTATCATTTGGGAAAGCTATGCATTCCACAAACAGAAAGAGTTAACATAATTAGGGAAGCACATACTTCTCTGATATCAGGTCATTTTGGTGTAAGTAAAACAATTGCACAACTACAAAGATACTGCTATTGGCCAAAAATGCATGACACAGTTTCTAGATATGTGAGAGGGTGTACCATGTGTGCTAAAAGCAAGCCCAACAATAGAAAATTAGGCTTGTACACTCCACTTCCAGTTCCTTGTCGTCCTTGGGAAAGTGTTTCCATGGACTTTGTTGGCGGATTGCCTAAATCTAGAAAAGTCATGATTATTTATATGTTATTGTGGACAAGTTCAACAAAATGTGTATTTTAATACCTTGTAACAAACAAATTACAACTGAACAAACATCGAAACTGTTCTTTCAGCATGTCTGGGTGCATTTTGGGTTACCCACTTCCATAGTATTTAATCAAGATTCCCGATTTGTTGGGAAGTTTTGGTCAAGTCTGTGGGAATTGATGGACATCAGACTGAAGAAGAGCACAACCTTTAATCCACAAACAGATGGCTAAACAGAGGTAGTCAACAGGATAGTGATCCAGTTGCTCATGGGTTATTGCAGCAAGCATCCCAAGCTTTGCGATGAACATTTATGTTATGTGCAACATGCTTACAACCGTGCTAAACATTCTTCTACACAAAGATCTCCTTTTGAGACCTGTTTTGGTTTCATACCAAGGTCTCCCTTGGATTTTGTCTTTGAAAAAGACATAGCAGTTGCTGGACACAGTGATGTGGATAAAGCAACCAGATTCATTGAACAGATCCAAGAGATTCACTAGGAAGTGCAAGAACAACTGGAAAAGAGCCAAGCCAAGTACAAGGCAAAGCATGATAAACACCGGGTGGAGCATAGCTTCCAAGTTGCGATCAAGTCTAGTTGTATATCAGCAAGGACGGAATGCAAGGTGAAAGAAAGAAGCTGAAGCCAATAAGGTATGGGCCTTTTAAGGTACTTGAGAAAATTGGTGAGAATGCTTTCCGCCTTGATCTACCAGCATACATGCACATCTATTCAGTAGTAAATGCAGAAAATTTAAGACTGTTTGAACCTTCATTAATTGAAGATCCTGAAGAGCAAAGTCAATTGCCTTCCATTGATGATCTGTTGCCTAAATACCTCAATGAGTTGTAGGAAGATACAGTTTTGGACAAGAAGGTGAGGACTATGCATAGAGGGGATGTTGAGTACCTAAGAATCAGACTCAAAAGTTCAAAACCCAGCAGTGCAAAATGAATAGAGATTAGACAAGTGAGGTAGCTATATCCTCACTTGATTGATGCTTGAAAACCAACTTTTGGTGGTCCAAAAGCCTTTTTCAGTGGGAAGGCTTGATCCAAAATGGATCCAAGAACTCTCTAAGTCTTCATAAACCCTTTTAAAAATCATACCCAAGGCCAAAAATCCTTTAAAAGATTGAAATTATCGCAAGAGGGACACCCTTAGCAGGGCATAAAAACACTATCGGGAGGCCCAAAACTCGTGAAAACGGAGAAAAAGGAGCTATGGGAGGAGGAACAATGGAACACACAGTAGCCATCGGATATGGTCCATAAATGGTCCAGATCTGATCATCAGATCGCTATCGGTGGTGGCTATCGGCGCTTATCGGCAGAGCCCACAGAAAGGTTGCGACTACGATTGGTGGGGAACTCAAGAGCGTTGCGATAGCGATTGGCGGGGTCAGCGGGGACCGTCGATCAAGCACGCATATCGACGGCTCATGTTGCATCACCAAATCGCAATCAACAAATCCAAAGGAGCGGGGGTATGTGTATATGCATATATGCGACTCGATGGACAGACCCGATAAGATTATAAGCCAGATTGCAGGGATTTTGAAGTTTGCTAAACACCAATTTTAATGTGTTTTCACAGTTTCATTTGTTAAACGAAATGCGAAGGGAAAAGCGTTGATGCGATAAGCTGGACCCGAAAGGGTACCTTAAGGCTGTTACATATAATTTCAAGTTCGGGGAAGAGCCATTTCCAATGCATTTTTGTGATTTTAATATATTTACGAAACAGAGGGACATAGCCATTGCGATAAGCGACAACGACCAATAGGCGGACCTGATGGGAGAATAGGGTGGATTTAAGGACTTTTGAAGTACGATATATCATGTTTTTGGCAGATTTTCCCTGTTTTGTGCATATTTCTCTATGTTGATAAAAAACGGCCGCGTTTGGGAATCCGAAGGATTTCAAGGACCCCAGGCACTCTTACGTTGTGGAAATGGTGGCCACCTCCCCTTCAGGTGTTATGCCATACTTGGGAAATGCTGGAAGAGGGATTCGAGCGAATAGAGGCCCGGGGGACTGAAGGACGAGGAGTTTAAACGAACAGACAACCCAGGATGGCTTTAAAGCCACAGACAGAGAGCGAACAAGGCAGACAATATTGAGGGTAGTGTTGCAAGCAAGTGTTGAGGCAAAGTTAGAACAGAGGCTTAGAGCTTGAGGGACTCTGTGTACTTAGAGGAAGCTTGAGGGGTTCAAGTGAAGCTATTGTAATTGCATCTGTTGTGTGTGAGGCTCAAACTGAGCTCACTATTGTAAAAACTCTGTTTGAAGACTTAATAGAGAGGCCACCACTAAAGGCTGGACCGGGAGATGTAGCCCAGGAGCATTGGGTGAACTCCTTATTAAATCTGTTGTGTTTTTTTGTGTTTGTCTAGTATAGTCTTTTACTGCTTCAAAGTCTATGTATTTCACAATTTGATCGATCCATTGCATAAAATAACATAGGCACATCCATGCACATGAGTCTGTAATTCCTTATTAATTTTCTTAGATCTCATTTTCAGATCAATTGATGCAGTGGTTTGTTTTGGTGATGGAGTCTAATCCCAAATAGTTACGTGCTTATAGTGGCTGGGGGATTGTCGTTTTTTGGGAGCCTATTAATGATCGTCTTATTAATGATCTTTTTGTGTTCATGCTTTGAGGAATGATGATACTTTCAGGCCTCTTATTGACCGCCAGGAGGCATGGACGCAGATAAAATCTTTTTCTAGACACTTTTTTGTTTCTATGTTATGGGATGTAATTCTGATATATGGGCATCATTGATTGATTGATTTGGGCCACAATCGACCATGGGATGGTGCGAGGCACCCGCCTAATATTTTTCTATGATAGAAGTCTACATAGGTGTTTTTTTATCCCTGGAAGCAGTTTCTCGATTACATATATGTCGTCTTTTAAGATGACATTAATATAAGCATAACTGGTTTTCTGGATTGGTTGGTAGTTTCTGGATAACTTTCCCTTCTTTCATGGTTGAAAGGTAAATTGATGAATTTATCTGACTTTTTTCAAATCTATGGGAGGTTGGTGGACTTCTTAGAGCACATTGGAATTGTCCAACTGTCATGACAGACATGTTGACACCCCCAGATTGGCGTTAATGACATAAATTCCCCAAGAAAGAGCAATTACTTTACCAATTGGTAACAACTTAATAACTAAAGTAAATTGTTTCTTTATTTTCATGTGTTTGGAAAATTTTTGCTCTTGCACTTTACTAACTAAAAATGACTAAATTTCAAATTATGATATATGCATAAGCAATGTGTTTTCAAATTATGATATATGCATAAGCAATGTATTTTTCTTGCAGTTCTTGTGCCAAAAAACCCATGAGAGGTCAACGAGGTTGGTTAATGCAAGGCGATGTTACAACCCTAATGAGCCTCATAAATGGGTAATTATATGGGCTCATTTTACCTCTTGATCTAGTCAAATCAACCATTCTCTTAGCTTATTGTATTATTTTTTGATTATATTTATGCTTATAGAGTGAGTTGAGTTAGTTATGATGACATGTGGTCTAATATATGTTTAATGCAGATTATTGATGATTTTTGTGGTCAAATTCAAGGATACAGTGGACAAATGGCAGCAATAACTCGAAGTGGACAAAGGAGAGGGCTTATAGGAAGGAATCCCCCTCATTTATTACTCCCCACTTCGAATTCCCCTTCATTCAACTCAGAGTACAAGCAGCCAAGTCATGCATTAGCAGGCAGCCGAGAAAGTGGAGGATGACTGATGATTATCTTGAGTTTTGGGAGCCAAGCCTCCCTAATTTTAATGAAGTTGTTGGTAGCTTCATTTGTATAAGTAGAGAGGCCTAGGGCCTCACTAGGGTCGAATTTTTGTAGGATTTTTTGTTGCAGTTTTGCTTATGTAAACTCTGCTCAACTTTGAGCTTCTTATTTTGACAGTTTCATGTAATCTTGTTATTGTTTTGAGAATAAAGATGGAATCCTTTTTGAGTTAGCACTGAGTTACCTTAGAGGGTTGAAGCTCTTGGGTTAGGGCCCAATCCAAGCAGCCAAACTCCTCTTTTCTTGTATTTGTATGTTTCATTTCAGTTTGTAGATTAGGTTGCTATTAGATGTATTGTTTTTTGGTTAAGAATAGGTTGCTTTTGATGATTTAGTAGTTTGCCTCCATTTGTGCTTTCTATAGTAGGTTAAGCAGTGATAAAGAAAAGATTCAGAAGGTTAGAAATAATTCCTTGGCCTCTCGTCCTCCCTTTGGGACAATGAATTGAGGCAAAGACCCTCTTGCTGCCCCAAAAACACAGATTTTCCTCATTCTAAGGACTTCTAGTGTTTGCAGCTTCTTAGTTAGTCGATAGACTAAGTTTTGCTTTGCTTCAGAACTTCTTCGTCATGCTTATTTCCTTATTTACAATAGTTTTCTTTCATGCTTTCCTTTCCTGCAGTAGTTATCAACATTTCCTTTCATAGATCATAGTTTACTTTGATACAAAAACTCTGCTTTTTTGATGCACTTATTTCATTGCTTGCTAAATCTCATTGGTTGACTGACAGTTGTTTATGCAGCAGATATCTTCTAGCAGCAGGCCAGCCTATCATCCATCCCATACTCCATCTGATCCATGCCCTATAGGTCACCCAAGTCTCCCCTCAATTCTGCCTTAGTTTCCTGCATTTTCCATAGACTTTCCTCTCTCTTCTTGAGCAAATCCAACCATATTGCTCTCTCCTAATTATTCTTGGTAGACCCTAGGTGCCCTAACACTTCATTCTAGCCTTCATCCACCTTTTCCACCCACTCTCACACCTTCAAAACAGTCAAAACTGCTCTCGGCCTCCTCCTGTAGGCCTCCTGTAGAATGCTATTTTTCCTCCCGTAGATTTCCCGTGTCCTCCTGTAGATTTTCCTGTAGGCTTTCTTTTGAAGGCCGAGTTTGGGAAAATCCTCTAGAAGGCCACCTGAGACTTCCTAGGACCCATCTACACCATCCTACATCCTCTCAAGCCTTAAAATCTCCCTCCATCACCACTTATTCGCTGCCACATTCATAGACAAATAAATTACATGCATGACAAATTCACATAAAAATCCAAAAAGATGTCTTTTGCTCATTTACTACCAGAAATAGCTTAATTAGATGTTGTTTACTTCCTTGAGTAGGTAATGGCATTCTTTTCATGGTTTTCATAGTGCTTTCTGCAAAAGTAGGATTAATTGGTTAACTAGGATTTCCTTGGTTTGCTTTACATTTCAGTCTTTCTTTCTGCAAGTAGAATAGCATCTGTAGAGTAATCTCTCTTTTTCCTTTCATCATATAGAGCTTCTTCTGGAATCCATAGAAGTTGGCTTGAGCTCCTAGTGATCTTGTGCTGGCTGACCAAGTGACAACCTGTAGTAAAAACTAGTACTTGTGCATACAACACTGTCGCTTCCAAGTTTGTTATGAACTACCGGGTTGAAAAGAGTAAAGTAGGAAGCCTAGGAGTTGCAACATTATTGTTGCAATACTGGTGCTCACCACTTTTTGGCGCCATTTCCGGGGAAGCATCAGAGTATTCTGTGCTTACTGCTTTCTTCTGTTTCTTATTGCAACATTCTTCTAATAGATTATTTCAAGCAAAAGTAGAGTAGTCATTTCCTTCCTTTCAGTTCTACATTTCCTTGCTTTCCCCTTCAATTCTGCGAATTTCCATTTCAGCAAGTCCATTTCAGTTAGTTGCAATTTGTTTTGTTCAATCAATTTTAGTTTACAGGTACTTTCAATGTGGAGAAAAAGAAACAAAAACCAACCAAAAATATTTCCTTTCATGCCTCATAGGAATAGAGATAATTCAGGAAAATCCTTGCCCAACACTCCCACTGCTTCACACAGCCAACCTTACCTCTTCTTTGGTGGCTGTGATCAAGAAGAACCCTTAGGTGAATAGCCAGACATATTTGAAGAACCTATAGGGGAAGAAGAAGAAGAAAACATTCCTTTGGAGCCAATGGCTGAACACATAAATTCTAGGGGGAATGGAGAAAGAATAGAGGGTACCTTTTCCATTAAGGAGACCAATGGGGACACCAAAATGAAGAATATAAGCCCTTCCGACCTACCTCATTTCCATGGTATAACTACAGAAGATTCTGACACCTTTTTGTTTAAGTTCGCTGTTATCTGTCGAACCTATGACTATGAAGAAAAAGAGCAAAAATTGAAATTGTTCCCTTCTACTCTCAAGGATGCAGCATTACGCTGGTTCATGGGATTACCTAGCAATAGTATCACAACTTGGGCTCAGATGTAGCAAGCCTTTAACAACAAGTATCAAGACTATTGTAGGTCAAAAGATACTAAAGAAGAAATTTTCCGAATGACCATGGGAAGTGATGAATCCCTGGAGGACTATGAAGAGAGGTTCCAACTCAGTTACAAAAGGGTTGGGTGTACACTTGACCCTGAATCTCTGAAGTTGGTTCTGCTTAGGGGAGTTCGGGAAGATTTTTTAGATACCCTCCATCTATTGGCTGAGGGAGACATCTACCAACTATCCTATGAAGACATAAAGACTATTTTTAGAAACCATTCTAGAGCAGCCAGAAAGAAAGGTAGGGGGAGTCAACCCATAGCTAGTACCTCTACTTCTAATTCATCCACTAAAGGAGAAATTGGAAACATGATAGAAGACTTTAAGAGTGAGATGCTACAGACTCTTGCCATGCAAATGGATACCTTGCATATCAAAAGGAAATAAGAGGAAGTAGAGAGGGCTTTGGCCATCTTTTGCCCTAGATGCACTAGGAGGCATCCTAGAAATGAATGCCCATTGAACTCTATAGAGGTTTGTTCAGTCTGTGAAGAAAATCATTCTACAGAGAAGTGCCCTTCCTTACCCGAACTTAAAGCTGTATATGAAGGGGCCAAGGGAGTCATTGAACAACTCTATTACATAAACCAAAGAAGGCTGCATGGACCTAGACCATACCAGTAGGGGATGCAAGGGACATCCCAGGCATACTACAACCCCAACCAAGTCACTTCCATACCTTCTTGGGGCCCCCCTGCTCATTCTTCTTGGTCCACATCTCCTCCTTGGTCCTTCACATCTCAATATCATGCCCAACTAGCCACCCATTCATTTCAATCCTATGCTCAGCCACCACCTCAGTGGAATGCACCTCATCAGGGGTGGAGGCCCCAATACAACTCTCTTCCCGATCTTTTGCCCCCACCACCTGCCCAACCACAACCATTACCTCTCACTCCACCAAAGCAACCCCGAATGCCTGCCTAGCCGAATCCGAACTCGAACAACAAATAGGCTCAGCAAGTGTATAGTGGAGAACCATCATGCCCAACTTATGCTGTGGAGATTCAGAAAATTAACTTATGATCTGGGAAATTTCTCCCAGATAGTTAGCCTCCACCCAGGGAGGTTGAAGAAGATAAAGAGGAAAGTGAACCTAAAGCAATTCCACCCTTTCTTGAGAGACTATCCATGACAATTCAGCCTACCCCAGAATAATTTGAACTCTTGGGGGAATTGAAACATCTATGTGTGAAGATACCACTTCTCCAAGCCATAAAGGATGTGCCTAGCTACAATAGGTTGATCAAAGAGAAGTGCTTTAGGCATCCAAGGAGGCGCAAGAGAGATGCCCCAACCATCAATGTCATAGATCAGTTGTCCGACCTAGTGCTTGGGCAGGTAATTTGTCCAAAATATCTAGACCCTGGAAGCCCAGTAGTTGATGTTCACATCAATGGCACCATGATCCCACACACCTTGATTGATCTGAGAGCTACCATTAATGTGATGACAAAGGACACAATGCTCAAAATAAACCTTCAGGGTTCCTTGAGGAAGACCACAACCGTGCTACAGCTAGCAGACCACTCCACTGTGACCCTTGAGGGGATTGTGGAAGATGTGATGTTCTCCATTGATTCTTGGGAGTACCCTACTGATTTCTTAGTTCTCCAGCTGAAGGAAAAGCTCACTGGGTATCCTCTCATTCTGGGAAGACCCTGGTTGGCTACCGTCGATGCCTACATTAACTGTCGAGCTGGGAATATGACCATAAAGAATAGGCATATGTCCAAGCAGTTAATCCTATATCCTCCTGCCCAACCTTTGTTAGAACATGATCTACCTCTCTGGTTGGAGGAGGAAGATGAGGATGAAGTCTATTCTACACCGCTTTGTGCATTAGAAATCGCCATGGGGGGGAAACAACAAAATGAGGATGATATGATTGAAGATCTGATTCAAAATCCACCTCCCAGTGTATCGCCATTAGAGGACATAGTCAGAGAAACCCAAAACAACCCCTCAACTGATCTATGTGCAGCCGACTCCACTTCTCTTCGTGTTAGGAATATAGAGTTCGGGCCAGAAAGAACCTTGAAAAACAATCCATCCCTATCTACTTCCCAGGAGAAGGAATTGTGTAGCCTGCTGAGAAAGCACTTAGATGACTTTTCCTGGAGTTATAAGGAGATGAAGGGAGTGCAACCTTCAGTCTGTACTCATCATATATACATCAAGGAGGGTTGCAAGCCAGTCAGGCAACCTCAAAGGAGGATGAATCTAGCAGTTAAAGATATTGTTAAGGAAGAACTGCAGAAATTGCTTGATGCAGGATTCATTTATCCCATCTCTGACAGCGAATGGGTCTCTCATTTGGTGCTAGTGCCAAAGAAAAATGGTAAGTGGAGAATCTGTGTCGACTATCAGGAATTGAACAAAGCCACCAAAAAGGGCCATTTTACTTTACCTTTCATAGACCAAGTGTTAGACGGTCTGGCATGGAAAAAGTTTTTCTCTTTCCTAGATGGTTTCAGTGGGTACAATCATATTCAGATCAGCCCAAAAGACCAAGATAAGACTACTTTCACTTGTCCTTGGGGTACCTTTGCATACTGGGTCCTTCCTTTTGGTTTGTGTAACACTCCAGCCACTTTCCAAAGAGCGGTACTGAGTATATTTTCCGAATTAGTTCGTGATGCAGTAGAGATATACATGGATGACTTTACTCCTTATGGCTATGACTTTCAGGAAGCTTTATCTAACCTAGGAAAATTTATAGACAAGTTTATTAAGATGAACCTGTCCCTCAGTTTGGAAAAAGGTGAATATTTGATGACTGAAGGGACCGTGCTAGGTCATGCAATATCTCAACAAGAATTGCAGGTGTACCCCAACAAAATTTCCATCATCTAAAGGGTCCCACCTACTCAAAAGGTGAGAGATGTCAGAAGTTTGCTAGGCTTATCTAGGTATTACCAGAGATTCATTAAATATTTCAGCAAGCTAGCCTCTCCGTTGTTTGGCCTTTTAGGTAAAGATGTCCAGTTCATATGTTCAGAAAACTGTCAAGAAGCCCTAGATACCTTGAAAAGCAAACTCGTGACTGCCCCATTTTTGAGAGGCCCAAACTGGGACCTACATTTCCACATTCAAACTGATGACAAAGAAATAGGAGCAGCCTTCGGACAAATTGATGACAAGTTGCCTTATGCCATATACTTTATCAGCAAAAACTTGTCAAAAGCAGAGTTAAACTATACAGTGACCGAGAAGGAGCTCCTAGCTGTTGTGCATTCCTTAAACAAATTAAGACATTATATCACAGGCTATCAAACCTTTGTGCACATTGATCATGCTGCAATTAGATATCTAATGAATAAATCGGATGTAAATGCTCGCATTATTAGATGGTTGCTTCTACTGCAACAGTTTGATTTGACCATTGTTGATAAGCCTGGTAAAGAAAATGTTGTTGCTGACTTTTTGTCTAGAGTAACTTTGCCTATAGGTGAAGAAGGAATGGTGGATGATCAAATGCCAGATGAACACCTGTTTGCTATCTCAGTACCCTCTCCATGGTTTGCTAATATAGCAAACTACTTGGTTTCAACACAGTTCCCACCACACCTGTCCTCAAAAGAGAAGAGCAAGATAGTAAGGAAAAGTGCCCATTTCACCTAGATTGGGGGCAATCTCTTCAAAATTGGCCCAGATCAGATCTTGAGAAGATGTGTCAGGGAGGAGGAGGTCTTTGACATCCTCCTGAACTGTAATGACGACCTTATGGAGGTCATTTTGCAACAAAAAGAACTGCCTTCAAGATACTGCAAGCAAGCTACTATTGGCCCACTCTTCATCAGAACGTGAGGAGATATACCAGCCAGTGTGATCGGTGTTAAAGGATGGGGAAACATACTCTAAAGGATGAAATTCCCATGCAGCCTCAAGTGACCTTTGAGCCATTTGAGAAGTGGGGCATGGACTTTATGGGGCCTATCGGCCCTCCTTCAAAGTAGAAGCAATACATCATAGTGTGCACCAATTACCTGACAAAGTGGACAGAGACAAAAGAAATCAAAGCAGCGATAGAGGAAAAAGTAGTTGAATTTTTGAGAGAAAACATATCGACAAGTTTGGATATCCAAGAGAGTTGGTCACAGATCAAGGCAGCCAGTTCACTTCCAATTTGATTGAATACCTGCTCACACATCATAAAATCAAGCACGGGACTTCCACCCCTTACCATCCACAAGCCAATGGGCAGGTGAAGGTCACTAACAGAGCATTGGAAGGGATCCTGACAGAGGTAGTGAGAAGTAGCAGAAAAGACTGGGCAGACAGATTAGTAGAGGCCACTTGGGCCTACAACACCACATGGAAGACTACTACAGGGTTCACACCCTATGAGCTGGTCTATGGGAAGAAGACTTTGCTGTCAATAGAATTTGAATTCAATACCCTGAGGATGGCAGCTCAACTGGACCTATACCTCAGCCATGCACAGAAAGAAAGATTACTTTAGCTCAACGCACTAGATGAACACCGAATGCAGGCCCTTCTCCATACAGAGGTAGTTCAGCTTCAGAGGAAGATATGGCATGCCAAAAACATCAAAGAAAATCAATTTCAAGAGGGAGATTGGGCACTACTCTATGATTCAAGATACTAAGATTTCAAAGGCAAGCTGAGGACCAGATGGCTGGGACCCTACATGGTGGAGAAATGCAATGACAATGGTTCAGTTCTAATCAGAACCATTGATGATGAAGCCATCCCCATGCTTGTTAATGGACACCAGTTGAAAGTCTACAAGAAACCCTTCTCCAAGCGAGAGTTCAATGAAATATTGAATAAGTTAGTGATGGTAGTAGAGCATGTCTTAGCCTCCAGTTTACCCACTCACTGACGAAAAAGAATAATAATAATAATAATAATGACTCAAGTGAAAACCTCCATGAGGCACTTGAGTCCCATCATTGGGTTGAAAATCTCTTTTGGGGCTGCCCAGTGGTGTCAAAGAGAAAAAAAAAAAAAAGAAAAAAGAAAAAAAAAAAAAACGAAGAAGAATAAAGAAGATAAGATCCCTGGGTGAAAACCTTCCTTGGAGGTGCCCCGGGTAGGAACCTAGGGTGAAAACCTCCCTGAGGCCCCCTGGTTATTTTCAAAAAAAAAAAAAAGAGGAAGAAAAGAAAAAGAAAAATAGATTTCCAGTTGTATTGCAAGTTTTCAAGAGGACTACAGGAGGCAGAAGAAGGTGCCAAGGGAGCTCTAAGACCAATACCAGCACTTATCCTACCTTCCCTCACCTTTCTCCATCATTCTTAGCATTCTTTCCACCTCACTGTGCTTCTTTTTCGAAAACTGTGTTTTCTACAGGAGGCTCCTGTAGAAATTATAGAGAGCCATAAATGGATTTTAAAGGCAGTTTGAGGAACAGGGAAGCTTCATAAAGGATTTATAAATCCTCCTGCAGTCTTCAAACCTATCTTCCATCATCTCTAGACCCGCATCACATCCCAAGCATCATTCTTCTTCCTGCCAAAATAAAAAACACTTTTTAGAAAAAGAAAAAAAACAAAGAAATAAGGAAGGGAACAACACCATTCACCTCACCTGAAGCTTACCCTTTACCTCTCCATCTCTATCTGCATTTTTGGCATCATCCTCATAGCTCCAAGCACAGAAAAAGCTAAAATTTCAAAGGGAGAAGCAGCTACAGGAGCTCCTGTAGGAATTCCTGTAGCAGCTGATCCCACTAAAATCTAGCATCAGCAGCATGAGGGTGCAAATATGAAGGTTGAAGCAGACACCTGAAGATCAAATCTAGCCAGAGAGGAACTTGCACAAAGCACAACCACATATCAGCAACTAGACAAGCATGCAACAAAGGGAAAAGCCATAGCACCTCACAGCAAATGAATTCGAATCTTAGGTAAGTAACTAACCCGCTCCTATGTTTATATCTCTATAATTAGAGGGCATGCAACAACAACGAGATGGTTGAGGTTGGTTGAGGATGAGGTGGCCAGTTCACTTGGTCACCTTCATCCAGTAGACTTCACTCATCTGAAGGTGTCACCACACGTGTGCTTAGTCAAACTCAAGAGAGATGTCGAGGATAGGTAGTGGAGGCGGTGTGAACTCCAATGCAATCATGAGGGATGATTACAAGGAAAGGGAAATGACGAAAAGGTAGGTGGGGACCAACTGTTCGAATGGGGCTAACATACATCTCCCCCTCCATCACCGCAAGTATCCATAAAAATCCATAAGTACTCCTCGCCGAAGCACTCTCACCACCTTTCTCCTTCATTATCTCCTCGAAACTCCACTCCTACTACCTTCTCGTGCCCCCACAAGCCTTGTAACCATTGTTCTCCACTAATCTCTCTCATATCCCTGCTCTCGAAGTTTTCTATAGGAGCACTTATAGGTTCTACAGGAGAACCTACAGGAATCCTACAGGAGCGCTGGCAGTGTTCTACAGGAGGGCCAGTAAGCTATTTTAGAGAGGGAAAACATGGTCTTTAGCACAATTCTTGGGCTGAAGAGGTAGATTCTTGGCGTACCTCCATTGAATACCAAAATATGCAGCAGTGGTTTAATTTTGAGGAGAAAATAAAACTTTTGGGTCGATGAAATTCATTAAAATATTGTTGTTTATTTCTTAAAAAAAAAAACACAGTCTCTGTCTCTTTGTTTTTCTTCCCAAAAAAATAAAAAAATTGTTCTCTCCATTTACATAGATGGTTTCCCAAGGAAGCATACACAAAATGGCAGGTGGTTTCATGAGGAAGGAGCCCACCAACTCCTCCAGGCTCCATGCACACCCCCAAGTAGTGGACATATTCGCAAGAGCCAATTGGATGAACTTTTTTGAGAAATTCTAAGGGTTTGATGAGGAAATTGCTCAGGAATTTGCCCACTATTTTGTTGCTCACTCCAGAACACATGCCACTATCACCTTTAGAGGCCTTTCCATGGAGATAACCCTTGAATTTATTAGTAGGGTCACTACCCTTCCTCTTGGGTTGCCTTGGAGTAAGGATGAAAAACCAATTGGCCAGGCTGCCAAGAAAAACTTCTTTCAAAATAATGAAACCCCTGTAGAAGATAAGAATGGCATGAGAAGGGCTAGCATACCATACCCTTGGGATGAGGTTAGCTATCAAATAATCAATTATATTTCCTGTGAGGGGAGGTACATCATTGTCTATGGTTACCACTTTAGGATCATGCATGAATTAAGGCATGGCATGGACACTCCAGCCCCTCGGAAGCTCAACATCCCTTACTGGTAGTGAGGAGGAAGAGCAGCAAGGGGAGAAGGTGAAGAAACTGATGGTTTAGAAGAACAATAAAGGGGGTAGGCAGAAACTTAGATAGAGGAGGAGAAACCTAAAGAAATGGAGCAGGAGGAACCAGAGAAAACAGAGACAGAGAAAAAGACAAAAGGAGGAGAAGAAGGGGCATGAAGGACAGAAGTGTCCCCTGAGACTCTAGAAAGAGAAGTAGTAGCTGCTCTCACTGCCCTCAGCACACTAATTAAACCAAAAAAAAAGAGGAAGAGGCAAACCTCGATGTATTTCAGGGCTAGGAAGAGCACAAGGATCAAAACAGGGAAACCCTAGCCTTCTTCTAAAGTGCCAGTTATTATTGAAGATTCACCCTCTGCCCAAGGAAAAGAATTTCCTTCCAAGGCACCTATCACTTATGGAAGGGGGACTCCTAGGTCTCCCACATGGAAAGAGAAAGTAGAACTACAGGCCTGAAAAACAGTTCTACACGATGCATAGATTGTTCTTCAAGAGACACTGTCAAAACTACAGGAGACCCAGAAACTTGAAAAAAGGGTAGAAGGACAGCCACAGGGAAAGGAGGAAGCAACAGAGGCACAAGAACCTGACCCCTAGCCTAGTCTTGGCTCTTACTACAATCTTCTTGAGGGGGGGCAGAATAATTCCACAAAAAATTGCAATTCCACTATTCTCTGAATTGGAGAAAGAAATAATAAGGACCCATAGGTGGATGCAAATAGCCAAATCCAAGGGAATTGAGGATATTGGCCATATGGAGAATAATCTTAGAGAAATGGGCAGAGAATTAAGTGCTAGCAGAGACAGGGAAGCAATCACAAGAAACCACTTTGAAACTGAAAATGCATTATTAAGGAGGCAACTACAAGAAAAAGAGACCTAGTGGGCATGCATGGCTAGCTGGTCCATGGAGGCATTGCAATGTAGGACACCAAAAAAATCCTATGGCCTATATCTCAAAGACCAATGAATGCAATTTTAGATCAATACTTTGGCACAAAGAGGCACAATGCCTTTCCAAGATTACAGGCAGTTTATGGAACTATGTGACTAAAGCACATCCAAAGATAAGGCAAAAATGACAGAATTCTATCTGCATAACATGGCCCTCACATACATGAATGTGTGGGACCCCAATGCTAGACTAGGGGACCTGCAACTAATGGCCATGGCCTCATGGATGAACCATGAAGAGTTAATGGCAGCAGAAATAAGAAAGTTGATGATAAAGGAACAAAACAAGCCCTTAATGATCAGAGCTGAACCATTAGACCCCATGGCACTCATCAGCACACATAACCTACTTGCACATAATCCTTAGATTTCCCCTAGGTACATCAGTGATCAGGCACAAGCCAAAGCACATTTTGAGGATATGGAAAGATTACTTGGGTATGACTGTGTGCATGCTTGTATGAGGAGATGGAACACCTTACCACATAGTCTACAGATTAGGAGTATCATTCCCCAATGAAGATGAAAGAGGCATTAAGGAAAGTTCCAATGTACAAATGCTCCATGCAGAGGCTGAAGGTCAATTGGATTGGCCTCAAATTGAGTCCCCCACTGCTACTAGGAATGTTAGAAGGTAGAAAAGAAGAAGAAGAGCAACAACAGTGGGAAGAGGTAGACAGGAAGGCAGGATTCTATGATAGGGAAGAGGAAACCACATCAGAAGCATGGGATGCTAGAGAGGCCACCAGGGCCATCAAAGATGAGGAGATGGATTAAGTTCCTCAGAGGATGAGCAACACTTTCAGTGGGGGGTGATGATGAGCCTCATAAATGGGTAATTATATGGGCTCATTTTACCTCCTAAACTAGTCAAATCAACCATTCTCTTAGTTTATTGTATGATTTTTTGATTATATTTATGCTTATAGAATGAGTTGACTTAGTTATGATGCCATGTGGTCTAATATGTGTTTAATGCAGATTATTGATGATTTTTGTGCTCATAGTCAAGGATACAGTGGACAAATGGCAGCAATAACTCGAAGTGGACAAAGGAGAGGAATTATAGGAAGGAATCCCCCTCATTTATTACTCCCCACTTCGAATTCCCCTTCATTCAGCTCAGAGTACAAGCGACCAAGTCATGCATTAGCAGGCAGCCGAGCAAGTGGAGGATGACTGATGATTATCTTGAGTTTTGGGAGCCAAGCCTCCCTAATTTGAAGGAAGTTATTGGTAGCTTCATTTGTATAAGTAGAGAAGCCTAGGGCCTTACTAGGGTCGAATTTTTGTTGGATTTTTTGTTGCAGTTTTGCTTATGTAAACTCTGCTCAACTTCGAGCTTCTTATTTTGACAGTTTCATGTAATCTTGTTATTGTTTTCAGAATAAATATGGAATCCTTTTTGAGTTAGCACTGAGTTACCTTAGAGGGCTGAAGCTCTTGGGTTAGGGCCCAATCCAAGTAGCCAAGCTCCTCTTTCCTTGTATTTGTATGTTTCATTTCAGTTTGTAGATTAGGTTGCTGTTAGATGTATTTTTTTTGGTTAAGAGTAGGTTGCTTTTGATGATTCAGTAGTTTGTTTCCATTTGTGCTTTCTATAGCAGGTTAAGCAGTGATAAAGAAAAGATTTAGAAGGCTAGCAAAAATGCCTTGGCCTCTCTTCCTCCCTTTGGGACAATGAATTGAGGCAAAGACCCTCTTGCTACCCCAAAACACAGATTTTCCTCATTCATAGGACTTCTAGTGTTTGCAGCTTCTTAGTTAGTTGATAGACTAAGTTTTGCTTTGCTTCAAAACTTCTTCATCATGCTTATTTCCTTATTTACAACAATCTTCTTTCATGCTTTCCTTTCCTGTAGTAGTTATCAGCATTTCCTTTCATGCATCATAGTTTACTTTGATACAAAAAATCTGTTTTTTTTATGCACTTATTTCATTGCTTCCTAAATCTCATTGATTGACTGACAGTTGTTTATGTAGCAGATATCTTCTAGCTTCCAAGTTTGTTACGAACTACCAGGTTGATAAGAGTAAAGTAGGCAGCCCAGGAGTTGCAGCATTATTGCTGCAATACTGGTGCTGACCAAACCCCAGTAAGGTTTGATTTCTTGAAAGTGGCCAATGCACGAGAGAATTGAACCTTGCAATTCTCTCGTGAAATAAAAATTATTTTACCAATTGGTAACATCTTAATCCCCAAAGTGAATAGTTGATTTATTTTCACGTGTTTGGCAATATTTTTCCCTTGACATTTTACTAACTAAAAATAACTAAATTCAAATTATGATATACGCAGAAGTAACGTGTTTCTCCTATTGCTCTTGTGGCCACAGGAGCTTCAATCTCTTCTTTCTATATGGACCACCATTTACTATTAGTATTAGTCCCTGCCATCTGAAAATGGCATGGGACTATAGTAATCGAAATTTAGAAGTTAGTATTAGTTCAATTGCTTTTAGGCAAAGTTTTTAGGTTGATACTGCATTACATGTTTTACACTGCATTCTGTTTGGCGGTCTTATTTGGACTCTTCTTGATGCAGAGAGACAAAACCATATCATATATTTATCAGTTTCTCTACATTACCAAACTGGTTGCTTGTCATTTTGAAACTGGTGAACTAATGTAAGCATTACTCAATAACATTAAATGCTAGTTCATAAACAACTGCTACTGAGGTATTAGTACATTTCAGTCTAGAGACAGGTCATCCCCTGTCGTGTCAAAATTTCCCTGCCACGTAAAATTTGTAGTTTGCATGATCAACCGACTTTACTTCCATGCCTTAAAATGAAAGCAAAGAAAAGCATCTGTTAAGATGAAAAAAGCATCTCCAATACAAAGACACAATACAAAGACACAGAAAGTATTGACGCAATACAAAGACACAGAATGCGCTGACCTCTACCTCTGCATAATTTCGTTTTGCATTGTGTTTTTCAGGAACTACAGCTACAGACCAGCACATGGACTCCATCCAAGAGCTACGGTGTTGTTGGTAGAGCACCCTGACATGGAGCTGTTGGCAGAGCACCTGGATATGGAGTGGCCACTATTCCGTACACCCTTATATGGAGTGATTCCTGTTCTGCATAAGTCAGCCAAAATCAAGGCGTATAGCCCTGTTCAAATGAGAAAAAACAAAACAAATATAAGAAATTAGGCAAGAGAAAGGAAGACTTAGAGGGAACCAAAGTATGTTGTATTCTTGTTATGTTTTTTTTTTTATCCTATTAGACTTTGACACTTTGAATAGTAGAGAATAAAACAACAAATTTTCTTTGGTTTATGTGATTCAAATGCAAATTTTAAAATTATCCTCCCTGCCTAAGAACAAGAAAAGTTCATATAGCGATTTACTGTTTCCGATGATGTGGTGAAGTGTTTGAGACTAAATTTCCCATGTTTTATTTTAGGTCTCAGATAGTAGTTTGTCCTTTGCAGTCAACAACTCTTCCTGCATCACCAAAATCCTGCACGAAAACATACAATTCAATTTGTTAATCCTTGAAAGTCCTTTAAAACATAAGCATACACTCACAACTTTGGCACAGTACCCAGAGTTTATCGCCAGGTCTGGTGAGAAATGGAAGAGTGCATTAATGAATGACTCATCCCTAGAACTTAAGGCCCCAGAGAAGAAGCATAAAGATCAGCCTGTCTCAGCACTGTCTCGGCGTCTTAGATTAATACACTCAAATTCAACAATTAAATTTGAACTGTTATCTCACTGTAAGTATGTGCGTCTTAGATTAATACACTCAAATTCAATAATTGAATTTGAACCACGATCTCACTGCAAGTATGTGTTAATTGAATTTTACACGCAGGGATGCATTTCAAAAATAAAAGAAACTACCAAACCACCTCTCCCTTCGGTCGAGCGGTCTCAGTGAGCTTGCCTCTGCTAGCCACGATTCCTCAGGGGTTCTTGTTGTGCAGGCCTATGACTGCTATTTTTGTTTGTCTTTGTTTCTGGTGAGGCTATCTCTGTTGTTGCCTTTGCTGCGGTTGCGCGGGTGGTTGTCTAGATGAGGAGTGTTTTCAGAAGCAAGGCAATAACTAGCTAGCTTGCAAATACCTTACCCATGAGGAGGAGTGGCATAAACAAAGGTGGCAAATCCGCTCTTTTCTGGTCTTATTCCCAATCCCTGATCAAATTCCAAGCGCAAATCCTAAATATCCAAAGGCAAAAATGCTATGATCGAATTGCAAGCGCGGATCCTAAATAACGAGATGCAAAAATGCCATGGTCGAATTCCAAGCGTAGATCCTAAATATCCAGATGCAAAAATTCCAGGGCAAGCAAGTTGAAACAATCGTTGCTATTGCGATTTTGATAAGCTTGTGTTTTCACGTTTTTTATTTTCTCTTACCACGTGGTCGTCTCCTTCAGAGACATGAAGACAATTTTTATTTTCATGCGTCATGTTTCATTTTCCTCAAACACATGAAGACAGATTTCGTTTTCTATGAGAATGCCACGTTTCATTTTCTTTCTCTGACCATGTGGTTTCTTCTGCCAACAGGAGTCTACTTTATTTGCGTCAAGATTTCTGGGATTCTGCAACCGCAAGCAAAAATCATGAAAAAAGAGGTAGCAGGAAAGTTTATTTTTTTTTAATTCTTAATTTATACATTATTATTAAAACAACTTTCTCAATTTATGAGAATGTTATGGTGGAGTGGTGTGTAAGCATACTTTAAAGATTATTCCAGTTGACAGATATTGGAATTGCAACTAGGATTAACCCTGCATTAATAACACAAAAAATGTGATGATAAATGTTTATATTGCAGTAATATTCATGTCAAAAAATTTTGATATTGTGATGAATGGTGACTTCAATACGATAACCAAATGATGAAAAAACGTTTTAATTTGTGACCAAATAGCAATCAAAAAATCATGTTGAAAGGGAAACCAATGAGTGAATGTATTTGCCTGAATTCCATCACATATAACATCTTACGTGTAAAGTTATCACATGCAATATTGCTAAGTAATTATACGTATAATGCTAGGGTGTTTTTACTTGCTCTTTGCGCCATTCTTGTGCTCCTTTTGTCTACAGCAGTGAATGCACCAATTGATCAAGCAAAATCACTTGATAGCTGGGATGATACGCAATATTAGTCCCTCAATAGATTTATTCAAGGTATTGATTCGTGATATAAAGCCATGAAGGAGTGGCACTAATGTGTTTACCAACAACGGGTGTTACTAGCCATAGGTCAGGAATGGGCCTTAAGGTTGGGAAGGTAGATCCATTACAAGATAACCTTAGAGTTATACTCTTCTAACACTTTTAGACATTATTCCTACCTCTATTGGACTTCATCACACTGTTCAGTGCAATCAATTTACCCCCCCAGCAATTTCCCCCACTCTACATCGGGCAATTGAAGTGCCCAGTTCCCAGCCCTCTCTTAAATAACTAGTGGGGATAGGAAAAGTACGAGTTATGGTCGTCTGTAAATAACCAGCATCGAATTTGAGGGGAATTTGAAACTCACTTGCCTTAGCGGACTTAGCCCTTTTTCATAATAGAGGGTACCACTGGCCCACTAAATGAATAAGGCGAGAGCACTTTCAAACCTGGAGAATCACGCGCGCCTACTATATCAAAGATGCCACCTGTATTACTATTGTTTTGGAAAGCTTACCCCCCTGCCTCCTCTTTTGAGGAAGAGACTAAGCTCCGTATGCTCAACCTGCTATTTGTCTTTTATCGGAGTTAGGCCAACTGCCATAAAGGTCCCCCGTATTGACCTAATTGGCTTGGTAAGTATTGAACAGGTTTCGTTTTCTATGAGCATGCCACGTTTCATTTTCTTTCTCTGACCACATGGTTTCCTCTCTTAGGTGTGACTGTGCACCTGATTCTTTCTTCAACTCACTATATCTTGCTTGGGGGTCTTCCAATCATTGATGACTAGACACTCTTTGTGCCATTTGTGTGCTCCTTTTGTCTACAGCAGTGCATGCGCCAATTGACCGAGCAGAAGTAGTTGATAACTGGGATGATACACAACAATAGTCCCTCAATAGATTTATTCAAGGTATTGATTCGTGATATAAAGCCATGAAGGAGTGGCACTAATGCACCTAGGAAAACATCTGACAGTTAAGCGCCTATTTTTGTTCCATCATACGCAGACGCTGATCCTAGATTCAAAACCATATACAGATCCTGTTTACTAAATCTCATAACCACCCCTACAGATCAAAACCCATTTTGACTCTACTTGTGAAGCTTTTTGACATTTACACCTTATTTGAAACAGCCTTTACAGATAGGAACACATGCTTCAGATGACGGAACAACACCTATAATAGTAACAAATGTGAATGCCAGAATACCACTTGTTGGAACACTTGCAGATGCTGGTGTAACGGGCTGTCGTTTTAGCACTTATGTTATGACTGTTTCAGGGTTGTGACTAGTTCAACGTTCAAGCCCCCCTTCTAGCTCAAGGCAGGGACTAGCTGCCATGCAGCCTCCTTGTTACTACTTATACCTATTAGCTTAAGCATTTGTTTCTATCATCTCGGAGAACCCCTGAGAGGTCAACGAGGTCGATGGAAGCAGGCTAATGCTACAGCCCCCACTAGGGTTTGATTTGTCAAAAGTGGTTAGTATGCCCATGCTAGGGGTTTGTTGATAAGTCTTGTAGCTATCATGGCTATTTTTAAGTCAAGTTGGATGGTCAGATGCCTCATAAAGTGTAAAACATTGCCCTAGCTCTTTCGTTAGTGTTGGATAATTGACACTTCAATGCACTAAGGAAACATCTGCAATCCCAACAAAATATCTTCCATACCAACACAACGAAAAACATACGTCTTTATATTGTTTGATATGGAATTTCTATTTTTATTGGATGGAAAAATACTAGGTAACAGTTACAATTTTAGTTGTTATTAGTGAACTAGGGAAACATTTAACAACTTTTCTTATTTGTTGAAATTTTCAGATAATTGGTCAAATTTGTGTTTTTTCTAAATAGAAAGTTTCTTGTTCATATAATTATCTAAAAGATTAAACTTAGAAAGCAGTTATTATGAAGGCCGAACTAGTTGTGTTTGATGGAAGGCATTCACTATTTTGTGTTATAGTTTTTTAGCTTCTTGTGCTTTCTCTTAACTTGTTTTCTCATCAATTGAATCTTCCAAGTATGCAACTAGCATGTGGTATCGAAGACTAGCTTACAATGATATTCATGAATATCTTGAAGTGATAACCTATTTCAAGAGTAACTAAACATCTAGGTCACTAAGATCAACTACTCGACTTCAAGGAATAATAAAGATAACATTTAATTGCGGGGAAGAATTTCAATAGCAGTAAAAAATTGTTCTTGGTGTCATTCTACTTTCATAGTCCCATTTGAACCCATGATATCTTATGGATTGTTCATTGGGTTCCTTTGAAAGGTTATGAACTACATTACTAGGAATTTTTAATTAATAGGTTCCCTATTTCCATCCACACAGGCATCGACAATGCTTTACTAAATGTGCGGCCTAAAATCTAGTGGATTTCTTTTTAAGAATAAGTGTGGTTTTGGAGTTGAAGGGTATTGTCTTTCTATTATTTCACCTTTCATTTCATGGTTTTTTGTGCATTTTTTGAACCTTAGAAATATTCTTCTTAAGAGATCGACTCTTTTCATTTTTTTTAAGTTTTCCTTCCTTAGGCTTAGGTCTATTGGCTTAGTTATTAATTTTAGTCCTATTCGGTCATTCAATTTTTGTAGAAGATATGTGTATTCACTTTGTAGCTGTGCCTGGAATTAACATGTCAGAATATTCCTCCTATCAGCGCACGCAAATGAGGTAAATGTATTTGCGACATGATATCATGGTCATGAACTTAGACATATTAAGGCATTTTCAAATGATTTTGGTTAAAAAATTATATTATATTTTTTAAATTTTAGATGTTTTTCAAATTATGTAAATGATTTTTAAAGATTAGATAAATATGGATATGTTCATAGGTTTTCTATATTTAAAAAGAGAAGTAATTAGTGTCCATTATATTTTTGTTGTAGTGTGCGAGAGATAATAGAAACTGAAGTGCATCTGTGCAAATATTAGACGCACTTAAAAGGATATTAATACCAAATCTAAAGTGCATTTAGTAACTGCATTTATGTTACTATTAGATGCAAAGGGATTATAAAATTATATGTATTTTATTTATTACATTTTTGAAAACAATGTTTTACATTTTCTCACGGGTGAGAGGTTTTTTTATCTTTATTTATGTTACATGTAATATAAATGTATGCAATATTTTTCAGTGTTGATATATTACCACTACCTTGTCACACAAATGAATGCAATATTCTTCATCATGGACATGTTTTCAATATCTGACATTTATTTAGCCAAATAGATAAATTTTCATTTTTCACTTTATGTAGACATGTTGAAGTGGAGGTTCCTTGAATGTTTAATCCCAAGAGACATGTGGGCTTCATCATTGAACCATGTCAACCAAGATTTTTTTTGGAAAAAAACTTTTTACCTCTTTTCACTATGTATGCTAGTAACTATAAAGGAAACATTGCGTCCATGGAATATATGGACTTTAAAAAAAACATAAAAAGAAGATGAATAATAATAGTATAATCCTATGTATAAATAAAAAAATAAAAAATAAATTTATTTTATAACATATACACTTTGCATTATGTTCGATGTTCCCTCCCCTTGCTTTGGGTGTATGCTAGTTAATTAATGATCTATGTTTTTTTGAGATTATATTACGTAGAGATAAATATGTCATGGTAATGTATCATCTAATAACTTTTTCTTGGTTTGTATTAATAAATTAAAAAATATGACATTTAAGATTGAACGAAAAAAATATATATATTAAACTTTAGTTTATGCATAAGGAATTGAATTTTAACGTCTTTAAATTATTATTAGATTTTTCCTTCTTAATAATGTTTCCCTCCCATTAGATTGCAAGGGATAACTACCTTTCGCAAAGGACAATTGCATATAGGGAGGATTGAACTCAGGAAAAGGTGGGGGCATGGTTATAATGAAATATAAGTGAGATAGTTACATAGTTACAGAACTAGATTTATCAACTTGTACACCAAAATAACAAGAATTGAAGAATCGTCCATGTTTTGTGCACAATTACCTATGTCCCCAAGAATGAGCACCTTCCACACTCCCATACGGAGATACTTGTATTGACATTGTGAGTGCAGAAAAATTTGATTGTGCGTGAGTGCAGAGAAAGCACTATTCTCTGCACTTCTGCACTCGGTCTCTGAGAACAACCTCGTTTTTTCGTGGTTTGAAACTATTAGTTGCTTTGAAAATGTACAAGATCCAATTTAACTGAGCATGTCATTGAACTTAGAGAAATTATATTTTTGATGTTACGTTCTATTTATATTCAACGCAGTGGTCATGAACTTAGACATATTAAGACGTTTTCAAATGATTTTGGTTAAAAATTTATGCTTCATTTTTAAAATTTCTTTTAGATGTTTTTCAAATTATGTAAATGATTTTTAAAGATCAGATAAATATGGATATGTTCATATGTTTTTCATATTTAAAAAGAGAAGTAATTAGAGTCCATTATATTTTTTTTGTAGCATGTGAGAGATAATACAAATTGAAGTGCATTTGTGAAAATATTAGATGCATTTAAAAGGATATTAATATGGAATCTAAAGTTCATTTATGTTACTATTTACATTTTTTTTAGGGGTTAGAGGTTTTCTCATATTTATTTATGTTACATGTAATACAAATGTATGCAATATTTTTCAGTGTTGATATATTGACACTACCTTGTTATACAAATGAATGTAATATTCTTCATCTGGGACATATTTTCAATACCTGACATTTATTTAGCCAAATAGATAGACTTTCGTTTTTCACATTCTGTGACATATTGAAGTAGAGGTTCCTTGGATGTTTAATCCCAAGAGACATGTGGGATTCATCATTGAACCATGTCAACCAAGATTTTTTTTGGAAAATAACTTTTTACTTCTTTTCACTATGTATGCTAGTAAGTATAAAGGAAATATTGTGTCCATTTAATATATGGACTTTAAAAAAACATAAAAAGAAGATGAATAATAACAGTATAATCCTATGTGTAAATAAAAAAAAGAAAAAGTAAATTTATTTTATAACATATACACTTTGCATTATGTTCGACGTTCCCTCCCCCTGCTTCGGGGGTATGCTAGTTAATTAATGATCTATGTTTTTTTGAAATTATATTTTGTAGAGATAGATATGTCATGGTAATATATCATGTAATAACTTTCTATTCGTTTGTATTGATAAATTAAAAAATATAAATAGTTAGTATACATTTAACATTGAACGAAAACAAAAATATATTAAACCTTAGTTTATACCTAAGGACATGAATTTTAATGTCTTTAAATTATTATTAGCTTTTTCCTTTATAATAATATTTCATTCCCATTAGATTACAAGGGATAACTACCTTTCACAAACGACAATGGCATATAGGGAGGATTGAACTCAGGAAAAGGTGGGGACATGGTAATAATGAAATATAAGTGAGATAGTTACATAGTTATGGAACTAGATTTATCAAATTGTACACCAAACTAACAAGAATCGTCGATGTATTGTGCACAATTACCTATGTGCAGGAGAATGAGCACCTTCCACACTCCCGTACAGAGATACTTGTATTGACATTGGGAGTGCATAAGAATTTGATTGTGCATGAGTGGGGAGAAATCACTATTCTTCGCACTTCCGCACTGGGTCTTTGAGAACAACCTCATTTCTTCCAACAACACTTCGACAAGAGAGATGTAACATTGGACATGTGGCTAAATCGAGGGGGCTATGCCTTTTACTAATTGCAGCTCGAGATAATTGAGTGGTAGCTACGACAATGTTAACAAACCTGGCTTCGATTTCCTTCGATGTCCGAGGAGGAAGTTCATGCCACTAAATCTGGGATGGAGTCTTGCAAGATGCCATAAAAGAGGCCTTTGTTACTACAACTGAATTCTAATGTGATTAATGTTACTCAATATGTATTAATGTTTGGAGTATGGAGGTATTATTTGAAATTTACTACCCTTTTTATTGTGCAGAGGAAGCTTAAGCTTGTAATTGTGTAATAATTTGTTAAAATTTCATTTTGAATGAGTGATGGTAGAAGAAATCGAACAATAATACCACTAACATTTATTCAATTAGACTAAAGATGTTTTCATAGGCATATATGTTTATGTGTTTGATCTGAAATGGAGTAGATTAGTAATGTTGTGCTAATTCCCCATTTAGAATAAAGCCCAAGATGCTTATCATTTGCTTATTAAGTGCTTAAGGATTCACTATGTTTGCTTAATTAACTGATTGCCATGAGAGTTTCTTATGTGAATGTTATAAACAATTTAACACAAAACATATGCTAAACAGTAGCAAAATAACAACAAAGAACTATAAAATATAATACACAACATAGAGATTTGATGAGGAGTTCACCCCTCTTGGGCTATGTTTCCTTGGTCTAGCTTCCAATGCTTGGGCCTCTCTATTATGCTCAAATCTACAACAAAAGTGTGTTTACAATGCTCAAATGCCTCTGAAACCTATCTCAATGAGTTTAGAATCCTCAAAAATGGCCATCTAGCCTCTTTTTGCATCCAATTTGGATAAGAAATGAATAAATTATGACGTATCCTAGTTCTCCCACTATTTGTTCCACAAATTGCTCCAAAACCGACATAATCCTACAAATTCGCTCTAAAATCCGCTAACTGAGCGATAATTTAGCCATGTCGCCAGCCATAACCTTTTGGTCATATCACAAATTGCAATCGGCATAAAAATCTAACAGATGGTCTTGTAAAAAAAGTGGAATGTTGCGATAGTGATATCATGGACCTGACGGGAGTATAAACTGCTACATATAAAATATCACGTCTGGGGTCTTATCGCTATCGGAACTCATCGCATTTCACTATCGGTGAATAATCCATGTATCATATATATATTAGCAGGTATTGGGTGCATTATGCGATTGCGATATATCGCATCACAACCCTGATTGTCCCGGGGGCCGATTCTATAACTCCTCCTGTCTTGCGATTGTGATATGCAATATCGCAAATCACAATCGACATTGCCTAGGGGCCGATTCTTAACCCGATCTACTTGCGACCTGCGATATGTGATATGAAAGGGCCAATGGAAACCTGCCACTTGATGCCTCCTCATTCGCTAGGACCTTTGCCATGTCATCCAATCATGCCATGTAGACAAGTCAAACTTTAGTTTTGAATTACTCTAACTTTTGCATACGAGCTTGGATTTGAGTGTCATTCACACCATTAGATTCAAAATGTTGAACTCTTTGATTTAAAGTTGAGTTTAACAATATTCTGACACTTTGAGTTTTGAGCATAAACTTGAGCACCTGATCACTCCTCCCCACTGGAAGCCTTTTGGGCCTCAAAATATTATATTTAGTTATTGAACATATGAGGGTATTGTTCCCTCACCTTCCCCTCTTCAATCCATTTGTCCTTTGATGGATTTGTACCTTTGAGACACACTCGAAGATAATCAAAATTTCCCCTCTCTGATGACTTCGTTCTTTTGTCAAGTATGGTGTCTTGTTGAGGCTCATCAAGCAATTCTAGAGAAAAATATTCAATTGATGGAATCTGTACACTTTCTCCTTGATCTTCAATCAAATGAGGCTCATACAATCTCAAATTTCCAACATTAACAACGAAATAAATTTTCATATATGAAGGCAAATCAAGCTTGAAAGAATTATTACCAATCTTTCCATAATTTTAAATGGACCATAACAGATTGGTTTATGCTTTTTACCTTCACCTTGAAACCTTTCCTTGCTAATGTATAGCCAAAATTCATCACCTACTTGAAACTCATGATCCACATGATGCTTATCATGCCTAGCCTTATACTTTCCCAGAATCTTTTCTAGTTGTTCTTGAACTGTTTGGTGAATCAACTGAATTTTCTCAATGAATTTCTTTGCTCTGTCTATGTCGTTATGTCAGTTTTGATGTTGTTTCCCTCTTCACTTGCATCCCTATTAGTGAGGCCATGGAGGTGATCAACCGCCTAACAGATCCTGACACTGCCAAGTTAGTTGAGATCAGTCTCACCTCTACGTGTTTCTGTTTTGAGGGAGAGTTATTTGAGCAAACCTGCGGGGTTGCCATGGGCTCACCCCTTTCCCCTGTTGTTTCTAATATTTTCATGGAAGATTTTGAGTCCAAGGCTCTAAACTCTTCCAGGCTCCTGCCGAAGCTTTGGAGAAGATATGTGGATGACACCAATGTTATCTGGCCTCACGGCCAAGAGGAATTAAATCTCTTCTTCATTCATCTCAATAATCAATCCTCTGCCATTAAGTTCACCATGGAGCAAGAGGTCGATGGTTGCCTTCCGTTCCTCGATATCCTTATTTCTAAGAATAGTGATGGTTCCCTCGGCCACCGAGTTTTTCGGAAGAAAACGCATACTGAGCAGTATCTTCATGCCAGTTCCCATCATTTCTCGGCTCAAAAGTTGGGTGTTCTCAATACCCTGGCTGCTCGGGCCCTAAGGATCTCGGATAAGGAGAGCTTAGAGAATGAAAAATCCCATCTCCTTGATGTCTTTGTTGAGAACGGTTATAGTAGATTCTTGGGTCAGAGGGTTTTCGTTAAAGCTTCGAAGAATTCGCTATCTCATAGAGAACCGAAGGAGCGAGTTCCTGGTGTCCTTCTTCCTTATGTTCAGGGGAATACTGATAAGATTGGTAGGATTCTCAGGTCGCATGATGTTCCTGTGACCTTTAGGCCCCTGAACACCATTCACATGTCCCTCAGATCAGCAAAGGATCCTATCGACCCTAAATATATGAAAGGTGTGTACTTGATCCCCTGTTCTTGTGGGACCCCCTACATTGGGGAAACTGGTCGCTCCATTAACCAGAGGATTAGTGAGCATGCTGCTGATCTTAAGCATAGGCGTACTAAGTCTTCCGCTTTGGCTGAGCACGCCGAGAAAACCAATCATCATGTTTGTATTGAGGAAGCTAGTGTTATTGCTAAAGTTTCTCACTTCCATCATCAGAAATTTAGGGAGGCGCTTGAGATTGAAAAGAGGCCGTGTAATCTCAATAGAGATGATGGCTGGAAAATCAGTCGATGTTGGGTCCCAGCACTCTCGTCCTAATCCTCGTTTTTTTTTTTTTAATTAATTATTTATTTATTTAAATTTTTTTACTCATTTTTAATAATAATAATAAAATAAATTAAATAACAATATAAATAAATAAAATAATAATAATATCTTTATTTATTTATTTATCTATCTATTTATTGTTATTTATTTTATTTTTAATTCTTATTATTATTATTTATTTATTTATTTTATTTTATTTTATTGTTATTTCTATTATTATTATTATTATTATTTATTTATATTATTATTATTATTATTATTATTTATTTATATATATATATATATATATATATATATATATATATAGATATACATATATTAACTTGTATTCACAATTAATTTATTCATAGGCGAGGTCCTTTACAACTAATTTCCTTTTAAATAATAATTAACCTATAATTTTTAACTGTTTATTAATAACTTTTAACTAACTATTATCACTAATTTAAATTATTTTATTTATTTATTAAGGGATTGGTCCCCTAATCAATATTCAATATTAGCGGTTGGTCAAATTAGCCGTTGGAGGCTCTGCTCGGTCTATTTAACATGCTAAGCTAGATCTGTTTCTTCAACTTGTCCTGACGATGAACCACACTGGTTGGTTCGAAACACGTCGACAAATGATGTCTCATGTGATCTTTGCTGAAAAATATTTTTTGTAAGCTACATCTTTCTCAAAGATGAAATCCAAAGGCGATTTAGGCAAATAACCAAGACATGCCTTAAAAGGTGAAGTTAGAGTAGAAGAGTTTTTTGCTCGGTTGTAAGCATGTTGAATATAATGCAACTTTTCATCCCACAACTTAAGATGTTTGTTGCAATATTCGCTTAACAAATGAATAATTGTCCTGTTAACCACTTTAATTTGACCATCTGTCTGCGGATGGAAGGCTGTAGTTTTCTTCAACTTGGTGTCCATCAAGTTCCATAAATTTGACCAAAAATTCCGAGCAAATCGGGAATCACGATTACTTACAATAGAAGTAGGTAATCTAAAATGAACCCATACATTTTGAAAGAAAATTTGAGTTGTTTGTTTAGCTGTAATTTGTTTTTTACAATGCATTAACATTCACATCATGCTGAACCTATCCAAAACTACGTACAAATAATCATGACCTTTTCTTGATAAAGGAAGACCTACTACAACATCCATAGAAACACTCTCCCATGGACGTGAAGGCACTGGAAGTGATGTGTACAATCCTATTTTCCTATTAATAGACTTACTGACTGCACACAATGAACAACCTCTGATAAAATGTGACACACTTTCAAGCATATGAGGCCAGTAAAAATACCTCTGAAGATTTTCCACTGTTTTACTTACACCAAAATGTCTAGCAATAAGAGAAGTGTGTGCTTCCCTTGTGACATTTTCTCTCTCTCCTTGTGGAACACAAAGTTTTCCCAAATGATACAACATATTATCATGTATATGGTAGTCTAATTACTCAACTTGGCAGCCTTGACTCAAGTTTGAATATACCTCTTAAAAGTCAACATCATGTGCATATTGTTCAACATAACTTTCAGGCAAAACAAAATTATTCTTGAGTAAAATGGCTACATTAACAACTGGTCTAGAAAGCATATTAGCAACTCTATTATAAGTACCTTTCTTGTACCTGGTTACCAAGTGGAATTGCTGTGAGAATCCCATCCAACGAAAGTGCCTTCATTGTTGCAATTTTGTTTGAGATTGTAGATATTTCAAAGGTTGATGATTGGTGTGAATAATGGTTTCTTTTCCCATCAAGTAATGCTTGCATTTCTTCACAGTTTGCACCAATGCGTAAAGCTCTTTATCATATGTAGGATAGTTAATAATAACATCATTAAAAATCTTAGAATGAAATGTAATGGGCTTACCATGCTATAAAAGAACTGCACCCATGGTGTAGTCACTTGCATCTGTTTGTATTTCAAATGGTTCTTTCAAATCCAGCAATGCTAAAACTGGGGCTGAAATAATCTTTTGTTTGAAAGCATCAGATGTTTTTTGTTGTTTACCTCCCCACTAGAAGACAACCTTCACGCTGATCAAAGAATGTAGTGGAGCTGTTATGGAAGAGAAATTGACAATGAACTTCCTCCAATATTGCACTTCTCCCAGAAAACTCCTTACTTCTGTGACTGATTTGGGTATTGGCCAATTCACAATGACCGAAACTTTAGAGGGTTCAATCATTATCTCACCTCCTCCAACTATGTGGCCCAAATACACCAAGGAAGTTTCCCAATTCACATTTAGACATCTTTAGAAATAACTATTCTTTTCTTAAGACATTGAACACTTTCTTCACATGCTTGACATGCTTTTCTCGTGATTTTTTGAATATCAAAATATCATCTAAATAGACAATTACAAACTCATCAAGAAATGATCTTAAAACAATATTCATAACTCTCATGAATGTAGATGGAGCGTTGCAAAGATCGAAAGGCATAACCAGCCACTCAAACAATCCCTGTTTGGTTTTAAAAGCAGTCTTCCAAATATACTCCTCAACTATTCTAACTTGATGATATCCACTTCTCAAGTCTAATTTAGTGAAATATTTTGCATTCTTCAATTGATCTAGCAAATCATCTATTCTGGGCAGTGGGTATTGATTCTTTATGGTAATTTTGTTCAAAGCTCGATAATCTACACACATGCACCAGGTTCCATCTTTCTTGGGTACCAAAACAATTGGTGAACCACATGGTGAAGTAGAGGGATGAATTACACCTTTATCTAACAATTCCTAGACTTGTTTCTTAATTTCTAAACTTTCCAGAATTGACATTTGATACATACCGATGTTTGGGAGTGGACAATGTTGCTATAGGTGAATTTCGAGCTGAATTTCCCTTTTGGTGGCAATCCCTTTGGTTCTTGAAACATGTCTCCATATTTATTGACCACATCAACCAATTCAGCTTTCAGCTTCACGTCAAAGCCTGCAAATGATTCATGCTTCGTGTCATTCTTCTGCTTGATCATAAGGAGCACAAGATTCTTGCTGGAATTGACTAGGCGCTTCATTTTCCCTGCGCTTGCTAAAGACATATTAAGTTATCTATGATGGGCTCTCACAATATACTCCACTCCATATTTGAAAAAATGATATTTGTTCTCAAATCTATAGAAAAGGCTTTCCTGTCATACAGATACGGGCTTCCCAACACAATTCCAGAAATATCCAGCGACACCACATCAAATTTGACTTCATCAACGAAATTGGCAGTAATTGCAAACTTGAAAACACATTTCTGTGTGACTTGAAGATTGGAATCCTTGGTTATCCAACCCAACAGATGTGGTTTATGATCAGGCATAATTTCGAGATTCAATTTCTTGACCAAATCTATAGAAATTAAATTTTCCAGGGATCCACTATCAAACAACTTATCAATCTTGGTGTGTTTGGAAATAAACCTAATATGGAACAACTCAATTCTGTTTTCCTCATTTGAAACATTGTTGGAATTATTTTCTGCATTGGTGCTGGCCACGGCTTCCTCTTTGCTTGCTTTTGCCACAACTTTTCCCTTAGTGACTGTGGCTGTAATCTTTGATTCATAACCTAAGTTAGAACCCAATTATTGTTGTACAACATCGTTTATCTTTTGTTTCCATTTATTTTTAGATTTCTTCAGTCTTAATTCAGGATGAAGCTTCCATAAATGCGCTTCATCATGGCCCTCTTTGGAATAATTCTTGCACATTAGTTTCTCCCCTTCTTTCTTAATAGAATCATTTTTCTTCTACTTTCCTTTAAATTTCTTCCCTTTTTCACCACTCTGGAATGGCTTCTTCTTACCTTCTTCTTGTACATTTTTCCCTCTTCTTCGAGATGTGTATCTTGAACATAGACCTCATCAAGATTCGTGGGATTAAAAATAAGAATGGTGTGTCGAAGATAGCTATGGAAACCTCCTATATATTTCAGCAAAGTATCTTGTGACTACAAGTCTACTCCTAGCATAAGAGCTCTTCTCTTAAACCCTTGAGTATACTCTTGCACATTTTGACCTTTTAACTCTTAAATTGAAAATTTTCCAATTCGTGATAGCTTATTGCATATGGGCTAAAGGGTAGAATTGTCTTATTATAGAAACAATGAAATTAGACCAAGTAATAGAGATTTTACCATATTTTTTAATCTCCTCTTGGGTCTTTGATTACCACCATACAAGTGTTGCACCCTCCATTCTCAATGAAGCCAATTGAATTTTGATATCATCCTCTTGAAGGTTCTGAATTCTACTATACACCTCCAACTAACAAATCCAGTTACCCAACTTTTATGCATTAACTTATCCATTGTACATAGGCAACTCTAATTTAACATAAAGCTTTAAAAAAGGTGATTTACCAGTTCCTTTTGCAGAATGATGATGAGTATGCGTAAGGGTTGTATTGGTGGAAAAGTGTGAAGATGCTTGTGAAGTAGAAGATGAAGAAGATGGTGGAGAGGGTGGAGGTTTGTCTCCATTCCCATTACCTCCTTTTCCATTACCTCCTCTTGAAGAGCCTTCTCCTTTGGGAGGTTTGGAACTTTCTCCTTGCAATTTGCTATTCATCTCTTCATAGAGGACCTTCACCATCTCTGTCATATCAAAGAAATATTTTCTGAAGGTCTTCTCATCTTCTGTCATGGTAGGTTCTCCTTCATGAGACATGGTCTCTAAAGACTCCACTACAACTTGAGGTTGAACTGGTGTAGAAGACTTTGGAAACCTTGCTCTTCTTCCACTTGACCCAACTTCATGGCTTCCAACCAGCTTTCATTCACCTCTTTTGAGTTTTAACCTTGTCAGCATGACACAAAAATAGCAAACAATTAAATCTTTCTTTTGCACAAGAAAATCTAGTAAGAAAAAACTAGTGCTATGATACCAACTTGATCTGAAATGGAGAAAATTAGTAATGCTGTGCTAATTCCCCATTCAGAATAAAACCTAAGATGCTTATCATTTTCTTATCAAGTGCTTAAGGATTCACTATGTTTGCTTAATTAACTGATTCCCATGAGATTTTCTTATGTGAATGTTACAAACAATTTAACATAAAACATATGTTGAAAAACATCAAAATAACAACAAAGAACAAAAAAAAGACAACACAACACAAAGATTTGATGAGGACTTCACCCCTCCTGGGCTACATCTCCTTGGTCCAGCTTCGAATACTTGGGGTTCTCTATTATGATCAAAATTACAACAAAAGTGTGTTTACTATGCTAAAACTGCTATGAAACTTGTCTCAATGAGTTCAGAATCCTAAAAAATGGCCATCTAGCCTCTTTTTGCATCCAATTTGGATAAGAACTGAAGAAATTATGAATTCTCCTAGTTCTCTCACTATTTGTTCCACAAATTGCTCCAAAACTGACATAATCCTACAAATTTGCTCCAAAATCCGCTAACTGAGTGATAATTTGGCCACACCGCGAGCCATAACCTATCAGCCATATCAAAAATCGCAATCGACGTAAAAACCCGATGGATGGTCTTGTAAACAAAGCGGAATGTTGCGATAGTGATATCGCGGACCCGACGGGAGTATAAACTCCAACATATAAAATATCACGTCTGGGGTCTTATCGCTATCAGAACTCATCGCATTTTTCTATCGACGGATAATCCCTGTATCATATATATATCGGCGGGTACTATGTGCAATATGCGATTGTGATATATCGCATCGCAACCCTGACTGTGCCGGGGGCCGTTTCTATAACTCCTCCTTTCCTGCAATTGCGATATGCGATATCGCAAATCGCTATCGGCACTGCCTGGGGGTCACCTCTTAACCCGATTCACCTGCGACCTGCGATATGTGAGGGCCACTGGAATCCTGCCACTTGGCGCCCCCTCATTCACTAGGACCTTTGCCACGTCATCCAATCTTGCCATGTAGACAAGTCAAACTTGAAATTTGACTTGCTCTAACTTTTGCATACGAGCTCAGATTTGAGTGTTGTTCGCACCGTTGGATTCAGAATGATGGGATCTTCGATCTGAAGCTAACTTTAAAAAGATTATGAAACTTTGATTTTTGAGCATAACCTTGAGCACTTGATCAACATTCAATCTTGAAATATTTACAACAAGTGTTGAGTTATTAGCTTTAATATATGAAACCAACTTGAAAATATTGAGTTCGATATTGCCAATCATTGTGTGCGAGTATGGAGCTCTGCCCAATGAGCTAAGTTCATTGTGTGGAGCTCTGCACTCCCACATAATGAGCTTCCCTCGCATTCGTTCGATATGTATTGTTAAAAATTCATTTTGAATGAATGATGGGAGAAGAAATCAAACACTAATACCACTAACATTTATTTAATTAGACTAACGATGTTTTTAGAGACATCTATGATTATGTGCCCAATCTTGAAATATTTACAACAAGTGTTGAATTCTTATAGCTTTAATGTTAGTGCTATGACAATGATTGGATAGCGTGTATATATGGTGATTGACCATGAGAATAACATGTCTTCCATATCAATTTTATCACCATTTGTAGATGCTTGACAAGCAACTTGCAAGTTAAGCTCCCATTTATTCACTTGTCGTGCCTTGATTTCCAAACAGTGCCCATGAATTCTGCCATTGATTTGATGGGTTTCAATATCTGTAGCTTGAATAACGTGAAGGTATTTTTTATTTTAAATGTTTTTATTTTAGAAACACTTTATAATTTTTTATTTTAATTCACCTCGACAAATAAATACCATTATCATTGTCTGGGTGGAGGAAGCACATTATCATTGTGTGGAGCGTAGAGGAAGCTTTCATTGTGTTTCCTCCACACTCCTGCACCTTCACACTCCTGTAATATATTTCGAAAGTACCAGTTATATATCAACTCCGCAAAACACTTATTTCGCACAATTATTGCCTCTAATCAGATGGCCAACCCAGTACACCCAGTTGCTGGTGAAGTCTCCCCTCACAATGGCTAGTGAGAATTATTGACTTAATGGCATAGTGCAACAACTTTGGTAATTCAAAAATAATATTTATCTATAAATACTTAGATCGTCATCGCTGTAGTGAAAGTAGACATTCATGTTATTATCTTCCCTTCCAATGGGATCAACGTTAGCAAGAATATAAATTTGGTCGGCAATTTCCTGGAAGATGATTAAAGAGGCAAAATTGGGTTGATGGAATAGTGAAACAACTTCGACAATTCATAAATAATCCTTATTCTAAATGTTTAGAAATTATTAGTCAAAGATGACTCGATCAAGAGGGTTGTCATGTCCGCTTAAGTATGGGAAGGAACCCACAGTTCCGAGAGGCTTCATGTGTGTGTCCAACTCTCTCTGTTGTCATATCAACACAACATTAAATTGATATATCGAATGTGAGAATTCAGACCGCAAATTTCTTGGTGTGGTTGGAGAGTAATATTCTTAATAGTGGGCTTCATAGGCAGGTGGGGGGAAAAAAAGGAATAGTGATGTTAAGGCATATCAAGTCAGTAAAAATATTGCTTCTCTATAGACTTGTTCTCTTAATTCTTTTGCATCAAATATAACGACGACTAGTGATTTTCTTTTTTTCATGGAGTTTTGACTTATTGTGCCAGATTAAATATGCAGATGTTAATGTACTACAATGCATTCTGCACCAATCGTGTGCTTCAATGTTCAATGAGAATTTGTGACCACTCTCTCTCCTGTCACTATTTATGATTTATATTTAATGCTATGCATTTTTATGTTTTATTCATTTGTTGAGGAAATGAAAGCGAAGGAAAAGCATTCGCATTTTCATTCCATGGGTTTCAAAAATAGAATTCAGTGTTAGTTTTATTATTATTAGATTTATTATCTCCCGCGATTTATCCACATAAATAGAATGTTTCCCTTCCCATCTTTATTATTCGATATTCCCTCTTATAATAAAAATTGCATGCATACATACACAACAAAACCAATGAAAGAAATAAGCATCATTGAAATCATTGGCCTAGCCAAATCCCAGTCAATACCAACGAAGGTGTGGATGCCTTGTTTTCATGGTTAAATTATGTGGATAGAGTTGAATTTGTATATTTTGAGATGGAGCATGAAAATTTTGGTAATTTCAAGGAGATATAGAATAAGTAGATAGTGATAATAGTTTGGAATATCGTCACTACCAAAGTCCACTTCTCAGCCTAAATTTATGTATGCATACATCTGCCAGCTCCTCTGAATTCCATGTATTTGTACATCTATTAGATCAAAATCGTAGATGCATTTAATTAAGGTAGGCCTCTAGCGGTAGCAAGCAGGATGGTGTGGTGCATGAAAAATACGACATGTGATGTAGGGAAGCATATTCTAAAGGTTTGAGTTGTTATAACCCGTTTTTCCTATTAGAGAAACCTAGTTTCATACCCATTAGCAGTCTTGGCTACAACATACCATAGTATTGTCAAACTTTGATTTGAATTCAATCCTAGGTTGAATTGTAAAGGACCACGCTAAGGCATTTGTATGGCTTAACTTGATCAGAATTAAAGGAGGGTCAAAGGATTCTAAAACAATGTAAAGGATATTAACTTTCATATTGTTGAGACTAGACCAAGAGCCGTCAAGACTTGAAGAGTTTTCCAAGGTTGTAGACTGTAATACTAAATTGCATAATAGAACGTTTGTGCTCACAGTCCAAGTCCTAGGGTTTCTCCCTCTGAGGTCAATACACTCAACAGTGACCTATATCCTATTCATATGCGATCATCACTATATTTCCTTAGACCTGTGAGATTGATATAGATCTTATGCAAATTTTTGAGCAGTTGTATTATATGATCTTATTTACAAATTTATTTGAATTGTAGGATAGTTTTTCAGTTGATTCATAATATTTGTAATAATATTCTACATACTATAAATAGTTGAGAATGCAATTATGTGTAGGCCTACGATCGCAAGTGTTGTGTGTGCAATTTGTTGAACATTGGTTGTTTTGAGTGCAAGATCTAGTGTGAATAAATCTTTGGCAACCTAAAAAGCCGATGTAGTCTTGTATATCTCTTTTGAATCATTGAAAAAGTAAATTATTATTGGCAGAGTTTTGTATATGCCATTGCTTGGATCTATGACTAAACTAATCGATGGCATTGGTATGCTACCTTGATGAATTGATTGAGATCTTGTTGTAAACACATTGCTGATGAGTGAATGTATGATAATGTATGACACAACAGTAGTATGACAATGATGACAAGCAGAGGTAGTGGATTGACGTTGCAACCTTAGTATTTGGCAGTGAGGTATGGTGATTACGGTTTGACCTTGATTCATCTGAAACATTGCATAATGCTAATACACTCATCCTCAACAGTTTTCCTTGCCACTAATCTAGTCAAGAAATTGCAGAAAAGTCAATAACAAGGCAAGTTTCATAGAGCTAAAACGTCTTCTTCAGGAAGGGCCAAGGGTAGAGTCATCTCAAGGACAAGAGGTTTGTATCATCTTTAGATTGGATGCATATTTGAAGAAGATCAATAATAGTGCATCATCGTGTCAAGGTGAAGATATGTTTCAACATCTTCCAATAGTTGAGTTTGGGCATGGGCATTGTTATTCTTCAAGTTGACTAATTCTTGGGATTATTATTTAATATAATGCTCAGTGATGTGTTTCCCTATGTGTTAGGGTTTTTGTTCTAACAAATGTTATGAGGGATAGATATATTTGATAGTACATTGCAGTGATAGTATGAGTAGTTAAGTTCTATTAATAAAACTTTCCATGGTTGATATATCATGATGACATCAGTTGAAGAAGGTGATTTGTTGAAAGGTATCTACTATCTATTGAATTGAATGAGTAATTGAAATAAATGAATAACAATAGAGACCCTGCCTTTGTTTGTAGAGGAGGTTAGGGTTTCCCACTAAAAATATCCTAACCCTAAGACTAGAGTGCCTAGCTTATATGAATACATGCATGCTCCACACTCCCAGAGAACTAAACTAGATTAGGCTATACATGAACCTCACCTTCACCCTATTATTGAGATCAATGTCGTATCTCTCTAAAACTATAAGTCCATGTATCTAGTTCTTTTCTTCTACAACTGAAAAAGTAAATCATAGATAGAAAAGAAACTCAAAAATAGAGGATAGATGATTACAATGGACTAGAGTAGTCTCATACTATCGACACCGTAGACTATAGATAGATTCACTATTTACATCTCTCTCCTAGATCGTCTTTTCATCTTTGTAGTTGGCTTTCTAGTTTTTAGATTAAACTTCTATTCTATATTTATTTCTTACTTCTTGCTTTTATATAGGAGACGCTTTAATGTTGTCACTTTGTATGAACATCACTGTACCTAACAGTCCCATTGACCCACTTCAGTGATCATTAGTTGGATATTAATATATTTATGTTATCTTATCATGTCTTTACTTCCTTATTTTATAAGGGAGAGTTATGGCATACCACTGTGTTGGTTGGTGAGTTTTACTTTTGAGCTGTAGAAATGTAATTTTTCTTCCTTCAATAAATATTAGATTCAACTTTGAGTTTTTTGTGTTGTGTATTTCATCATTCCTAATTTCATGTTGTATGTGTTTGTAAATTAACATATTTAGAGATTGTTGTTTTGATTGAGGATTTCAGTTTTTAAGCTACTGAGGTTTAGGTTAATTTAGTTTAGTGCAAAATGTGCTTAACATAGCTTATAATTTAAATTTTTTGTCAAATTATAGTGGAAATAAAATGTGCATGAATTTCAAGGAATGGGCGGTGTTATTTCCACTTGTGATGCAGGATCAAATCTATTTTTCTAGAATATATGAGAATGAGATAAATTCTCAAAATCTTAAATCTACTCGTATGCCTTCCAATTTTGGAATGTATATACTGTGAGCGAATGGGTGTGTAAGTATCCCTATCCATTTGAACAAGTTCATTGCACCGAGAGGTGCTCTACAACCCACTATAGGAGTGATGTGTAGGAGTAATGAAAGAAAGTTTGTCAACATTTTTTAAATGTGGAAAATGAAACAAAACAAAACATAAAAAAAAAATGTCGGCTTGATATGTTCCATTTAAAACATATATAATATAATAATTAAAATATAAAAAAATGTCAAATAATTCCACCTTATAATGATCTATCTCAACCATCTTAATTTATAAAATAAAATTTAACAAACAAAAATTAATAAATTGGATAAATAAAAAGTACAAAACCATGGGAAAAAACTAATATCTCTCGGTCATCTTAATTTATTAAAACAAACTTAATGAAAAATAATAATAAATTAAATAAATGTCCATGGGGTCTTAGATAGACGGTGATAGGGTTCTCTGTTAAGGCACTCCTTAATGTCAAGTCACTGGTTCAATTCCCTACCATGATCAGGGTGATATATTGAACATGACGAAGATGTAGTCCTTCCAAGCATATAAAAAAATAAAAATAAAAAAATAGATAAATATAAAATAAAAAACCATGTTCTATAAAAAAACTATTGGAAAAAACTAATAAATTAAATAATTATAAATTACAAAACTATGCACTATAATCAAACCATACCATGGGTGATAACATTTTTCTCAAAAGCTACTTTAACACAATCAAATCCAGCAAGCAAAAATAAATGGTTTTGTAAGTTATAAACTGAAGTGATATTCATATATAATATTTAATTTAATAATAAATAAAGAATTCATAATTTATTAATATTTTTAAAATCAATTAAAATTAATAAAAAATAACTAATATTAAGATAGAGTAATTAAATTTGACCATAAAAATTTAACATAGTAATAAATTTATTATATAAATTATGTGTATCGTACATTAAAATAATTGACATCAAATATAACTATATATTAATGATTTAGTAAATCCAAATACAAACTCCATATGACTTGCAGAATAGGTACGTTTAGATGAGACTGCATACCATACAATTTGTCAATGACACATGTATCTCATCCATTGGCTCTGTCAGTCGGTGCTCCTGTGATTATTGGATCACGTGCCTATCCAATCGTTCGATAGAAAATGGACCATAGGTCCCTGCTGGTGACAACAATATTTTGTACACAAATGGTGGTAATGGCGGTGGTAAATTGGCATATTGGAAAAGCACATGGGTTGGGAAAACTTGCTTGGATTTTTTATTTTTATTTTTAGCCAGTTAAATTGAAGTTCAACTGTATAAGGTACGTACTAACACGAAATTCAAGTGAAAGCACATGCTTTGCATTTGCGGGGAAAATTTTCCATGTGAACTCACAATAGTATGGCAAGAAATATTTACCATGTTATAGGCTATTTAGTACGTTGTAAGCACCATGATAATACCCACCCATTGTCTCCTTTTGATATTGATGGCCATCTAAATGTAACCGCATGCATCAGTCATCATATCGAGGCACCATGGATGGGTATACGATACAAGATATACAAAATACGACATTTAATGGGACGCTCATTTGAATTTGAATTTTGTGTTTCAACTTGAAAACCCACCAAAACGAAGTTTCTATAATAGTAATAGCTTAGCCCGATGTTTGAGGGGAAGATACACCATTCTTCAATTGCTACGACTGGTGAGCACTGGTATTGTAGCAATAATGTTGCAACTCCTGGGCTGCCTACTTTACTTTTATCAACCCGGTAGTTCATAACAAACTTGGAAGCATTGGTGTTGTGTGCACAAGTACTAGTTCTTACTGCAGGTTGTCACTTGGTCAGCAGCGCAATATCACTAGGAGCTCAAGCCAACTTCTATGGATTCCATAAGAATCTCTATATGTGATGAAAGGAGAGAAAGATTACTCTAGAAATGCTACTCTAACTGCAGAAAGGAGAAAGACTGAAATGTAAAGCAAACCTAGTAAACCCTACTTAACCAACTAATCATACTTTTGCAGAAAGCACTATGAAAACCATGAAAGGAATGCCATTACCTACTCAAGGAAGTAAACAACATCTAACTGAGCTATTTCTGGAAGTAAATAAGCAAAAAACATCTTTTTGGATTTTTATGTGAATTTGACATGCATGTAATTTATTGTGTGAATGTGGCAACGAATAGGTGGCGTTGGATGGTGGTTTTGGGACTCGAGAGGATGTAGGATGGTGTGGATGGGTCCTAGAAGGTCTCAGGTGGCCTTCTAGAGGCTTTTCCCACACTTGGCCTTCAAAAGAAAGCCTACAGGAAAATCTACAGGAGGACACAGGAAATCTACAGGAGGAAAACAGGGAACTACAGGAGGCCTACAGGAGGAGGCCGAGAGTAGTTTTCATTGTTTTGAGGGTGTGAGAGAGGGTGGAAAAGGTGGATGAAGGTTGGAATGAGGTGTTAGGGCACCTAGGGTCTACCAAGAATCACCAAGAGAGAGAAAGATGATTGGGTTTGCTCAAGGAGAGAGGAAGAAGTTCTATGGAAAATGCAGGAAACTAAGGCAGAATTAAGGTGAGACTTGGGCGACCTATAGGGAATGGATCAGGTGGAGGATGGGATGGTTGATAATCTGGCCTACTGCAAGAAGAGATCTGCTACAAAGGAACTGACAGTCAACTAATAAGATCAAGCAAGTAATGAAATAAGTGCATCTAGAAAAACAGAGTTTTGCATCAAAGTAGTCCAAACTATGATCTATGAAAGGAAATGCTGAGAAGTGCTACAAGAAAGGAAAGCATGAAAGAAGACTACTACAAATAAATAAGTGAGCATGATGAAGAAGATCTGAAGAAAAACAGAACTAGACTATTAACCTACTAAAAAGCTGCAAACACTAGAAGTCCTATGAATGAGGAAAATCTGTGTTTTTGGGGCAGCAAGAGGGTCTTTGCCTCAAATCATGGTCCCAAAGGGAGGAAGAGAGGCCAAGGCATTGTTGCTAGCCTTTTGAATCTTCTTTTTATCACTACTTAACCTGCTATAGAGAGCACAAATGGAAGCAAACTACTGAATCATCAAAAGCAACCTATTCTTAACCATAAAAGAAATACATCTAACAGCAACCTAATCTACAAACTGAAATAAACATACAAATACAAGTAAAGAGGAGCTTGGCTGCTTGGATTGGGCCCTAACCCAAGAGCTTTAGCCCTCTGAGGTAACTCAGTGCTAGCTCAAAAAGGATTCCATCTTTATTTCCAAAACAATAGCAAGATTACATGAAACTATCACAAAAGTAATAAGCTCGAAGTTGAGCAGAGTTTACATATGCAAAAATCCAACAAAAATCCAACCCTAGTGAGACCCTAGGCCTCTCTACTTATACAAATTAAGCTACCAACAGCTTCCTCGAAATCAGGGAGGCTTGGCTCCCAAAACTCGAGATAGTCATCAGTCATCCTCCACTTGCTCGGCTGCCTTCTAGTGAATGATTCGGCTACTTGTACTCCGAGTTGAATGAAGGGGAATTCGAAGTGAGGAGTAATAAATGAGGTGGATTCCCTCCTGTAAGTCCTCTCCTTTATCCACTTAGAGTTATTGCTACGATTTGTCCATTGGATCCTTGACTTTGACCTCGAAACTCATCAATAATATGCATTAAATACATGTTAGACCACATGGCACAATAACTAACTCAACTCACTCTATAAGCATAAATATAATCAGAAAATCATGTAATAAGCTAAGAGAATGGTTGGTTTGACTAGGTTAGGAGGTAAAATGAGCCCATATAATTACCCATTTATGAGGCTCATCATCACCCCCTACTGAAAGTGTTTCTCATCCTCTGAGCAACTTAGTCAATCTCCTCATCTTTTATGGCCCTGGTGGCCTCCCTAGCATCCCAGGCTTCTGATGTGGTATGTTCTTCTTTTCCATAGAATCCTACCTTCTTGTCTATCTCCTTCCACTGCTCTTCCTCTTCTTCTTCCCTTCTGCCTTCCAGCATGCCTAACAGTAGTGGGGGACTCAGTTTGAGGCCAATCCCATGATGTGGTAAAGTTTCGCATCTGCTTCACTCTTGGTGAAGCCCAACCCTGTGAAATAATTGTTGATCCTGGTGTACTAAGCACGAGGTGCTTGCTTCAGCCCATACAAATCCCTCTTGAGTCAGAACACATGCGACTCACGATCGAAGGTCTCAAAACCTTCCGGTTGCTCAATATACACCTCTTCCTCAATCTTCCCATTGAGGAATGCAGTCTTCACATCCATCTGATGGATCTTCCAACCCATCTGACCTGATAGTGCCAACATCGATATGATAGATGATTACCTTGCTATAGGAGTAAAAGTCTCATCGTAGTCGATCCCCTCGACCTGTGAGAAACCACGGGCAACAAACCTTGACTTATGTTTCTCAACAATGCCATCAGCTGTCTGCTTTACCTTGTAAAGCCATCAGGAACTCACCACTGACTTGTCCTGAGGTCTTGGGACAACATCCCAAACACAATTCCGAATGATGGAGTCGTACTCCTCCACCATAGAATCAACCCAGACTGGTTGTTGTACTGCTTCCTCGAATGAAGAAGGTTCGGACTCTACACACTCCCCAACCAGTGCCATGTAACCAGTGTACCGCTCGGGTGACCTCCTCTGTCTGTGTTGAGAAGATGGTTGTCCCACATTCTCTCGCACATCCAGCATCAACCTGTCAGCTTCCCTTGAGTGTTTCCACCCATCTCTGGGAGACTCTACATGAGTGGATGTCTCCACTCCCGGATCCTCTGCATGCAGCTACTTTGCATCAGTTTGAGGCTCCTCCTCCTTAGGAACTAAAACTTCCTCCTCCGCATGCAACTTCAGCTCCCTCTCAAGTGATACTCGCATGGTTTTCTGCTCGTCGAACTTCAAATCTATGCGTACCACTGTCCTCTGACTGGTAGGCAGGAACACCTGATAGTTGTGGGGTGTATTAGTGTACCCCACAAGTATCCCCAACTTAGTTGTTGGATCTAGATTCTTCCGGGCATCTTTGGTCACATGGCAATAAACCGATGAATCAAAGATCCTGAAGTGGCTCACATTTGGTCTCTTCCTGGAAAAGGCTTCCATTGGTGTCTTCATTCCCAGTATACGGTGCAGGCTTCTGTTCTGCAAGTATACTATTGTATTGCATGCCTCAACCCACAAATGAAGTGGTAGGCTTTGGTCATGCAACATCGCTCGAGCTGCTCCCACAATTGATCTGTTCTTCCTTTCGGCCACCCCATTCTGTTGTGGGTTATGGGGTGCCATCAACTACCGTTTAATTCCTTCTGCAACACAGAAGTCCTTAAACTGTTGGGAGACATACCCTCCACCATTGTCGCTGTGCAAGGCCCTTATTTTCTTTCCAAATTCTTTCTTTGCCAATGCTTTAAACTCACAAAACCTTGAGAAGGCCTGATCCTTCTTCTGCATAAAGTAGATCCAACATATACAAGAAAAATCATTAATAAAAATAACATAGTACCTTTGTTTAGCGGTGGAGGCTGTAGAGAATGGTCCACACACACCTGTGTGAACTCGCTCCAGGATTGCTCCAGCTCTATTGTCTCGATCCTGAAAGGAAGATTTCGCATACTTACCCAAGGTACAACCTGTGCATGTATCCATTTTCTCCAGTTTTCCCTTGGGAAGTCCGGTAGAAATTTGTTGCATGATCTTCAAGGCCCCATGGTGCAAGTGGCCCAATCTTCTATGCCATAGCTCGCCGACATCTTGGCTTTGCACCAACTCTGCTTTGGAACTTCATGCAGCACAGTCGTCTACCTCCAGCTTGTAGAGATTCTTAACTCGAATCCCAATCCTCTTGGTCTGTCCAATGCCGATATACCTCAGGAATACCTTTCCTTTACTAAAGACTACATCATAACCTTTTTTCTTTTAACATAGCGACGGACACAATATTCTTCTTCAGACCTGGTACATACTTTACATCAGTCATGGTGAGAGGAGCTCCATGCTCCCTCTGAAACACAACCGTACCTTCACCTGAAACATGATACTTTCCATCACCGCCCATCTCGATCCGCATCTAGAGATCCTTCTCCTCCAAGGTACTAAAAATATTCTTGTCACTGATCATGTGGAATGAAGCTCCACTGTCTAGGTACCAAACACATCCCACCATGGATGAAACCATGCATGTGATGAGGGAGCAATCCAATTCCAACTATGAGGCCAGCGCCTCACCATCTGATCCCTTCGAGGATTTCTTCTGTGGACAATTCGTGGCATAATGGCCCACCTCATGACAATGAAAGCATCTCACTTTCGATTTGTCAATCTTCTTCCCACCATGGGAAGAATTGGATTTGGAATGGGACGCCTTCCCTTTCCCTTTCCTCGCCTTACTCGCTAAGGCTATATTTTCTTCATCATCTTGTTTTGATGAAGATCCATCTCTGATGCTTCTTCTTATCTCCTCCTGCATCAAATCCGACCAAAGTCGTTCCCAATCTAGCAGTTTCTCTCTTCCATTTACCGAGTCTTGGTAGCTATGCCAGCTCTTAGGAAGACCGAGGAGAGCAAGACTCATAATGTCATCATCGACTATCATGATCCCCACACTTCCAAGCTCATCCCTGCAGGTGGTGAGCTTGTTCAGATATGTATAGATCGTGTCGCCCTTTTCACACTTGATTTTCTGAAGCTTGTCTTTCAACACCAGCTTCCTCTGATCATTTTTGTTTTGATATATATCTTTCAATCTTTTCCACATTGAAAACAGTGTCTCCTTCCCGTGGAGACTCGAGACTATTTGGTCTCGAACTCCCTCCAGAAGGATTCTCCTCGCTCTAGCCACACATTTCTTCCATTCTGCCAATTCTGTAGCATTAGCTGCTGCTGGCTTGGGGACTTCTTGATCAATGAAGTCCTTCAAACCGTTGTCCTCTAATACTGCTTCCATGCAATCCTTCCAGGCTATATAATTCGAGCTACCATCAAGGGCATACTTGAGTCTTAAACCGTTGAACGCCATTGGTGAAATTTGAGATGTGATAAGAATTCGATTTCTATAATTAGGAACTTCAAACTTCGAACTTATCCCTTCTTTGTATACTATTATTCGCTTTGATCACCTTTGATCTGATACCATGTAGAATTTCTCACTATAGTTCAACAGCTTATGCAATATACTAAAGCAAAATACTAGATCTACTTCTACAACAAACTTGCGGAAGCTTAATTGATTTTGAGCAAGATCAAATAGAACACATATAACTGAGAATGAGAAAGCTATCACACATGAACACAGAAGAATACTCTGGGGAAAGCCTCAACTAAAAAACCCTGATCTCTATAATATCACACAAGTGGAAATATGTTCGGATTACACAAAGCTTTAGCTCACAAGCTATCCATCTCTCAGTACAATCCTACAATGCTGCTCATAGACTGAATAAACACAACATATGCCTTCCCTCAGTCCTCCAAGCCTCCTATTTCCTTGCGCAGTTTCTCCTGGGGTCCAATGCTACCACCTGTGTGAATTTACCTTTCACACAACTCATCAAACTCAAAAGTAACTGCACAATCTCCAAGGAATGAATTCCTTCTACATGCAAGAGATATCCTCAATGGAATATTCCTGCAACTGATAGTACACTTTCCCATCATCTGATCTCAACTGGGTCTCTGACTGAACTGACATGCATGAGTTATTTATGAGAGAATATTCAATTATCTGAAGTACAACAGTTACATGCATGCATGCATTAACTAACTGAACTCACAATCAGTTCCACAAACTGTTGGAACTAATCTAACTGGTCTTAACTATGATAAATGAGTTAACTAATTACAACTCAAATTACAACTCATCCTGATCTCCTTAATCAAGGGATAAATTCCTTAATCAAAGGGGAAACTGTTGCATGTCTTCACATAGACTTCATGTTTGATTTTCTACAACTAATTAACTCAAGATGAATTAATTAATTATTTTACAAACAACTGCTAAGATCAAATTCGAATTTTAATTCTCAATTTTAGTTCAGGGACTAACTAAAATTGGAATGTATCTCGAAATGCTATTTATAGCAGTGCTATTTTTAGCACTTCTATTTTTAGCGTTTCTTGTTGCTATTTTCAACATAGTTCATTCAACTAGTGCTACTCCAGTTAACTGAATATTCCCTCATCAGAATCTCATGCATGTCGATTTTGAGAAAGGCTTAGTTGAGAATAGAGTGCATTTACAGTGTACTATTTGTTTTAGATTTTTCTGAGTTGCACTGATAGTGCATGCAATCAGGAACTGATCCTTGAAAGGATTGCGCAGTGAGGATTTCCCTTTAAATATGGGTTAATTCTCTCAGGAATTGTGCAAATAATTATAAACTTGGAGGCTTGGAAATTTGGCTAAACATTGAGCAAAGGAAGTCATCAAGTGGAGGATAGGAAATACTTGTGCAAGTTAAGCTCAAGGTTGAGCAGAGCATATTGTATTCATCCAAATTATTTGACCAAGGGCGCAAGGAAATAGGGACTTGGAGAGCAGGAGAATTGGTTGAGCAGGAGAATTGGCTAAGTGTTGGCCAAGAGCTTTCTCGTGAGTTAGAGATTGATTTTACTGAGTGCTGGGATTGTTCTTGTGAGAAAAACATTGTATTATCATCTTAGATTTTTTATTAATGCAATATAGATAGTGGGGTTTTGAGCTGTGGCTTTCCCTAGATGTTTATTGTGTTATGTGCCATTGTTATTCTTCCTCTTGTTGATTATTGTTTTGCTCAATTTTTATGTGCTTCCACTGTAAAGAGTAGAAGTAGATTCTTGTCTCTTGTTTTAGTAGATTACATGAGCTTGTGAATCTATAGGATTTTCTACAATTATTCCTTTGGTCCATATGCCAAAGTCATCCATATAGCTCTGTTGATGGTGTTAGACCCGCCAACATTCAGGGGATCACCCCAGTATGAAGTCCCAATTAGACATCACACCATTTGGTGTGGGAGTCCCATTCGATATGATGGCTCGGTTGCCAATATCTTAAAGATTTGCCTCAACTCTTGCTTGTTAGCACAGGAGAGTGGCATGCTTTGTCTTCGAGTAGTGAGGTTTGCGTACCTGGTGATTGCTAGTGTTACTTGTGTCAACGATTCTTTCACTACAGAGGGAGAAGGTGGGAGTGATTCCCAAGTCGGATGGGAGGAAGTCCCAACTCTGTTAAGGACACACAACACAACAAGGCGTGCACAACTTCCAAAGGAGCAATCCACATAGATGCGGTAGTCACAACACATAAGGAAAGATAACACGTACAACACACAACAAAGGAGTCCGCGTGAGTGCGACAATTGTTATAGCAAGTTTACATGAAAGGTTTGTCTGATGTCCGAGGAGGTAACCAACACAGGCAGGACATCATTAACAACTCATACAACACACTTTCATTAATATATATGTATTACAACAATTGAATGAGTTCAAGTGTTAAACACAGGTTAAAGCAACATGTATTACAAGTGTTCAATATTAGTCGTACAACAATTACAACACGTGTGAAAACATGCTGGCATGTTAGCAGGATTCTGAATTAAGCGAAAGTTCCAAGACACATCGTTACACCATACATCACTAACCCCATGTGCGGGGCATTGGAGCCACTACTTACTCCTCAAAGAAAATATTACAGACTCTCAAGGCTATGTGGGAGGAGCCGAGGTGAAAAGTCCATTGCATGTACAAATGAGGGGGTATTTATATCCAAGGGTGACACTGACCCTTGTCGCTGTTCAACTTCCCTCGTCACTGTTTGACTTCTATAACCTTTCAACTTTACATGACTCTTGATATGACAAGTGGGTCTCTTGGACTTCCATGTTACATTACATTGATTGATAGTATGGCCCACAGTAGAGATGTGGACGACATGATTCATGATAAGACTCCACATGATAGTGATGGGACATTCGTGCTGCTACTGCTGCATGTCGAACTACAGTGCTGCTAAGTGATGGATGTCCTCATGGTGTGTCATAGTTTCACCTCCGCATGGCATGGTGCATGGAGTCTTCGATGGTCGTTGTTTTGCTTGATGTCATGTTGGCACGTTGCTTCCTTTCTCGTACTTGGTCATGCCAAACATGTTCGTTCGTTCGCGAAAATGTGCGAACGGACGAACAATTCTAGGTTATTATTCACTATCATGTATGTTAATGGCATATTTTGTAGAGTATGGTAGAAGTTCAAATATTATTGGATTGATTGGTTGTTTCACACAAGTTTTGTGGTGCAGTATCACAATGGCTTCTTCCATTCAATTTATCCATTGCTCCAATTGAACAAAAAAGGTGTCCTTTTTGCAGCCGAAGAACAAAGTTTCTTTTGGAGTCCACTAGAAAATATAAGTAAGGTATATATAAATCTTTCATATCATTCTTAAAAATAGGAAACAAAATCTTTCATCTCATGTCTAAAAATGATTAAAAAAATGAAGGGAACATAATATTTCATCTCATGCTAGCCTCGAGGGTTAGCTCAATTAGTCGAGTCCTTGTCGTTAAAGCACCTTTACTACCAAGAGGGCACATATTCAATTCTCTTGACGCTCTCGAGGTGAGGCTCTGTGGTTGAGTCGACAAGAAATGATCCCTTCGGGTGGATCTGCCTGGTAAAAATATTTTGTGGACGTGGTGAGCATTGATCTTCGAGGTCGATGAACCACAGTGAAAATGAAAAACTTCTCATTCTTAAAAATGAAAAAATTAAAAGATAATGACACTTAGTCCTTAGGTAAGAGATTACCCCAATTAATCAAGTTTGAGATTACCTCGATTACCTCAATTAATAGTTATTTCTCTTGTTTCTATCTTGATTCTAATGTCCATTCCTATTCACAAATTTAACCTTAGATTACCTCAATCTATGTCACAAGGTTCATCGAACTTTAACCTTGAGGTTCGATTTTTGGAAAACCTAAAAAAAAAATTGAGGTTCGACGAGCTTCATTGAACCTCATAGCCATTGGCCAATTCCATAGATCAAAACTCATAACTTCATGTCACAGCTCAAGCTTGTAATTTATCCTTGTAGTTTCCATGTTTGTGATAGCATTTTTGATGGTTACTGATGTTGATTTCTTATTATTTTATCTTATAATTTGTTTATATATATATATATATATATAAATGAATCTTATGGCGAACCTTATTAAAAAATTCGAACTCAAACTAAACCTAATCATTACTAAATCTAAACTCAAACCCAAACCATGTGACATTGAACTCAATCAATAATTAGTTCTCGTTCATGTTTCTCCATTAATTGTTAGTTCTCAATTCTTATGACCATCATTATTCACAATTTTAATGTCATTCATCGAATAAAATTATATGTACAAAACTAAGAAGAAGTTGTGTCCCTACAAGGGAAAGGTGTGGTGTCACCCTGACATGTAGAGCACATGTGGTGTCAAAGAAGTATCACCCTTTACCGGTGTGGTGTCACCCTGACATGTAGAGCGCATATGGTGTCAAAAGAGTATCACCCTTGACATGTGGCTTCAGAAGATGTGTGCTTGCAATGGGGTTGGCAAACTTTACATTATGTAATAGAACTTAAATTGTGCCTTAAAGCTAAATGTGCTTGCAATGGGGGCAGTAAACATTGGATAGAAAACTTTACATATGTAATAGATTTTGAATTTAAAAGCATGTAGTAAGGAATGAAGACTGTGTATTTTGAATTTAAAAACATATGCAATAAAGAAAGAAGAATATTTATTGAGAAAAGTGAAGAAAAATATAAAATTAATATGAAATCTTCAATCTCTAATATAAAATCTTGAAAAAATATAAATTAAATATGTTAAAGAAAAAATAGAAAGCTCACAGTACCATTTACATTTAAAAAATAAATGAACATTGATCTTAAAAAATAAATGAACATTGATCTTATATACATTTATTGATATATTGTGCCTTTTAAAAGTAAATGCCTTCTCGAAAGTATAATGTTGGGTCCCTATAATACTAGTGATTACCCCATTACTTTTGTAGTTATACCCCTTATTTATATTGTTGTGCCCCTATTACCCACATATTATTATTTCTGTGACCCATAGAATCCCTCTATTATTATTTTTGTGGCTTTATATTATTATTGTTAGGTCGGCTGGATTATATTGTGACTCCTTAGACTCCTATATATAGAAAGGAGGTTTTGTCATTTGTATCATCCAAGAATTGTTCATTTATGTAATGTAAAGGAGGTTTCCCCCTCGAAGAGGCTGAATTCTAAGACGTTGATCTTTCTTTTCTATCTTTTCTTGAGCTGGTTTCATAACATTTGGTATCAGAGCTTTGGATTCTAGGGTTTCGCTGCTCCAAATAGGTCATAGTGGCATTTTCGCTATAACTTTTTTTCTGTGACGTTTCAGAAGTCGCAAAAAAACCAATTTGAGAAGAAATCGTTCTGAACCTTGGGTCTGAATTTCAGAGTTTTTCGCGCGATGTTTTCGGAGATATGATCTGAGGAAGTTGGTCTTTTTGCAGACTCCTGAATTACACTCAAAACAGGTGACCTGGGGAAAATCGTCATAACTTTCTTTCTGAGTATCGTATTGAAATTTCGTAAGAAGTTACAGAAAGAGGAAATACTGTAGTTTTCTTTTATATATTTTTCAGAGTCAAAGGTTGAAACAGTGACACGTGGCACGTCGTACAAGTTCGCTCTACTGAACTAGTCTATAATCAAGTCACTGTGGGAGATTTCGCATAACTCTTCCTTGGAGAATCCAATTTGGGTCAGACTTGTGGCATTGGAAAGAGGACATAGAGGGCTACTACAGGTCACAAATTCAGAACTAGATAATCAGAAAGTATAGAGATACATCGGAGGCAATATCGAGCTCCTACAAAGTGAAAAAAGGTGTGTAGATTTTCTTTAATTTTTGCTTAAGCTTGGTTTGAAAATTTATTTTGAAGGAATTCAAAGGGCATATTAGAGAATTATTATCAGTAACTGATGCCCTGAGGAAAGAAAATGCAAACACCTAGTAAGGAGCCTGAAAGCTCTAGCATGACTCATGAAGAAGAAGAAGAAATGCTATATGATATATCAAAATTACAAGAACAAGTGCAACGAGTGTCACTTGTACAAAAAGCAACAGAATCTAAAATGGATGGTTTAAGGAAAGATGTAGAAGCTAAGATGGAAGGTTTAAAGAAAGGTGTAAAAGCTAAGATGGATGGAATGGAAGCTAAGGTGAATGGCATGGACGCTAAAATTGATGGCATGGATGATAAGATGGATAAGTTGCTACAAGAAATGGTCACTAAGGGTGAAAGAGTACTAAAGGAAACTCATGATGAGAACAAAAGAAATGTTAATCATGATTCCATAGACTCTAATGTTGGATCGAAGACTCACCATGTTCCAAAAATCGATATGAGGAAGTTTGATGGCAAGGATCCCGCCACATGGATATTACAGATGGAGCAATTCTTCGATCTCAATAATGTGCAAAACACACAAAAGGTACATATGGCAACTTTATATTTGGAACCAAATCAGTTTGTATGGTATCAATGGCTTTGTTCTCGTAAACAGTTTATCACTTGGGAAATTTTTATGGAAGAATTGATAGCACATTATGAGGATACAAAAAGCAACACCTTTTTTAGCCAATTGATAAGTCTCAAACAAAAGGGTTCAATAATGGAGCACATTGAGGAGTTCCAAAAATTGAACATAAGGGTAAAAGATATTCCAAAGGAGCATAGGATTGATGTGTTCATAGGGTCTTTAAAGGATAATATCCAACATGATGTGCGCCTTTGGGAACCTGATTCATTAGAGAAGGCATTCAGGTTAGCAAGAAAAATGGAAAGCAAAATTATGGAAACTAGGAAGCATACCATTCACAACTATAAAGACGGAAGTGTTGTTGCCCATAGTCTTCCACAACCTACAAGGTTGACACCACAACAATTGGAAGAAAAAAGAGCAAAAGGGCTTTGTTACAATTGTGATAGAAAATACACAAAAGGTCATAAGTGTGCTGAGAAGAAATTATTCTACATAGATTGTGAAGAGGAAGAAGAAAAGGAGCAAGAAAGGTCAAAAGAAGAGGATATATTCCAGGAACAAAGCCTAGATGAAGAACAAATAAATCCGACCATATCTTGTAATGCATTGGCGGGAATTACCACTCCTCAAACCATCAAGATAGAAGGACAAATCAAGAAGAAAAAGGTAATAGTGTTGATTGATTCAGGAAGCACCCACAATTTTATTCATTGTAGGGTAGCAAAAGAATTGAATTGCTTCCTATATCCAGCACCAGAGTGTCAAGTGATGATTGCAAATGGAGGAACAATAAATTGTTCTGGAAAGTGCCATAATATCAAGCTATCCATGGGAGAATATGTATTGACTAGCCCAATGCTTTCCATTACAGTGACTCGTGGCACATCATACAAGTTTGCTCTACTGAACTAGTCTATAATCAAGTCATTGTGGGAGATTGTGCATAACTCTTTCTTGGAGAATCCAATTTGGATCAGAATGGTGGCATTAGAAAGATGATAGAGAGGGCTACTACAGGCTGCAATTTCAGAACTGGATGATCCAAAATTACAGAGATATATCAGATTCAATATCAAGCTCATACAAAGTGAAAAAAGGTGTGTAGTTTTTTTTAAATTTTTGCATAAGCTTGGTTAGAAAAATTAGTTTGAAGGAATTCAAAGGGCATAGTAAATCATTATTATCGGTAATTGATGCCCTGAGGAAAAAGAATTCAAACACCTAGTAAGCAACTTGAAAGCTCTAGCATGACTCATAAAGAAGAGGAAGAAATTCAACATGATATATCAAAATTACGAGATCAAGTGCAACAAGTGTCACTTGCACAAAAAGGAATAGAATCTAAGATGGATGGTTTAAAGAAAGGCGTAGAAGATAAGACGGATTGTTTAAAGAAAGGCATAGAAGCTAATATGAATGACGTGGAAGCTAGGATGGACAATTTGAAGATAGATTTGAAGACAGACATGGAAGAATTGAAGATAAATATGAATAAGTTGCTACAAGAAATGGTCACTAATGGTGAAAGGGTAGTAAAGGAAAATCATGACGAGAACAAAAGAAATGCTAGTCATGATTGCATAGACTCTAATGTTGGATCGAAGACCCACCATATTCCAAAAATCGATATGAGAAAGTTTGATGGCAAGGATCCCGCAACATGGATATTACAGATGGAGCAATTTTTCGATCTCAATAATGTGCAAAACACACAAAAGGTACGTATTGCAACTTTATATTTGGAACCAAATCAGTTTGTATGGTATCAATGGCTTTGCTCTCGTAAACAAATTATCACTTGGTCAATTTTTACGGAAGAATTGACAGCACATTATGAGGATACAAAAATCAACACTTTTTTTAGCCAATTGATAAGTCTCAAACAAAAGGGTTCAATAATGGAGCACATTGAGGAGTTCCAAAAATTGAACATAAGGGTAAAAAATATTCCAGAGGAGCATAGGATTGATGTGTTCATAGGGACTTTAAAGGATAATATCAAACATGATGTTCGCCTTTGGGAACCTGATTCATCAGAGAAGGTATTCAGGTTAGCAAGAAAAATGGAAAGCAAAATTATGGCAACCAGGAAGCGTACCAGTCACAACTATAAAGATGGAAGTGTTGTTACCCCTAGCCTTCGACAACCTATAAGGTTGACACCACAACGATTGGAAGAAAAAGAGCAAAAGGGCTTTGTTACAGTTGTAATAGAAAATACACTAAAGGTCATAAGTGTGCTGAGAAGAAATTATTCTACATAGATTATGAAGAGAAAGAAGAAAATGAGCAAGAAAGGTCAAAGGAAGAGGATATACTCCAGGAACAAAGCCTAGATAAAGAAGAAATGAATCCGACCATATCTTGTAATGCATTGGCTGAAATTACCACTCCTCAAACCATCAAGATAGAAGGACAAATCAAGAAGAAAAAGGTAATAGTGTTGATTGATTCAGGAAGTATCCACAATTGTATTCATTGTAAGGTAGCAAAAGAATTGAATTACTTCCTATATCCAGCACCAAAGTGTCAAGTGATGATTGCAAATGGAGGAACGATAAATTGCTCTGGAAAGTGCCATAATATCAAGCTATCCATGGGAGAATATGTATTGACTAGCGCAATGCTTTCCATTCCAATGGGAGGTGCCGATGTTGTACTAGGAGTCCAATGGCTACAATCCTTGGGTACAATAGCTTTTAATTTTCAAGAACTTTTCATGAAATTTTCTGTGAAAGGAAAGGAAGTTGAATTAAGGGGTATTACAGGGAAACTGGGAAAGATAATTAGCTCTAACGGTATGACAAAGCTTATAAAAAAGGAACAAAGGGGTGTAATTGCACAATTATGGTCGCTAGATGTTTCCACATCGGAATCATCTATTTCTCCAGATCTCCAAAAAGTCTTGGACAATCATTCCAAGGTATTTGAGACTCCCAAAGGTCTCCCACCTATTCGTGATCATGAACATGCTATTCATCTGATTCCAGGAAGTTTTCCTCCCAACATCAGGCCGTACAGATATCCCTATGCCCAAAAGAGTGAAATTGAACGTATGGTTGCAAAAATGATAGAGGCTGGTATAATTCAACCTAGTCAAAGTTCTTTCTCTGCTCCAGTAGTATTGGTGCACAAGAAGGATGGATCATGGCACATGTGTCCAGATTATAGGGAGCTCAACAAGCTCACTATTAAAGATAAGTTTCCCATTCCTGTCATTGATGAATTATTGGATGAATCGCATGGATCAATTTACTTTACCAAGTTGGATCTTCGTTCAAGATATCATCAAATCAGAATGAAGACCGAAGACATTCCAAAAACAACATTTAGAACTCATGAGGGTCATTATGAATTTTTGGTCCTACCTTTTGGCCTTACTAATGCACCTTCTACATTTCAAGGTTTGATGAATTCCATTTTCAAACCCTTCCTTAGAAAATTTGTGTTAGTATTTTTTGATGATATACTAATCTACAACAAGTCTTGGAAGGATCATGTTGAACATGTTGACAGGGTGCTACAACTATTGGAGGAGAAACAATTATATGCAAAAAGATCCAAATGTTTCTTTGGAGTACAAGAGGTGGAATATTTGGGTCATATTGTATCTCATGAAGGAGTTAAGGTAGACCCTAGCAAAATTAAAGCCATTAAGGAATGGAAAATCCCCACATCCATAAAGCATCTACAAGGATTTCTCGGGTTGACAGGGTACCATCGCAAGTTTGTTAAGAATTGTGGGAGAATAGCAGCACCTCTAACGACATTATTGAAGAAATATGCATTTTCATGGACTCCAGAAGCAACAAAGGCCTTCGAACATCTTAAAGAGGCAATGTGCCAAGCACCAGTCTTAGCTACACTGGACTTCACAAAAACCTTTATTGTGGAATGTGATGCTTCAGGAAATGGAATTGGTGCTGTTTTTATGCAACATGAAAGACCCATTGCTTTTGAAAGTCATCCAATCAAGGGAAAGTTTTTACACAAAGCTATTTATGAGAAGGAAATGTTGGCAATACTACATGCACTTGAGAAATGTCGACCCTACCTAATGGGAAGACACTTCAAGGTAAAAACGGATCATGATAGCCTTAAATAATTTTTAGAACAAAGATTATCCTCTGAAGAGCAACAAAAGTGGGTCACAAAGATGTTGGGTTATGACTTTGAAATCATCTACAAAAAAGGGAAGCAAAATGTGGTGGCAGATGCACTCTCAAGAAAGGATGAGGATGTGGAAGCGTTATTATGCGCCATTTCTATTATCCAACCAGATTAGATAAATGAAGCAAGGGAGGAGTGGAAGAATGATGAAGAAGTGTGGGCACTTATTCGAAAGTTACAACAAGATTCCAGTACATTTGATACATTTAGCTGGCAAAATGATTTGTTATGGTACAAAGATCGCTTATACCTCTATAAGAATTCGTAACTCGAACAAAAGATTCTTATGGAATTGCACACTTCTCCCTTAGGAGGGCACTTCGGATTTTTAAAAACTTACAACAGGGTTAAGAAGGAACTTTTTTGGGATGGCCTTAAATCAGATATTCAAAAGTTTGTGGCAGAATGTTTGGTTTGCCAACAAAGTAAAGTTGAAACAATTAAGACCCCAAGTCTATTACAACCTTTATCCATTCCAAGCCAACGTTGGGAGGAGGTTTCAATGGATTTTATCACATGTTTACCCAAGTCTGAGGGAAAGAGTGTCATCATGGTGGTAGTTGACAGACTTACCAAGTATGCACACTTTTGTGCATTATCACATCCATTGAAAGCCAATACAGTTTCTACGGCATTTATGGAAACAATTCTAAAGCTACATGGAAACCCAAAGATTATTATAAGTGACAGAGATCCCATTTTCACTGGAAATTTTTGGACAGAATTATTTTCTTGTCTTGATACTCAGTTAGCTCACAGCTCATCTTATCATCCTCAATCTGATGTGCAAACTGAGATAGTAAACAAATGTTTGGAAGGATATCTCCATTGCTTTGTATCTGATAAACAGACACAATGGGTCAAATGGTTGCCTCTGGCTGAATGGTGGTATAACACTTCCTTCCATACAGCAACAAAAATGACCCCATTTATGGCACTTTATGGATATCAGCCACCATCCATCACATCATATTTAAGAGAAAATTCTAAGGCTCAAGCAGCGGAACATCACATCGAACATCAACAACAAGTCCTCCAACTCTTAAAGGATAACCTTGTGTTGGCACAAAATAGAATGAAACAACAGGCAGATCAACATCACAATGAAAGAAGTTTTGATGTAGGCGATTGGGCATTCCTACGTCTACAACCATATAAACAAATGTCCCTCAAGCAAGCGAAGAAGGATAATAAATTATCACCAAAGTATTATGGTCCATACAAGGTGTTGCAAAAGATTGGTACTATGGCATACAAATTGGAGCTTCCTGCAGCATCTCGAGTGCACCCAGTTTTCCATGTTTCATGTTTAAAGAAGGTTATAGGTGACAAGCTCCCAGTTCAAACAATATTGCCAGAACTTGACGAGGAAGGAAAAATTATATTGGAACCGGAAGCAGTCACAGAAACAAGAACTCAACAGCTATGAAATTGAACAATTTCAGAGTATCTCATCAAGTGGAAGAACTTATCCGCTGAAGATTCCACATGGGAGGATGAGAATTTTATACAGAAGCATCCAGAACTACTCAAGCATTGAGGACAACACTTTTTTTTGAAGGAGAGGGGCATGATAGGTCCCTATAATACTAGTGATTACCCCATTACTATTGTAGTTGTATCCCTTATTAATATTGTTGTGCCCCTATTGTCCCCATATTTTTATTACTGTGCCCCATAAAATCCCTCTATTGTTATTTTTGTGGCTTTATATTATTATTGTTAGGTCGGCTGGGTTATGTTGTGACTCCTTAGACTCCTATATATAGAAAGGAGGTTTTGTCGTTTGAATCATCCAAGAATTGCTCATTTATGTAACATAAAGGAGGTTGCCCCCTCGAAGAGGCTGAATTCTAAAGCGTTGATCTATCTTTTCTATCTTTTTGTTGAGCTGGTTTCATAACATGCAGAGGTACGAAAGAAGTGTTCATTGTGAGCAGTACGGAATTACGGCTTGTGAAAACGATTATGTTACACCATGCTGTTCGCCAACTCTAAAAGATACATTATGAATTCATGTCGAAAATAAATAACTAAGCCTCATGTCACTAGTGTGTTGTATTGCCATATGTCACTTATTTTGGCAACATAAGCATCTTGCCACGTTTGCTTGTTTTGAGCATAGGTATGATTGCAAAGTGTGCATATCTCAGGGTTTAGCTTTCATTGTGAGGATGTACGGGGGTATTAGCTTTCATTGTAAGGATGTGCAGGGGTACTGAAGAAGCTTTCATTCTCATTTTCACTTTTTTAATAAAATTGATTAATTAAAAAATGTGATATGAAATGAGTTATGGTTTTTTTGGAAATGTAGTGTTGATAAGCCATGGTATTGGCCATTGTAACAAACTTGATTTACAAGTTAAGAATCTCCGTGATAAAGTGAAGATAAATCTCCAAGATTAAAAATCTTGTTACATGTTTTTTTTTGTTTAAATGTAAATATATTTAATTGATATATTTATTTATTTTTATAATTAATAAAAATTTAAAATAAAATTATAATTTAGTTAATTTTTATGATTTTTAAAATTTTTGATAATGTAAATCAATTTTTTGTTACTTATAATTTTTTTGTTTTCTATCAAAAATTTATTAACCTGCATTAATAATAATATTAAATTAATCTTTCATAAAATTATAATAAATAATAATGTTAAACAAAATTTCGATAATACATTAACATCTTACTTTTTTAAATATTACAGTAATATTTTTTTATTTAATATATATTACTAATTTTTGAAATATTCAAAAACATTAATAACTAAATTTATTATTAATTTTTAAACTATTCAAAAATATTAATAAATACAATGAACTTTTTATCTAATATAGGTCGGTGCCGTGTGGTTGTATCACTGATGGAATACATATAAAAGTATTTATTGAAAAAGGAATCTTTGAATAAGGAACGAAACAGAGCAGCAGAAACAAAAATGTAACCCATCAACAACCATAGGTGGGTGCCGTGTGGTTGTGCTTTGACCGAGCCAGCCGATGAGATACACGTGTCATTGACGGATTGTAGGGGGCGCCCTATAAATACGCAGCGCCTGTGAGGGGTTCGATCACACTTTGATTTTTCCATTGTCCATTCCTTACTGGGACATTTTCGGAGAGCAGATCTGTCTATGGATCCATACGTTTATGTAGTTTTCCTTAACCATCGCGGTCCGGTACGTTTTTGGAGAGCGGATCTGTCTATGGCTGGGCAGCATACTAGTTCTCTCATTTCTGATTGTTAGTGGTCGTTTATTTATTTAAGTATATGTTGGCTTTTGGTTGTTAAATGTAGTAATGTCTGGCGTTTATTAGATTTTGTGCTTTCGTTTGGCGTTTATTAAAGCCGTAATCTAACGGAGTGGTCTACCAAGGCGGAAGAAAGAATTCAAACACTGCTTTGAAACTTAACTTTTTTATCCGAATTCCAGTCTTCCGGTCAATTCCTCCGCTTGGTAGACGACTCTTTTATTAAATATAAATTTTTATCCGAATTTCAGCCTTCCGGGCAATTCCTCCGCCTCTTTTATTAAATATAGTAATGCGGTCTAGAGGTTTTTCTTTCACAGATTTTCACACAGGTTTTTGTTCATCCAGGACACAAAGAACTTGTACCTGGGCCTTATGGTTGAGAGCTCTGACAAGGTAAGCATTAACCCCCGACTAGCGTCGAGGTTGCTCCTGTGGTCTGTAAAATTTACCTTAATTATGTATTTGTCTATAGTTTTCTCGCTCTGTTTTTTGAAATGTGACTCTTTTACTCCTGTAACTCTGTGATTTCAGTTTAATTACAATGGGAATTGTAATGTCAAGATCGGCATTATCCCGGAGGTATATCTCGGGGTCTCTAAAATTGTGTGCTTTTAATCTATGTGCAATTTTCTGAGGGTTACCTCTCTGTTCTGGTCTTCTAAAGCCCCTTGTATTTTGACTTTCAGACGCGTGTCTCGCTGTTACTTTATGGTATTTTTAGTGAAATGATAATTGTTGATTTGCTTTACTCTTTTATTACTGTTACTTGATGGTATTTCCATTGTTACAATGTTAATTGTTGGTTTGCAGCGGTCCGGTACACCGTTTTTAAAGATAGGTGTACTCCGGCCGACTCCAATGGTCCAAAAAGATCATTCTACACAGTTGGTGCTGCGTCTCACTGGGGCCAAGCTTATGTGCGTCTAAAAATCTGATGCATCCTGTCCATCAGATCCCGGGAATATGACATTACTTCCATTGTATCTAAGCTCTCAACGTCTGAAGTTATCGTCTTGCCACGCGGGTTTTGACAAAGATCTCAACTTCTGCATGCTCCCTCTCAGACGGACCGACACACCCGGAATCCACTTTCTGGATGTTGTAGTCGGCCAGTGTGCATCTGTTTTTAAATGCCTTATCTGGGATTTTATACTCTACAACCTCTGCTGGTCAGGTGGGATACACGCCTCAATACGGTTCTTAAGCCTTTCACATCATCATTTATGTCTGATCTCTGGTTTTCTGGTTGCAGCAAGGGATTCAACGAAGATCTGCATAGCAGTCCAGCCTGAGGAAATACGGTCAGGCTGTCTATCTTCACTGTTAAAATTATATATATCCTCACTGTTAAATTGATACAGTTGGGATATATGTATAAATTTACAGCGAGGATATATATAAATTTAACAGTGAAGATAGACAGCCTGACCGCATTTAATTAATAAATATCCTATCGACTTGTAAATAAATAAGCTCTGACCTTGCTTACAGCCAAAGTCGATATCCTTACACACCACGGTGTTTGTTACATCCTTGGCATGGTTGTTACCAAGGGTTGTCAAGGCCAAGATTATGGGTTTTCGTTTTTATGTGCCACTGTTATGTGTTACACATAAATACTGTGTATTGTATGGTTAAGTTTGAGCTAGTTTGAGAACCCATTTTAGTAACGAAGGTTTGTTTCAAGCTCTCAAAAGAGATTTGTTTTAATTCGTGCTCGTTAATACAAACTCTCGTGTTACCTTTTCTCCTAAGTGCTTTTGTTGTTGCTCGTATTGTGGAATTAATTGTAATGAAAGGGTAAACAGGACAGATTTAATATGTCATTGAGTAATTAATTAGTAGAGTCGTTCGGATCTATACAAGGGAGGAACTATTCGTTTGCATACAAAATTACAATATAATGGTAATACTTATTAGTGGAGATATTTTTTTTACAAACAATTACAATACAATGAGAATATTAAAAAACTTTACAAACCATTATAATATAATTCTAATACTCGCTTGTAAACAATTATTACATTACAAGTGCAAGTGATAATTCTTTTATTTTGATAAAAATAAAAATAGTTTACTAAGAAATTTTATATTATTATTAAATAATTTTTTTCTTCCGCGTTAAGAAAGTTTTTGAAATTCATATTATTGTTGTTGTTTGTGATAAAATTTCAAATTTATATTATTATTAAAATAATTTTTTATTTTGAATTAAAAAGTTTAATAAAATTCATATTAGTGTTTAATTTGTTTTAAAATTTGAATTAAATGAAGAAAAAGAATTTTATGAAATCATTATTGTTAATATGGAACAATATGGTAACAACACTTCTTAATTAAAATAGTAAAATGAATTATATTATTATTAAAATAATATTTTTTTTTCAATTAAGAAATTGTATCAAATTTATATTATTGTTTTATTTGGTTTTAAATTTAAATTAAATGAAAATTATGAATTTTATGATTTCACAATTGTTTATACCATATAATTAAAATAATAAAATAAGATTATTATATGAGTAGGGTTTTATTTGGCAGATTAAAATAAAAGGATTATAAATAAGATTATTATATGAGTAGGGATTTATTTGCTGGATTAGGATAAAAGGATAGTTAGGCTTTGTAGAATTGGGTTGAAGTATTTAGGGGTGATTAGAAATTAAAGGTTCGTGAGTTACAAGTTCAAGGTCAAGGATGAATTATGGTTAAGGAATTTAGACTTCTGTGATCCATAACATTGTATAGAAATCTTCGGCAAAATCACATAACCAATATTTCGTCGACGCGTTTCGAACCAACCAGTGTGGTTCATCTTGTCCTGACGATGAACCACACTGGTTGGTTCGAAACGCGTCGACGAAATATTGGTTATGTGATTTTGCCGAAGATTTCTATACAATGAATTATGGTGTTAAAGTTTGAGAATTGTGGTTATGTTTGGTGGTAGTGGATAGTGTTTTGGGGATATAAATTGATGAGTTTTTGGTGATACTTGTAGCAATCAATTATAATATTGGCAGATAGGGGATCGAGGTTAGGGATGAATTATGGTGTGAAAGTTTGAGAATTGTATTTACATTTGATAGTAGTGGATAGTGTTTTGGAGATATAAATTGATGAGTTTTTAGTGATACTTGTAGCAATTAATCATAACATTGATAGTAGTCAAGGTTTAGGGTTAGAAGATGTGAAGGTTAGGTTTTCATAGGTTGATAAATAACAATGACTTAAGATTCTCAATTTATATTAAGCTTTCTCATAACTATAGGATGTTGATGGTGATGACTTGAGATTACAGCGTGGTAACTTGTATTTGAGAATTATTCATAATTGGGATAATGATAACAATTACTTGTATGTGTCTTTGAGGCTTGCTCATAATTGGGTAATGATAACAGTGACGTATGTATAAGGGACTAGCGTTACAAGGTTTAAACTTGACAAGGATTTAGTTTAGGATTACAATGTAAAGAGGATGTAAACTTGGTTGGGTTTAGGGTTATAATGTAAAAAATTGACATGCCTAAGCCCAAAAACAGTTACTGGGTTTGAGCATTATACTGATGCTTTGCTATCCCATATTATGGTAGGTTAATTAGAAGTTTTGGGTTCTAATGATTTGGGGTTGATATTTGATAGGGGTTATAAATTGTTAGGTTTATGTATGTGGGGATATTTGATAAGGGTTTGAAATTACAAGGTGTGTGTGTGTGTTGGGTATTATATAGGTATGTAGTGATGGGATGGTAAGGATTTCATGGGGATATTAGTAAGTCATTTTGGGGGTTAAAGCTATCTCTAAGTGTTTGAAATAATTTTTTATTTTATATATACCACTTGTCAACTTTTAATTAAATATAGAAGAGATTATACATCTTCTTCAAATTAAGTTGTAATATTAATATTAATTTAAATACTATGTGTCAAATCCATATTGATTAATGAAGAAATTACATATCTCCCTCATATTTAAAATATATATATATTTTTTTTTACTCTATCTCTTTATATAATCCTATTAAACAATTGAAATTTTATTTTCTTTCCATTATTTTATCTAATTTAAATTATTGTTAATATATATATATATATATATATATATATATATATATATATATATATATATATATATATATATATCTATATATAATTAATTTTTACTATTAATATTAATATTAAATATTATTTATTAATTTTAAATATAACATTGACAATATCTTCATTTGCAAAACACCTCTCACCGTGCAAATTATAATAAAATATAATAATATAATTTTAATTAAAATTTTCATTTCTGCATTTACAATTAGCATTCTTGTCTAATACAAATGTTTCATACCCAACGGAATGAACCATTGTTTTTGTAGGCTAGGGATGTGATGTCATTGGAAGCTTATCTAATGTTTTGTCCACTCCTACCGAAATTGGATTATTTTAAGTTAACAGTGGTAAAAATAAACCTTACACAAATTTATGGTGAAAATTTACAAATTTTTAACTTACAAAACTAGCGACTCTTCGTTAGATTAACAACTCTTTTGTTGGATTAGCATCACATTAAGTTTTTCAAAGTATTTATTATACTTTCGAGAAGTCATATACTTTTAAAAGGCACAAAGTATATAGTGATCTATATATCAATAAATGTATATAACATCAATGTTTATTTATTTTTTAAATGTAAATATTATTGTGAGTTTTATATTCTTTGTTAGATTAACAATCAATAGACTTCATTAGATTAACAATTGTATCATTGGATGAGCATCACATTTAGATTTTCAAGTTCTTTATTATATGTTATGAAACCAGCTCAAGAAAAGATAGAAAAGAAAGATCAACACCTTAGAATTCAGCCTCTTCGAGGGGGCAACCTCCTTTACATTACATAAATGAACAATTCTTGGATGATACAAATGACAAAACCTCCTTTCTATATATAGGAGTCTAAGGAGTCACAATATAATCCAGCCGACCTAACAATAATAATATAAAGCCACAAAAATAATAATAGAGGGATTCTATGGGGCACAGAAATAACAATATGTGGGTAATAGGGGCACAACAATATAAATAAGGGGTATAACTACAATAGTAATGGGGTAATCACTAGTATTATAGGGACCCAACATGCCCCTCTCCTTCAAAAAAAGTGTTGTCCTCAACGCTTGAGCAGTTATGGATACTTCTGCATAAAATTCTCATCCTCCCATTTGGAATCTTCAGCGGATAAGTTCTTCCACTTGATAAGATACTCTGAAATTGATCGATTTCGTAGCTGCGAGTTCTTGTTTCTGTGACTGCTTCCGGTTCCAATATAATTTTTCCTTCCTCGTCAAGTTCTGGCAATATTGTTTGAACTGGGAGCTTGTCGCCTATAACCTTTAAACATGAAACATGGAAAACTGGGTGCAATCGAGAAGCTGCAGGAAGCTCCAATTTGTATGCCATAGTACCAATCTTTTCCAACACCTTGTACGGACCATAATACTTTGGTGATAATTTATTATCCTTCTTAGCTTGCTTTAGGGACATTTTCTTATATGGTTGTAGCCGTAGGAATACCCAATCACCTACATCAAAACTTCTTTCACTACAATGTTGATCTGCCTGTTGTTTCATTCTATTTTGTGCCAACACGAGGTTATCCTTTAAGAGTTGGAGGACTTGTTGTTGATGTTCGATGTGATGTTACACTGCTTGAACCTTAGAATTTTCTCTTAAATATGATGTGATTGATGGTGGTTGGTACCCATAAAGTTCCATAAATGGGGTCATTTTTGTTGCTGTATGGAAGGAAGTGTTATACCACCATTCAGCCAGAGGAAACCATTTGATCCATTGTGTCTGTTTATCAGATACAAAGCAACGAAGATATCCTTCCAAACATTTGTTTACTATCTCAGTTTTCCCATCAGATTGAGGATGATAAGATGAGCTATGAGCTAACTGAGTACCAAGACAAGAAAATAATTCTGTCCAAAAATTTCCAGTGAAAATGGGATCTCTGTCACTTACAATAATCTTTGGGTTTCCATGTAGCTTTTGAACTATTTCCATAAATGCAGTAGAAACTGTACTGGATTTAAATGGATGTGATAATGCACAAAAGTGTGCATACTTGGTAAGTCTGTCAACTACCACCATGATGACACTCTTTCCCTCAGACTTGGGTAAACCTATGATAAAATCCATTGAAACCTCCTCCCAACGTTGGCTTGGAATGGATAAAGGTTGTAATAGACCCAGTGTCTTAATTGTTTCAACTTTATTTTGTTGGCAAACCAAACATTCCGCTACAAACTTTTGAATATCTGATTTAAGGCCATCCCAAAAAAATTCCTTCTTAACCCTGTGGTAAGTTTTTAAAAATCCTGACTGCCCTCCTAAGGGATAAGTGTGCAATTCCATAAGAATCTTTTGTTTTAGCTGGGAATTCTTACAGAGGTATAAGCGATCTTTGTACCATAACGAATCATTTGTCCAGCTAAATGTATCAGAAGTACTTGAATCTTGTTGTAGCTTTCGAATAAGTGCCCACACTTCTTCGTCATTCTTCCATTCCTCCTTTGCTTCGTTTATCCAATCTGGTTGGATAATAGAAATGGCACACAACAATGCTTCCATATCCTCATCCTTTCTTGAGAGTGCATCTGCCACCACATTTTGCTTCCCTTTTTTGTAGATGATTTCAAAGTCGTAACCCAACATCTTTGTGACCCACTTTTGTTGCTCTTGAGAGGATAATCTTTGTTCTAAAAAGTATTCAAGGCTATCATGATCCGTTTTTACCTTGAAGTGTCTTCCCATTAGGTAGGGTCGCCATTTCTTAAGTGCATGGAGTATTGCCAACATTTCCTTCTCATAAATAGCTTTGCTTAAAAACTTTCCCTTGATTGGACGACTTTCAAAAGCAATGGGTCTTTCATCTTGCATTAGAACAACACCAATTCCATTTCCTGAAGCATCACATTCCACAATAAAGGTTTTTGTGAAGTCCGGCGTAGCTAAGACTGGTGCTTGGCACATTGCCTCCTTAAGATGTTTAAAGGCCTTTGTTGCTTCCAGAGTCCATGAAAATGAATCTTTCTTCAATAATGTTGTTAGAGGTGCTGCTATTCTCCCATAATTCTTAACAAACTTGCGATAATACCCTGTCAACCCAAGAAATCCTCGCAGATGCTTTATGGATGTGGGGATTTTCCATTCCTTAATGGCTTTAATTTTGCTAGGGTCTACCTTAACTCCTTCATGAGATACAATATGACCCAAATATTCCACCTCCTGGACTCCAAAGAAACATTTGGATCTTTTTGCATATAATTGTTTCTCCTCCAATAGTTGTAGCACCTTGTCAACACGTTCAACATGATCCTTCCAAGACTTGCTGTAGATTAGTATATCATCAAAAAATACTAACACAAATTTTCTAAGGAATGGTTTGAAAATTGAATTCATCAAACCTTGAAATGTTGAAGGTGCATTGGTAAGGCCAAAAGGCATGACCAAAAATTCATAATGACCCTCATGAGTTCTAAATGCCGTTTTCGGAATGTCTTCAATCTTCATTCTGATTTGATGATATCCCGAACGAAGATCCAACTTGGTGAAGTAAATTGATCCATGCAATTCATCCAGTAATTCATCAATGACAGGAATGGGGAGCTTATCTTTAATAGTGAGCTTGTTGAGCTCCCTATAATCTGGACACATGCGCCATGATCCATCCTTCTTGTGCACCAATACTACTGGAGCTGAGAAAGAACTTTGACTCGGTTGAATTATACCAGCCTCTAGCATTTCTGCAACCATACGTTCAATTTCACTTTTTTGGACATATGGATATCTGTACGGCCTGATGTTTGGAGGAACACTTCCTGGAATCAGATGAATAGCATGATCATGATCACGCATAGGTGGGAGACCTTTGGGAGTCTCAAATACCTTGGAATGATTGTCCAAGACTTTTTGGAGATCTGGAGAAATAGATGATTCCGATGTGGAAACATCTAGCGACCATAATTGTGCAATTACACCCCTTTGTTCCTTTTTTATAAGCTTTGTCATACCGTTAGAGCTAATTATCTTTCCCAGTTTCCCTGTAATACCCCTTAATTCAACTTCCTTTCCTTTCACAGAAAATTTCATGAAAAGTTCTTGAAAATTAAAAGCTATTGTACCCAAGGATTGTAGCCATTGGACTCCTAGTACAACATCGGCACCTCCCATTGGAATGGAAAGCATTGCGCTAGTCAATACATATTCTCCCATGGATAGCTTGATATTATGGCACTTTCCAGAGCAATTTATCGTTCCTCCATTTGCAATCATCACTTGACACTTTGGTGCTGGATATAGGAAGTAATTCAATTCTTTTGCTACCTTACAATGAATACAATTGTGGATACTTCCTGAATCAATCAACACTATTACCTTTTTCTTCTTGATTTGTCCTTCTATCTTGATGGTTTGAGGAGTGGTAATTTCAGCCAATGCATTACAAGATATGGTCGGATTCATTTCTTCTTTATCTAGGCTTTGTTCCTGGAGTATATCCTCTTCCTTTGACCTTTCTTGCTCATTTTCTTCTTTCTCTTCATAATCTATGTAGAATAATTTCTTCTCAGCACACTTATGACCTTTAGTGTATTTTCTATTACAACTGTAACAAAGCCCTTTTGCTCTTTTTCTTCCAATCGTTGTGGTGTCAACCTTATAGGTTGTCGAAGGCTAGGGGTAACAACACTTCCATCTTTATAGTTGTGACTGGTACGCTTCCTGGTTGCCATAATTTTGCTTTCCATTTTTCTTGCTAACCTGAATACCTTCTCTGATGAATCAGGTTCCCAAAGGCGAACATCATGTTTGATATTATCCTTTAAAGTCCCTATGAACACATCAATCCTATGCTCCTCTGGAATATTTTTTACCCTTATGTTCAATTTTTGGAACTCCTCAATGTGCTCCATTATTGAACCCTTTTGTTTGAGACTTATCAATTGGCTAAAAAAAGTGTTGATTTTTGTATCCTCATAATGTGCTGTCAATTCTTCCGTAAAAATTGACCAAGTGATAATTTGTTTACGAGAGCAAAGCCATTGATACCATACAAACTGATTTGGTTCCAAATATAAAGTTGCAATACGTACCTTTTGTGTGTTTTGCACATTATTGAGATCGAAAAATTGCTCCATCTGTAATATCCATGTTGCGGGATCCTTGCCATCAAACTTTCTCATATCGATTTTTGGAATATGGTGGGTCTTCGATCCAACATTAGAGTCTATGCAATCATGACTAGCATTTCTTTTGTTCTCGTCATGATTTTCCTTTACTACCCTTTCACCATTAGTGACCATTTCTTGTAGCAACTTATTCATATTTATCTTCAATTCTTCCATGTCTGTCTTCAAATCTATCTTCAAATTGTCCATCCTAGCTTCCACGTCATTCATATTAGCTTCTATGCCTTTCTTTAAACAATCCGTCTTATCTTCTACGCCTTTCTTTAAACCATCCATCTTAGATTCTATTCCTTTTTGTGCAAGTGACACTTGTTGCACTTGATCTCGTAATTTTGATATATCATGTTGAATTTCTTCCTCTTCTTTATGAGTCATGCTAGAGCTTTCAAGTTGCTTACTAGGTGTTTGAATTCTTTTTCCTCAGGGCATCAATTACCGATAATAATGATTTACTATGCCCTTTGAATTCCTTCAAACTAATTTTTCTAACCAAGCTTATGCAAAAATTTAAAAAAAACTACACACCTTTTTTCACTTTGTATGAGCTTGATATTGAATCTGATATATCTCTGTAATTTTGGATCATCCAGTTCTGAAATTGCAGCCTGTAGTAGCCCTCTCTATCATCTTTCTAATGCCACCATTCTGATCCAAATTGGATTCTCCAAGAAAGAGTTATGCACAATCTCCCACAATGACTTGATTATAGACTAGTTCAGTAGAGCAAACTTGTATGATGTGCCACGAGTCACTGTCTCAACTTTTGGCTCTGAAAAATATATACAAGAAACTATAGTCTGTCATGTACCTTCTTACGAAATTTAAATCTAATGCTCAGAAAGAAAGTTATGATGATTTTCCCAAGTCACCTGTTTGGAATGTAATTCAGGAGTCTGCAAAAAGACCAACTTCCTCAGATCATATCTCCACAAATATAGCACGAAAAGCTCTGAAATTTGGACTCGAGATTCAGCATAATTTCTTCTCAAATGGGTTTTTTTTTTTAGCTTCTGAAACGTCGCAAAAAAAAAGTTATATCAAAAATGCCATGATGACCTGTTTGGAGCAGTGAAACCCTAGAATCCAAAGCTCTGATACCAAATGTTATGAAACAAGCTCAAGAAAAAGATAGAAAAGATAGATCAACACCTTATAATTCAGCCTCTTCGAGGGGGAAACCTCCTTTACATTACATAAATGAGCAATTCTTCGATGATTCGAATGACAAAACCTCCTTTCTATATATAGGAGTCTAAGGAGTCACAATATAACCCAGCCGACCTAACAATAATAATATAAAGCCACGAAAATAACAATAGAGGGATTCTATGGGGCACAGTAATAAAAATATGGGGACAATAGGGGCACAACAATATTAATAAGGGATACAACTACAATAGTAATGGGGTAATCACTAGTATTATAGGGACCTATCACTGCACCTCAACACACTGAAAACTAAACTCTGAGATATGCACATTTTGCAATCATTATAACAATTTCCCCAAATCGCTAAAGATATAGAGAATTAATCAGCTGGATAAAATGGAGGTGGGGCAAACACTTAGAAATATTATATATGAAGTAAGTGCATAGCCAGACATTTAAGTCACACAAAATTAATATATCAATTTCGTTATGCTTTCTCTGCACAATGAAAGCTTCCTCCACACCTCTGCATTCTGCATATTGAAATTAACTCAATTTAAAAAATTACAGCATATAACTACAAAGTTTTGATAATCAAAATAATAAAAGTTGTCGTACATTATGTGTTTTTATTCAATTTTTTATTATTATTATTATTGGAAACTACAACGACTGATATTAGTTGAGATGCAAAGGGCTCCACACCTGACATTAAAAAATTAATTATGGCTTGGTCAAACTATTAACATCTAAATGAAATATTTTTTTGAAATCAAAATTTCAACTTCATCAATGGGTTTTAAATGAGATAGAAAAAATAACATCTCATCCTAAGAAATATAAAATATATATGGCGTATAGCTTTTAATTCTGGTTAAATTTTGATAAATATACTTATTAATTATCGTTAAATTTTAATAAATATACTTATTATCTTATTTCTTATTTTCTGAGTATAGTATTTCTTAATTTTATTAAAAACACCCACTTAAATTTAAATTTCCATGGGGGAAGCCCATTTAAATTTCCACGTGGGAAGCCTGCCTCATTTCAAATTTCAAAGTTTAAAATTTCGACCACGTCATCACATGAATCCAATAGTGTGCAAAATCCAGATTCGCGGCTCAGTTTCAAATGAGAAACATTGAATGTATACAGGTGGCCACTATACTCTTTCACCTGATACTCTTTCATCTGAGTTGGCCTTCTGCTTTTCTTTTACTGCTCTGTTTTCACTTTTACCTTGCATTTTTACAGTAAGTCATTTAATTTCTCCCAAGTCTCTGCATCTGGTAATTTGATATTTACCATTTTTCTGTAGATTTCATCTGCTTCTGTGTACTTTGCAAAGGTGGGTCTGTTCACAAAAAGGTGTTTTACCTCATGCTGGAGGTAAAATAGGTTCTCAAATGTCTGGTACAGAACCTTTCCTGTAGGCATCCCTTTCATGGAAGAATTATTGGCTTGATCTCTTGCCACTTCTCTGATTTTCCTGTTGTAGTCTTCATGTGGCATCAATCTGTCATTTATCACCAAGGGATTTGGCAGACCTTTCTGCCTCAAAGCATCAAACTTAACCATGAACCTGTCTATAGCCAGCTCCATGGTTTGGAATTTGTCCTCAAGGTTCATCATTAGGTTCCTCTTGGTGAGCACTTTCTTCACCTCTAGTATGGTGCCAATCCTGTCAGCTATGTCCAGCTCCTGCAATTCATATTTATTTTTAGAGTTAAGGAATTGGATTATCCTGGTGGCTTCTTCTGGCATGTCTCCAAGTTTAGCCTTAACTCTTTGAATTGATTCAGTAGCCTCTTTGACTAAATCATTTTGTTCAAAGATGACTTGTATAGATGGCCAAATATAATTGACAGAGCCAATGATATTGGCCCATAACTGTTCTTTAGCTTGGGCAAGTGGCTCCTTTAATGTTAACTTTTTCTCCAAATTCTTCATTCTTTCAGTTAACCTGTTTGATTTCTGTACTTTGTTCTTGTGCATAATCTGTGCCAGTTTCTTCTCATCCTCCAGACTTGTTATTTGTTCTTTTAGTTTATTTATCTCTGTGGTCTGAATGGACATGTCCTCCATGGCTTTGACCAGTTTGCTTGCCTCATCACTTGGTTGAGCTATCGCTATTGTTGAACCTGTTGTTGATGTAGATGTTGTTGCAGCTGTAAGTGATGTAGCCATTGGAGCTATGGGGGCCAATGAAGTTGCCAAGGTTGATGGAATTGTTGTAGTCACTATGGGAATGGCAGTGGCAGTGGCTGTCTCAAGGCTGGCCTGTTTCAGTTGTATTAAGTTGTCCAACTCCTTCTCCATTTCTTTCAATTGATCATTTAGTTGGAGAATGAGATCCATCATCTCCTCTTGTTGAGTTTGGCTTTCAAGGACCTCCTTGGTCTGTGGATGCTCTGAATGAGGCAGCTTCAATTGTTTCTTTAAAGCAGCAATATCCTCATTTTTCTTCTTTATCAATTTCTCTGTAGCCTTGACATCATTGGGATTATATCCAAGTTCAATCACCAAGTCTTCCAATGACTTGATTCTGTTGTCCTTGGCCTGTGAGGATGCCTTTTCCAGCTTAAACTGTGCTGTGATGTTATCCAGTGAGCTTTGAAGTTTGTGCACAGTCATTGCTTTATTTGTCATGGTGGAATAAATCATCTCACTTGCCTGCTTATGGAACTCAATTTGGTCAATAGGGTGAACATCCCTAGCCAAAATTTCAAATTTAGTCTTCCTATAGTTTGTTGATGATTTGAGCTACTGGACTGTAAGTTGCATGAATGTCATTTGCATCTTCCCAGTCTTAATGTCAAAGGCTGAAATTAATATATTTTGATTGGCAGGTGTTTGTTTGAAGTACTGGGCATACATTTTAGCCTTCAATGCCTCATTCCTCAGCTTAATTTCCTTGTACTTCTCTTTAATATTTTCTCTTTATCTACAAACTTGCTAGATGAAGAGACTTCAATGCTAAGTTGTTTTTCAATGATTTGAGTGTTTGAGGTGGAGGGCTGATGAGTTTCCTCCAAAAATGCCGGACCTTTTCTCTTTCCCACTGTTGTGTCAGTATCATTGATTTCAACTGTCTCAATGGTGTCTTCTTGCTCAATTATAGGATTAAACTAGGGCCTCTTCCTATAACTAATCTCAAACCTGTCATCTGTAGTGTCCATCCCTAAGCTAGAACCTTCTCCCTTGGTTCTCTTCACATTTATGTCCTCATTGGCTAGAGTCTGTAAAATGGGAGTAATATTCATCTGTTCTCCTAGGGCTGGAACCTAGAAATTTGATGGTTTGGTGCGTAGACGGGGTTCTATGGTGGCAACAAAGGCTTTTGAGGCTTCAATTGTCAATTTGGTGTTTGCAACGTCTTCGAGTGGTAAAAGGTGGTTAAATTAGTCACATAGAGGTTCAGGGTGTCAAATTTGGTTAACAAAGGTTTACAGTGAAAATGAGCGAAAAGAGCAAAATGGGGGTTTTTCAGCCTTTTAACAAATAATGGTTACATTTTGGCGCGAGAATTGGTGAATGAACAGTGGGTAGTTTTGGTTTCGGCAGGGCGATGGTTTTAGGCGATATCGCACCACTTTTGGATGGAGGCAGTATTTTTTGCGAGCACGCGATATAACTTGGTGTCACCATGTAACCAAACAGTGCTCGACCAAAACTGCGAATCTCGCATGCTCTCGGGCCATTAACTGTCGGACGATGAATCTACGCGATATGGTTGTGCGTCGTTGGATCTGGAGGTGGGAGATCGGAGGGATATCATGCAGTAAAGTTGCACGAAAGGAGTTGGAAAGTGGTTGGCAGGGCTCGAGGTTTAATTACAATGAATTGTAATTAATTAACAGATAATGATGGTTTTTAATATAAGCAACGGGTTAATAAAGGTGGGGACCATGGGTTATATGACAGAGATTTTAATTATACACCAAGGTTTGGTGAGTTAAAAGGGGTCCAGGGAATTATGACTCAGAGAATTTAATTACATAAAGAGCAGGTATAGTAAATAACTTAGGATAAGAGGGATTTAATGGGTTTTTAAGGGGAAAGGCGAAATTAATAAGGGGGGAATGTGTCTCACACTAGGGAAAAGGGGTTTTGGGAAGGGGGAATGATTTTTTGAAGGGTAAGGTCTAGGGAAATGTATGAAACAAATGGATAAAAGGTCAAAATGAGGGGAAAGGGTTTTTTACAAGTAATGAAGGGATAATGAGGGGAAATTAATAAAGTAAGTATGTGGGGGTGTAGTGAAATGAGGGGAAATTAGTAAATAAGATTTAGTGAATATCCTTTCTCTTTCACAATTCCTCCTGCACATGAAACATAAGATTAAGCATGATGAATGTGCTTTTTTGACTTAGCAACCTTGTGCACTTGCAAAACTTCTTCCACATACCCTTTATATACCCTAGCATTATCTCTTCATTTATTGGGTGCATTTGAGCTTGTTAACCCTTTATTTCCTTTTCTTTTGATAAGAAAACTATCTAATTCTAACCTTATAACTTCCAATGGCTCAAATTAAACTGATGAGCTCATTATTATTCTCTACTTAACTACTGATCTGCCAAGATTAAACAGTTTGGCTAGATCTTTATTCTCTATCTATCGACATGAAATTTAAAGGATGAATGAATCCAGATTAAACTATTTGACCATCATGGATTGCGACATTTTTGACAAGCTGCACACAATATTATTTTTCAAAGTAAATTAAAAGGAGTGGGATTTGAATTTGCACACTTTCATGATCTATTTTTATCTCTTTTGTGGGGTTCATATGTTTTACTTTTTTTTTTATTATCTTTTCTTTCTTTTTGTCCTTTGATTATTCTTTTAGGGAATATCCTCTTTACATTTTTTAATTTTAATATGGGAAAACATTTTTCAGAAAGAAAAAGTATGTACAATATTACAAAACTAACCATAGCCAATTCAAAATTATGAATCCTATTATTATAGGACCCTAATAGTTGGCATAGAAATTTACTGCTGAGATGGTCTTTATCCTCTAGCCTGTCTGACAACCCTATATCTAGTCACTCAGATAGGTCGGCCTAGAAAACTATTCTAGAATGTATATATGGGGGGAAGAATAGTCACAGATTTCTACGAGAGTCGATTCCAAGAAACCTTGAGACCATGCATGTTCAAAAGGATTCAATCTGATGACATTGTGAGATTATTATTTTTTGATATAAATGGATTTGTACCCCGTTCGTGAATTTTTTGGCAAGAGTTTTGGAAATAAGAATCCCCAATTCCCCGTGGCCTCCAAACCCACCAAAGCAAGCATTCATTCTTCAAGATTTCCTTTTTTTTTAGACATTAAATACGATAAATTACGAGTTCAAATAGTTGTGGTTCCTCTCGTTTCTATCAATTCTCCTACCCTTTATGTCCATAACTTGGTGATGAGCTTTCATCTAGAGCCTTCTAAGTTATTGGAGATTTCCAATAATTCTTGCCTCGGGGTTTCGAATCCGCAGCTAGAGATTACGATTTACACAGGATTTCAAGGTTGAAACTATGGTATGAACTTGGGAAAATTCTTGGCTCCTCTAGACCCAGAGGGAGCCCATGAGAGGCTGGTTTTGTTTCACAATGGGTACGTTTCTATTGGGAAAAACTCGACTAGAGATTCAAAAGTAGGTCCTCATTTTCACTCAAACGTATAGGTGGAACCTGACCTGAGGTTCGTTTTTCCGTTAGATGATGAGCCTGAGTGTAGTTCGTAGGTCTTGATGATTTAGGGCAGTATTTTTCAACCAATTTTTAGCTACAAGTTTAGCCACAACATGAATTCCAGATCACTGTTGGTGCTTTGACTCTTAGTTCTCACCTCATGTATTCATCCTTATATATTTCATTTTTTTATTGTTAAAATAAACACTAAGAAACTACAACCTAGGATTAGCACTTGGTCTCATCCCTTCGAAACTCATATCATCCTAGTAGTTTAAACAATGTCGCTAATGGAACCCTAGTCAATGGTTCACTCTGATTTCACTATGTTTACTTCACCAGTGAAATCAAAATCATTGACTTGCACCAACTATCTTCCCATTGAGACCTATTCCATATGTTAGGTTAGACCACAACTAGAATGGAACCATTATGGATGGCTTAACATAGTAGACCTCAACCTCAGTGGTGGATCATTGTCCACCTCAAAAGCAAATCAAAATCGACATGTTGTGATTTCCCTTTAAAACTCATGGCATCCATGTGGGGCCTACAACATACATATTGAAACCTTGGTAGATGACCTAATAGTCCATAAACTTAATGATGAACAAGTACCCAATTGGAATTGGTCCATTATTTCACTTTCCATTTGCCTGGAAAATATTGGTTCAATACCATTGACAGTCTGACTATGTTCTCTTCTATTCCTATGTTTTTTGTAGATTCTTTCATGTTGCTCTAAATTATAGATCCACTGAGATGCTGCAAATTATCATTTTGTTAAATAGAGAAATGCAAGATTCTGATAAATGGGAGCCTTCTATTTCGACTAATAAGAGATAAAATCTTAAGGCAAAAATAAAAAATAGCAAAATGCAAAAGTCTGATGATGGGAATCTTGTATTTCTTCTATTTGGATATTAAATACATAGAGCTTTGTATAATTTGAGTTTTTATAATTGTATAATTTGACTTATACATCTTTATAATTTGAGATACATGGAACATGATAGGAAAAAGCAGTCAAGTACACCTTTGTTTGGGGATGAAATGTACTATTTTGAAAATAATTAATACAATTAATAATTTTTCTTATTATCTGAATGTGCATTTTCAGATTTCACTATATTGTTTATTTGATGTGTCATAATGTGATATTTTCTACTTGCCATCTAGTTTTAGAAATTTAATTTATTTAATAAAAATAAATTTAATTGAAAGAAAGGCCACATGAATATATGTCTTTCTGATTGAAATTAAGACCAACCCTTCAAATTTGATACCTAGTCCCATATCATAAGATTGATGTAGATATATTCATCAATATTGTTTGGCTACTATTTATAGACACGGCTTCACATACATATAATGTAATATGTCTAATTTTATTTTAATTTTTTTAATGCTATGAATGCATCCACAATAGCTGGCATTGTGATGAAAGTACAAAGGCCTCGAGAGAAACCATCAAAAAGATAAAAATTATAATTATAAATATATATAGATATATATATATATATATATAAAGAAAATAAAGAAACATATTTTTAATTATAAGATGTAGATTTTTTTTTTTTTTCATTTATTCATAAATAAAATAAAGGAAAAACAAATTTCAATTTTGGATGGGAATTTTAGTTTTTAAACTACCTTCAAATGGAAAATGAAATTTATAATACTTTAATTTTCTACTTTTAAAAAACATATAAAATAATATGTTAAGGTTTTACACATTATTTTATAAATAAAATGAGAATTCTCAAACAGGTTTCAAAATTGAAGTCATCATTGCTCTTCAACACCTCTCTAGCCTATAGTAGAAGGGCATAAAATTATTTCTCATGCAAATGAAAATTAAAATAAAAAATTAGTTGTCAAATTTAAAATGAAAATTGTTTTGCAAGGAAACTTTTCATAATATGTTTTACTTGTCATTATATATATATATATATATATATATATATTTGTTAGTTATTTTTCTATATATTATGACAATTAAAAATTCTCCATGTCATGATAGTTCAAAAAAAAATATTATCATTTTGATATAATGGAATGCTACTATTATTGAGATCTTGCATGCATATATCACCTATTTATTAGAATATTATCTTAGTATTGGGCATTGAAGATAAAAAGCTTTAGATGTGGTGAATCTTTTTACTACTCACTGAGGAGAAACGATTCCAATTCAAATAAACTCCCCATCTTGTTGTTGCTTGGATTTACAAATGGTACCTACCAATTTTCCATGGAACCACTAGCAAATATTTTTATTACTTACTCAACTTGTTTTTATTTACTTCCTTGCTTGCAATTACTGCTTGGTCTACTTGCCTGGATTTATGAATATTACATGCATATTTTCTTTATGCCTACTTAATATGAAGACACGACAATGAGCATTAGGGATCCAACTTGAGCCAACACAAGTTTGATTCCTTATTATCATAAATTCAAAGTTGAATAAATAATATTCAATTTAAACTGTTTTTTTTTGGAATAAATATAATGTTAATTTTGTGTTCTTTTAAATGGTGTTCTGCAGTCATAATGCACATGTGCACCAATGATTAGGTCTATAATTCTTATGGAAAAATATTCTTATAAGTTATATTTCTTTTATGGAAAATTTTGTTTTTGGAGATTTTAAATTTTGTTGGGGGTTGTGGGGGTTTGCATTGCACTAATATCATGAAACAATACTATATTTTGATTTCTTTTAAAAAACTCATTTCAATTGTTTGAAAGATTGGACCAATTACCTTATGAAAAATAAGAACATTTCACTGTATTCGAGGAATCACATCCAATAAATGGAATATTAAATGGTCCTATTGAATTCCCTTCATATGATTTCTATTTAGATTTTAATAATAATGAACCAATGTCATTTATGTGTACACATTGAAGTGAGTTCTAGTATATCAATAATAGTTTTTTTTGAATTATTCAAAATAACATAGTAAGATGTATGATGCGTGAGGCATGCATGCAATTTTTAAATTATTTTTTATTTTCATATGAAAAAATATATAATTTAACTGCTGAAGAATTTTTTTTTAAGTGTATGACTTCCTGATGTAACTTGTTTTTCTTATATAATAGAATTCAATTTATTAAAACAAACATACATCTTATAGACAAAATAAATGACACATGCTATAGAGAAAATAAATTATATATGTAGTACTGTTATTAGTCTTTTAAACAACTATATATTGGGAAATACCTATGGCATAGACATAATAGCAATAAGTAAAAAGATTGTTTTCTAGGTTATTATTGCCTATCATGTACATTAATGCCATATTTTGTAGAGTATGGTAGAATTTCAAATATTATTGGATTGATTGGTTGTTTCACACAAGTTTTGTGGTGCAGTATCACAATGGCTTCTTCCATTCAATTTATCCATTGCTCCAATTGAACAAAAAAGGTGTTTTTTGCAGCCCAAGAACAAAGTTTCTTTTGAAGTCCACTAGAAAATATAAGTAAGGTATATATAAATCTTTCATTTCATTCTTAAAAATAGGAAACAAAATCTTTCATCTCATGTTTAAAAATGATTAGAAAAAGGAATGAAGGGAACATAATATTTCATCTCATGCTAGCCTCGAGGGTTAACTCAATTAGTCGATTCCTTGTCGTTAAAGAACCTTTGCTATTAAGAGGTCACATATTCAATTCTCTTGACACTCTAGAGGTGAGGCTCTATGGTTGAGTCGACAAGAAGTAATCCCTTCATGTGGATCTATCTAGTAAAAATATTATGTGGATATGGCGAGCATTGATCTTCGAGGTCGATGAACCACAGTGAAAAAAAAAAACTTCTCATTCTTAAAAATGAAAAAAGTAAAGGATAATGACACTTAGTCCTTAGGTAAGATATTACCCCAGTTAATCAAGTTCGAGATTTCCTCGATTACCTCAATTAATAGTTAGTCTATTAAGATGGTTTTCGGCAATAATCACACCAGAATTCATTGGTCGACGTGTTTCGAACCAACAAGTGTGGTTCATCGTTAGGACAAGATGAAGAATCATATCAAGGCAACAAGTTAAATAGAGAGATTGACCAAGGAAACAACTACAAGGGACTGGGCAACAACTACATTTGACTAGACCGAAAGACAGGGAAAGGAATAATATTAATTTGATCAATTAATTAAATAGTTAGTTTATTAAATAAATTCATTACTATTTTTATTGTAACAAATAAATCCGTTTATAGTTAACTAAATTGTTTTAACAAACTTAAACTGAGAACCTAAAAAAATCTTCTTTAATACTTTAAAAATAATTAAATTATCCAAAAATATGTATTCTTATAGGACTATTATAAAACTAGTTAGTTAATTAGTTAACTTTATTCTAAGAGTATTTATTTGATATTTAGTTATATTTAACTAATTTGTTTTAATGAACTAAAAGTGAGAACTTGAAACCTAAAAAATACTTTAAATTACATGTATTATTATAGGACTATTAATAATTAGTTAGTTAATTAGTTAATATGAATCTAAGTATATTTATTTATTTATTTACACGGTATATGTAACTAAATAAGTAATAAAATAAGGGTTAGTTCTATGAATATTTATGGGATAAATTGTTTATAATTAATTAAATTACATATTAAATTTATTTATGTTCATTTACTAAAGGTATCATGGGATAAATAGGGAATAATCATAAATGTTTATTAATTAACCCACTAATTAGTTAATAAGTTTATTTAAATTCTATATATATAATGAAAATAAAAACTAGGTCAAGTGTAAAAACTATTTTAGAAGAAAAACCAAGAAATTTAACCTGATAAAATGAAAAGAGGGAAGCTTTATAAATCTAAGCCAACTAATATTAATAATATTAATTAAATAAAAGTTAAAGAGAACAAAAGGAAAAATCAAAACACTAGCAAGGGGAATAAAGGGGAAATTAAACAGTCCTGAAGACGAGGGAGTAAAAAACAGAGAGAAAAAAGGCCAAAATGGAACCACAAGGGGGGAAAGGAGATGGGGCAGAGATCCAACAGTTTCTAATCTTCCAGCCATCATCTTTGTTGAGATTGCTCGACCTTCTTTCAATTTCAATGGCCTCCCTAAATTTTCGGTGATGAAAAGGAGCAATCTTAGCAATAACCTGGGCTTCTTCAATACATATATGATGCTTAGTCTTCTCCGCGTGTTTTGCTAGGGCAGAAGACCGGGTCCTCCCATGTTTGATGTCAGCAGCGTGCTCATGAATCCTCTGATTAATAGAGCGCCATGTTTCACCCACATAGGGAGTCCCACAGAAGCAAGGGATAACATAAACACCTTTCATGTCGTTGGGGTCAATAGGGTCTTTAACAGATCTAGGGTCTTTAACAGATCTAAGGGAACTACTAACGGTGTTAAGGGGTCTAAAGGTGGAGGGAACAATATGCTTCTTAAGGATTCTCGCAATCTTTTCAGCGGTTAATCTAACAAAAGAGTTGTTAATCTAACGAAGAGTTGCTAGTGTCGTAAGTTATAAATTTGAACCATAAATTTGTGTAAATTTTATTTTTACCACCGTAAACTTAAAATAATCCAAGTTCTGCGGACAAAAAATTAAATAAGCTTCCAATGACATCACATCCCTACCCTACAAAAACATTATGGTTCATTGAGTTGGGTATGAAACATTTGTATTAGACAACAATGTTAATTGTAATATAATATCAAATGCTAGAATGAAAGTTTTAATTAAAAAATCATATTTTTATATTTTTATTATAATTTGTATCTGAGAGGTGTTTTGCTATGGAAGATATTGTAAATATTATATTTAAAATTAATAAAATAATATTTAATTGTAAATATTATATTTAAAATTAATAAAATAATATTTAATATGAATAGTAAAAATTAATTATAATATTAAAAAAATAGTTTAATATTAATTATGAGAAAAAGAAAATATTTATTTTAATTAGATAAAATAATCTAAACAAAAGAAATTTTCAATTTTTTTAATGGAAAGATATAAAGAAATAGAGTGATATATACATATATATATATAGAGTGATATATATATAGAGTGATATATATATATATATATATGAGATGCGTAATTTCTTTATGGAGTTGTTTTTAGTGCGATTTTTTGGAAGTTTTTACGGTGGGTTTTTTTGGTTAAATTTCTCTAAAATCCAACAGGAATTTATTGAAATCACAAGCTTGATAGGTAATCCAGTGCAATCGAAATGACCTAGGGGTTTTCCAGGGTGCTCAATCCATATATACGGTCAAAAACTAGTTTAAATAACACAAATCAAGATTTCACCTCAAATTTTTCCACCGGATTTTGGCACCAAAATATCCAAAAAATCAAACTAAAGACAACCTTTCTTTATTAATCAATATGAATATGACACATAACATTTAAAATAATATTAATATTACAGCTTAATTGGAAGAAGATAGATAATCTCTTCCCCATTCAAACACCTATGGATAGCTTTAACACCTGGGGCGACGTGGCTTTGTCCACACCTCGAAAATAATATAAGCCACAACATTCATTGAATGAATAGGTTCTAGGTTTCTTAAATAATTTCATAACCTTGATATACGCGGAAATGTTGATATACCACCTACTATATTAATAATTATTAAATATATTTTATTAAAAACGGATTATTTTTAAAGCTATCTATTATTAATATAAATAATAATACTCATATTATTTATTATTTATATAATTATATTTATTATATTAATATAATATTAATGGTTACATAAAATTTTGCTAATAGGTTAATAGTTATATTTAAAATTATAATATAATTCACGTTTAATATAATAATAATTTTTAATTATTATTAATAATATGTACTTATTTTGAACATTATGTTATTATTAATAAGTATTAACAATTGTTTAAAAGATGTAAAGAAAAGCCCATAAATTTGCTAAATTGGAAAAATTATATTTAAATTTTCATAATCAAGCAAATAATAATTATTATATTAAATTTATAGTTTTTAGTGTATTATTTATATATATATATATATATCAAAATTCAATTAGACATGTATGTCATATGTTTTCATTTAGTGAATTTTAGTATCTAAGGGTTTGATCTATAAGGTTATGACCATGAAAAGTTTGTACTACCGTGAAAATAATTCTATATAAAATCTTGAATTACATAACTCTGCACTATGAGAAATTGAAAATTTATTAATTTTTTATTTATTTTTATAACAATGTATAAAGAAAATTAAACTAATTAGTCAAATAGTGGATAATGGGTTGCCAAGATTGGCTTAATTTATATCCATTTTCTCAATCAAAATTTTAACGTTAATAATTAAATAAATATATATCCATCTTAACTTAGGATGTACCAAATAAGCAAGTTCATAGCTATAAACTCTTTGAAGGCCAGAAGGAGATCAAGCTCACACTGCCCGACATCAAATACAATTTAGACGATATAGTGGTAAGCTTGAACAGAGTGGAATGCTACGTAATTTCAAATACTGATTCAAATGACCATAAGGAAGATTCTCTCAAAAACTCTTACAGTCTAAAAGGAACCTACATGTCTTTGTGTTTCTTTCTGAAGCTTTTACTATATTGTGTGGTTTTTAGTTATCTTATGTTACATCTCACATGTTCTCACTAGTCTGGTTTTCATGTCTACAACCTATAGTATATTGACATGCTTTTATATGGTCAACTTCAGCAATACTTTTTGTAAAGTGTGTCCTAGTTCATGTTGTAGATTTGGTGGAGTCACCCTAACTCTCTTTCTAAGTCTAACGTTTATTGTGCTATGCTTTATACACTTGGAATAGTGAAATCTGCTTTGCTAAGTCTAACATCTATTGTACTAGGCTTTATACACTTAGAATGGTGAAATCTACTTTACTAAATCTAATATTTATGGTGCTATGCTTTAAACACTTAAAATGGTGAAATCTACTTACTTTGAAAACATAAAAATTTTAAAAAATCCTCAATATAATACCTTATATTATGTAATTTTCTCAACTATGTATAAAAATATATTAACATATTTATAAAAAAACAAAAAACAAAAAAATTAATCCCTCCACAAAAATATATAAATATATGTACATATTAAAAAACACAAAAAAATTTGATCCTCCATTAAAAAAAATATGTACATATTTAAAAAACACAAAATTTGATCCCTCTATGTATTGATGCAGATGGTTTATGTCCATCTACATATCTAACGAGCCATGAATTACCAAAAAAACATTTTTTTTAAATGTTTGTATTCCATCATTATTACTCCCCGATGGCATCCACCATTATTACTCCCCGATGGCATCCACCAAACATCGTGATTGATGGGTCAGATTTTTATTTTTATTTCCGCCGTTGTATTTTTATTTTTATTTTTGTTTCTACTGCTCTGTTTCGTTCCTTATTCAAAGATTCCTTTTTCAATGACTAGAATGTATATTAGATAAAAAGTTCATTGTATTTATTAATGTTTTTAATATTTTAAAAATTAATAACATATTTAGTTATTAATGTTTTTGAATATTTCAAAAATTATTAATATATATTAGATAAAAAATTATTACAGTAATATTTTAAAAGATAAGATGTTAATGTATTATAGAAATTTTGTTTAATATTTATACTTATTATAATTTTATTTTTATTTTTGTTTCTACTGCTCTGTTTCGTTCCTTATTCAAAGATTCCTTTTTCAATGACTAGAATGTATATTAGATAAAAAGTTCATTGTATTTATTAATGTTTTTAATATTTTAAAAATTAATAACATATTTAGTTATTAATGTTTTTGAATATTTCAAAAATTATTAATATATATTAGATAAAAAATTATTACAGTAATATTTTAAAAGATAAGATGTTAATGTATTATAGAAATTTTGTTTAATATTTATACTTATTATAATTTTATGAAAGATTATTATTAATGGAATTATATGGTTAATAATTTTTGATAGGTAACAGTAACAAAAAAAACTGATTTACATTACTAAATTTTTTAAAAATCATATAAATTAATTAAATTATAAGTTTATTTTAATTTATTATTAATTTTGTTAATTATAAAAATAAATAAATATATCAATTAAAAAAAATTAACAAGATTCTTAATCTTGGAGATTTATCCTCACTTTATTATGGAGATTCTTAACTTGTAAATTAAGTTTCTTACTATGGCCAGTACCATGGTTTATCAACATTACACTTCCAAAAAAACCATAACTCATTTCATATGAAATTTTTTAATTAATCAACTTTATTAAAAAAACGAAAATGACAATGAACGCTTGTGATGACCCCGTAAAAATGTAATTATTTAAAAGTTACTACAGCAAAAACTGAATTAGAATGATATTGAAGGATTTAATTCTTTTGAGAATATTCTGTTGATTTTACATGTGCACTAAAATGATGATTAAAGAATTACTTATGAAAGTATTTGAATTCCCAAAAGGGAACTGGAAAAGAAAAGTTAGTTAACAAAACTAGAAATAACCGCCTTCCCTAACTGGAAGGGTTTCCAGGGAAAAGGGAAGGTTGGTTGAAAGAACTCTGGGCTGTAGAGACAGGCGGAGAAGGAAAAAGGGAAAAAAAAAACCCTGTATGGACTAAGTCTGGTAAGGACCAGATAGTCAAGCACACAGTGCTGGCTTACTGAGGATAGTGATCCGGTAAGCGGAAGCTTGGGGGGAGACTCAGGTCTCGAAGGACTGGTCTCACAGTTGGGTGGATAACAAGCTTTACACAGAGATTTGGCAGGAGACTTGTCCCAGACTCACCTTACCAGTGGAGATCAGGTAAGTAACGGAACCCTTATGTCCCCATAGTTATCTGTGTAATTTATAGTATGACTGTTATTATCTGTGCAACAGTTGTAAAACAGTATATAGTATGACTATGACTATCTGTACAAAATTATAGACAGTACTGCTGTACAAATCAAAAGATAGTGTAACTATATTATCTGTACAAAAATTATAGTCAGTGTATCGGTAAAACTCGAAGGATAAAGAACTGAGCAAAGGAAAGCAGTGTATTCCAAGAACGAGCCTTATCCCTATCAGACAAATAGGTTTACAGTCATAGGGAAACCCAAATCAGGAAACTGAGTTTTTATGAGGGAATAGAATTCTGGTCGATACCGTAACTTGACCATAATGTTCACAGTAAGTCGAATATCCCTCGTTATAATCTTAAAACAAATACCTTTCTTTATAACCTTAATCTGCTGTATAATTCCAATATGAAGATTTTCTAAAGACCAGGGTAATAAAGATTAAAGGAACTCGGAATCTCAAATCAGGTCGAACCGTAACAAGGAGGTTCTGGAGGTTTCACAGCGACGGGCAAAAGCCTGAACCCGTGAGGTAAACAAAAGAACAGACAAATCTGAGCTGAGAAGTAAACCCAAAATACTACCTTGAATCAAAGGTCTGATAGTTAACATGGAACAAATTTTCTGAAGGTTACGACAGTAAAATTATGCAAATCGTTACAAGTAGCAAAGAACCATGCGGTAACCTCATATTGGCATTCAAGTAAATACAGTGAAAGTATTTAAACGCGGCAAGGAAAGTACCAAACGATTCCATACGAATGAGGGAACAAACAATAATAACCTACAGTCATGATTTAACCACAGAACCTCAGGGTCTCGGGTTATGGAGAAAACCCAGAACTGTCGACCATACTTCTATGGTAACCAGATGCAGGTGCGGCAGTCCTTTAACCCATCTATGCAGGACTATTAAATACATTGACATTACGAGATAAACCCTTAGTACATTCTGTAAACAAAACGCATTCATGCCGTAAACAAAAGAGCAGGAATATAGAATGAGAAATCGTAATACGATTCTCGTACCTTTCAAACCCTATATAATTCATAAAAACCTTGCTTAATAGCATAAAAAGTAAACCATAACATAACGCAAACAGTGAGTCACATTAAATTATCGGCCGCCAAGCCATATGAGCACAAAATGGAGAACAAGCGAGCTGGTTTACAACCAGAGCTTTTGTATAGTTACAATACATTCGACAGTCAAAATATAAACAGATGATTAATAGAATCAAGCAAAATCTTCAGCCTCGTGAACCAGAGGTAAATTCCCAAAACCGCCGCAACAAAGTATTACCCAATAATCCATAACCAGCCCCAGAACGTATCGAACCGGAACAAGAGCATCCGTCCATCGTAATCTGTGGCCAACCGTGCAAAGATAAGGTTGGGGCCTGCTTTTGGGCACAGAGGAAAACCCCTGGTAACCAGAGGCGAGACGGAATAGAATCAACCAAGACCAAACATCTGAATAAGGTTAAATACCTGTGTAAACTCGGCGAACCACATCTGGAAGGATTCTCCAATACCGTCAAAACCGGAAGTCGCCCAAATGCAACCTGTCATGCCATGGATTAAAGGTTACTATACCTCGTAGCAGCCAAAACCAAAATCATACCCGGAAACTTTTAAAAACTGACAAATAATTACCTGGCCGGTTCGAGGATGAGGAACCATGGAGTGGAAGCACACCAGAGAGGGCGCATGTGCCTGGTAAGATGGAGGAACTCGGCGCGAAACTAAGAAGCAGATCCCATGCAAAGGTAAAATGGAGCGGAGAGTTGTGGAGCGCCGAGCCGAATGAGAAAAGCTTCGAAGAATCCGGAAAAGACCACGTATATACCCTACCTGCCAGCAGAGGAAATGTGGAGCACTCGTAGCCCTTGATCTCATGTAGAACCCTCAAACCGTTGATCAAGGCACCAATGCCCAAAAGCAAGGCGCGGGAAAGTTCCAGGCTTGGCAACCTCACTCCAACCACGTGAACAGGCCGGCGGAACACAGTACTGTTGCCAGATGTCCAACGCAGAATATGCCAACAATCAAGGGCAGGACAACCTTGATACACACGAGGAAGAGTCATAAAGTCCTTATGCCATCGTATCCGTGATATAACAAAGTCAAGGAATAAACAATGATTAAACCAATGTATGACAAGCATTACCTGCCACACCATAGACCTTCTAAGGTTACGTTTATATACGAGGTGGTGGCACTATATACTCATACATATAACTAAGTGTAGACTCTATAAAATTTTTTTTTTACTATATATGTGTTTATCAAGTAGATATGTGACAATTGGTATCAGAGCCCAGCTTACCATACTGTGGCCTCTGGGATGTGAATAAAGTATTAAAAGATGAGAAGGTCACTATGACATTGATAATCTTTATGGGGTAACAAAATTGTGCAGGTAGCTCACAATGTTACATGTTTCATGATCAGACCAGGCCAGGTACAGGCTAGTCAAGAGGAAGAAAAGAGCAACAAAGGTACCACAAGTAATAGTTAGCATGCAGGGAGCTGGCAACGCACCGCACAGGACCGCAGCCAATCGGGGGCCTGCAACAAATCTTGGAGATAACCCAGAGTTGTGGGTGCAGCTGGGTGAGGAGACCCGCAGCACGAATATGGCCATACTAGAAACAGTTCAAGAGCTGAAAAATGAAATGGCTCGGCTACGGGAGGATAATGCACGATTGACAATGGAGCAGGAAAGGATTCTAAAAAGTTTGTCTGATAAACAGAACCCGCCGCTAGCTAACCCCAGCGCAGAACAACAGAGAATGACGAAGGAGCAACGTTATCAAGCAGAATCTGAAATCCCTGAAGAAGGAGAGGACCAATCTGATAATGCATCAGAACAGCAGACTTCAAAGCGTCAAAAGGTGGAATTACAAGGAGAATTTCGGAAAATTAAACCCCCACACTACGATGGAGAACAAGAGGAAGCGACTGAGGCGTGGCTAATCAATATGAATATGATCATAACTTGAAGGCACGATTGGCTATCTTCCAGTTACAAGGGAAGGCGACACTGTGGTGGGAGGAAGTTAAAATCGTTAAAGGGGTAACCGAACGAACCATAACGTGGGAAAAACTCCAGAAATATTTTAAGGAGAGATACTTGACGGAACGCTTTTATGATGAAAAGGCAAAGGAATTCCATGATCTGCGATTGGGACAGCAGACTATGGATGAGTTCATCAATCGTTTCACATCTTTGCTCCGCTATGTACCCTACCTCAAAGAAGAAAAAGCCAAGGTGCAGCGGTTTGTTAGCAGTCTACCCATGTATATGAGGGAAAGGATTGAATTTGACAATCCTAGAACCATGGATGAAGCTATTCGTAAGGCCAGAATCTGCTACCAGCAGAGCAAATAGAAAGGGGACAGTTCCAACAGAAAATGGAATGAGAAAAAGAATAGTAAAATTGTTGGAAATAGTAGGGGAAGTCGAAGCGGTGGAGTCAAAGGAAGCAACAAGGGCCAGAACAGTAGAACAACACCGAGAGGTTCATTCAGGTCCAAGCCCATCAGTGAAACCAGAATGGGTGAACAACCTGCCAAGATGGATACTGAAGGAATAACCAGACCCCCAGTGCAGTGCTGGGGTTGTGGCGGACCGCACTACATCAAAAATTGTCCACAAAGGAAGGGAGCTGATCAGATATCCCAGATTCATGAGGCATCAACCGTGGGTGACGTGGGACGAAGTGTGCCAAGAATTAATGCAGCCTTGGATGACCGCCAGGCAGAATACCAGCCCACCATGGTAGAGTTTGAAGGTAAAATTTTAGACCTTTCCATCACTGTTCTAATTGATCCTGGAGCTACTTTAAGTTATATTAGTCCAAAGATAGTTGAACAGTGTAAATTGCAGCCTGAAAAATTCAGGAACCCTTGGCTGGTACAGCTAGCTACAGGGACTAAAAGACGAGTAATGGCAAAAATCAAAAGTTGTCCTATAGTGATAGCAGGACAGCCAATAGTGGCAGATCTGAACATGCTTCCACTCGGGTCCTATGATGTCCTAATTGGGATGGACTGGCTAGAAAAGCATTGGGCTTTAGTGAACTGCAAAACGAAGGTCATACGGTACAAGGATGATGCTGGAATAGAGCAAGAAATGCAGGGAATTAAACGACCAGTGCAGGTCCGGCCAATCACTGCATCTCAGCTGGCAAAATGCATCCGGAATAGATGCCAAGTGTATGCTATTCAGGTGGGCTATGCAGAAACTAAGAATAAGGTAAACCTGCTAGACCACCTCCCGATAATAAAAGAGTTCGCAGATGTGTTTCCGGAGGAAATTCCTGGACTACCTCCAAAGAGGGATATAGATTTTACCATTGAGTTAATACCAGGAGCTGCTCCAGTTTCGCGGACACCTTATAGAATGAGTGTACCTGAGTTGACTGAGTTGAAAATGCAACTACAAGAATTGCTGGATAAAAATTATATCCGCCCCAGTGTATCTCCATGGGGAGCTCCGGTATTATTCGTCAGGAAGAAAGACGGAACTCTTCGAATGTGTATTGATTACCGGCAGCTGAACAAGCTCACAATTAAAAATAAATACCCCTTACCTCGGATCGATGAGCTTTTTGATCAAGTCAAGGGGGCGACAGTATTTTCTAAAATTGATTTGCGATCTGGTTACCATCAAATCAGAATTAAAGAAGAGGATATTGCTAAAACAGCCTTCAGGACCCGGTATGGACACTACGAGTTTGTAGTGCTGCCTTTTGGATTGACTAATGCACCCGCCACGTTCATGTGTTTAATGAACAACGTGTTCCATCAATTTTTAGACAAATTTGTACTAATATTCATTGATGATATTTTGATTTATTCTCGCTCTAAGGAGGAGCATGAGGAACATCTCCGGATGGTACTGCAAACTTTGCGAGAACATCAGCTGTATGCTAAACTCAGTAAATGTGATTTCTATAAAGAGGAAATTCAGTACTTGGGTCATGTGATTACAAAGGAAGGGATTGCCGTGGATCCTGAGAAAATAAAAACCATACTGGATTGGCCTGTGCCAAAAGATGTGGCGGATATCAGATCCTTCATGGGATTGGCGGGATATTACAGAAGATTTGTGGAAGGCTTTTCGAGGGTGGCATATCCTATCACGTCCTTGCAAAAGAAAGGGAGGACATTCAAATGGAGTTCTGAATGTCAACAAAGTTTTGAAAGACTTAAGCAATTACTCACGTCTGCTCCCGTTTTAAGTATAGCTGATCCGGATAAAGATTACGTGGTATGTACCGATGCCAGCCGAGAAGGCGTCGGAGGTGTGTTAATGCAAGAAGGGAAAGTGATAGCCTATGAATCGAGAAAATTGAAGGAACATGAGCAGAAGTATTCTGCCTATGACTTGGAGTTGGCAGCTGTCATACATGCGCTTAAGATGTGGCGGCACTACCTTCTAGGAAGGAAATTTCTGTTATTAACAGATCATCACAGCTTAACAAATTATTTTAGTCAGCCCACACTGAATGCAAGACAAGCTCGTTGGGCAGATTTCTTAAGCGGGTTCGACTTTGACATTAAACATCTGAAGGGAAAGGAAAATCGTGTAGCAGACGCACTGAGTCGAAAGGTACAATGTTTGTATGAAGTTACATTCAGTAGATGGGAAAATTCCTTGCGGGAAACGATGAAAACAGCAGCAAGCCAAGATGCTGAATACCAACAAATGAAGCAGCAAATGCCACTTTCCAGCGAGGGAAGTCAGCAGGAATATGAAGTTAGCAGGGATGGAATGCTGCTTTACAAAAAACGATTGTTTGTACCAAATGACAACAGCCTCAAAAATTTAATCTTGAATGAGTTTCATACCAGTCACTACGCTGGTCATCCCGGGTACCAGAAAATGCTGACTGCACTTCGGAAAGAATATTATTGGCCGGGAATGAAAAAGCATGTGGCTGAATATTTAGCGCGATGTTTGGAGTGTCAGCAGATCAAGACGAAGCACCAGCATCCGGCTGGATTATTGCAACCCTTGCCCATTCCAGAATGGAAATGGGAAATTATATCAATGGACTTTATAACTGGGCTGCCTAAAACAAAGAGGAACAATGACTCTATTATGGTAGTGGTAGATAAGTTAAGTAAGGCAGCACACTTTATACCAGTGCAATCCACCTACAGGGCAGTGCAAATTGCACACATTTTCATGCAAAATGTGTTCAGACTTCATGGACTCCCAAAGACTATAATATCAGATCGGGATGTAAAGTTTACATCTGCCTCTTGGAGAGCGCTATTTGCAGAATTGGGTACATAGCTGAATTTTAGTACAGCTTACCATCCCCAGACTGATGGACAGACGGAGAGAGTAAATCAGATGGTGGAGGACATGTTGAGGGCATGTGTCATGCAAAAACCGACACAATGGGAAGACTATTTGCACTTGGTGGAATTCGCTTACAACAATGGATATCACACATCAATTCAGATGTCTCCATTTGAAGTCTTGTATGGACGAAAATGTCGGACGCCCTCAAATTGGAGTGGCCCGGAGGACAAATTAAGATTGGGACCAGAAATGCTCAAGGAGATGGAGGACATGGTCAAAAAGGTGCGAGCCAACCTGAAGGCCGCTCAAGATCGGCAGAAAAATTTTGCAGACCGGAAAAGAAGGTTCAAAGAGTATCAGGTGGGCGATCACGTTTACATCAGAATTCAAGCCAGGAAAAGTACTCTGCAATGGAGTAGTTGTGCTAAACTGGCACCCCGTTACTTCGAACCTTTTTAGGTCTTGGCAAGGGTTGGGCCAGTAGCTTACCAGCTAGCTTTACCGAGCCACATTAGAATTCATAATGTCTTCCATGTATCCATGCTTAAAAAGTATATCTATGACCCTAAGCATGTGATCAAGTGGCAAAATATAAGGGTAAGGATTGCTTTTAATTGAACTAATTGAAAATGTATCTGGAACAAAAGACTGATACTGTTATTGGTTGCAGGTCGAACCGGAAGGAGAGGTCCTGGTCGAGCCGCTGAGCATTCTCGACCGGAGAGAAGTGCAGTTGCGGAAGCGGGTTATTACCCAAATTAAAGTGCAGTGGCAGCACTATGGGCCTGAAGAGGCTACTTGGGAAGACGAAGAGCTTTTTCGGAAAGCTTACCCGGAACTGTTTGGAGACACTAGACATCGGGACGATGTCCAATCTCAGGAGGGGGAGATGTGATGACCCCGTAAAAATGTAATTATTTAAAAGTTACTACAGCAAAAACTGAATTAGAATGATATTGAAGGATTTAATTCTTTTGAGAATATTCTGTTGATTTTACATGTGCACTAAAATGATGATTAAAGAATTACTTATGAAAGTATTTGAATTCCCAAAAGGGAACTGGAAAAGAAAAGTTAGTTAACAAAACTAGAAATAACCGCCTTCCCTAACTGGAAGGGTTTCCAGGGAAAAGGGAAGGTTGGTTGAAAGAACTCTTGGCTGTAGAGACAGGCGGAGAAGGAAAAAGGGAAAAAAAAACCCTGTATGGACTAAGTCTGGTAAGGACCAGATAGTCAAGCACACAGTGCTGGCTTACTGAGGATAGTGATCCGGTAAGCGGAAGCTTGGGGGGAGACTCAGGTCTCGAAGGACTGGTCTCACGGTTGGGTGGATAACAAGCTTTACACAGAGATTTGGCAGGAGACTTGTCCCAGACTCACCTTACCAGTGGAGATCAGGTAAGTAACGGAACCCTTATGTCCCCATAGTTATCTGTGTAATTTATAGTATGACTGTTATTATCTGTGCAACAGTTGTAAAACAGTATATAGTATGACTATGACTATGTGTACAAAATTATAGACAGTACTGCTGTACAAATCAAAAGATAGTGTAACTATATTATCTGTACAAAAATTATAGTCATTGTATCGGTAAAACTCGAAGGATAAAGAACTGAGCAAAGGAAAGCAGTGTATTCCAAGAACGAGCCTTATCCCTATCAGACAAATAGGTTTACAGTCATAGGGAAACCCAAATCAGGAAACTGAGTTTTTATGAGGGAATAGAATTCTGGTCGATACCGTAACTTGACCATAATGTTCACAGTAAGTCGAATATCCCTCGTTATAATCTTAAAACAAATACCTTTCTTTATAACCTTAATCTGCTGTATAATTCCAATATGAAGATTTTCTAAAGACCAGGGTAATAAAGATTAAAGGAACTCGGAATCTCGAATCAAGTCGAACCGTAGAAAGGAGGTTCTGGAGGTTTCACAGTGACAGGAAAAAGCCTGAACCCGTGAGATAAACAAAAGAACAGACAAATCTGAGCTGAGAAGTAAACCCAAAATACTACCTTGAATCAAAGGTCTGATAGTTAACATGGAACAAATTTTCTGAAGGTTACGACAGTAAAATTATGCAAATCGTTACAAGTAGCAAAGAACCATGCGGTAACCTCATATTGGCATTCAAGTAAATACAGTGAAAGTATTTAAACGCGGCAAGGAAAGTACCAAACAATTCCATACGAATGAGGGAACAAACAATAATAACCTACAGTCATGATTTAACCACAGAACCTCAGGGTCTCGGGTTATGGAGAAAACCCAGAACTGTCGACCATACTTCTATGGTAACCAGATGCAGGTGCGGCAGTCCTTTAACCCATCTATGCAGGACTGTTAAATACATTGACATTACGAGATAAACCCTTAGTACATTCTGTAAACAAAACGCATTCATGCCGTAAACGAAAGAGCAGGAATATAGAATGAGAAATCGTAATACGAGTCTGGTACCTTTCAAACCCTATATAATTCATAAAAACCTTGCTTAATAGCATAAAAAGTAAACCATAACATAACGCAAACAGTGAGTCACATTAAATTATCGGCCGCCAAGCCATATGAGCACAAAATGGAGAACAAGCGAGCTGGTTTACAACCAGAGCTTTTGTATAGTTACAATACATTTGACAGTCAAAATATAAACAGATGATTAATAGAATCAAGCAAAATCTTCAGCCTCGTGAACCAGAGGTAAATTCCCAAAACCGCCGCAACAAAGTATTACCCAATAATCCATAACCAGCCCCAGAACGTATGGAACCGGAACAAGAGCATCCGTCCATCCTAATTTGCGGCCAACCGTGCAAAGATAAGGTTGGGGCCTGCTTTTGGGCACAGAGGAAAACCCCTGGTAACCAGAGGCGAGACGGAATAGAATCAACCAAGACCAAACATCTGAATAAGGTTAAATACCTGTGTAAACTCGGCGGACCACATCTGGAAGGATTCTCCAATACCGTCAAAACCGGAAGTCGCCCAAATGCAACCTGTCATGCCATGGATTAAAGGTTACTATACCTCGTAGCAGCCAAAACCAAAATCATACCCGGAAACTTTTAAAAACTGACAGATAATTACCTGGCCGGTTCGAGGATGAGGAACCATGGAGAGGAAGCACACCAGAGAGGGCGCATGTGCCTGGTAAGATGGAGGAACTCGGCGCGAAACTAAGAAGCAGATCCCATGCAGAGGTAAAATGGAGCGGAGAGTTGTGGAGCGCCGAGCCGAATGAGAAAAGCTTCGAAGAATCCGGAAAAGACCACGTATATACCCTACCTGCCAGCAGAGGAAACGTGGAGCACTCGTAGCCCTTGATCTCATGTAGAACCCTCAAACCGTTGATCAAGGCACCAATGCCCAAAAGCAAGGCGCGGGAAAGTTCCAGGCTTGGCAACCTCACTCCAACCACGTGAACAGGCCGGCGGAACACAGTACTGTTGCCAGATGTCCAACGCAGAATATGCCAACAATCAAGGGCATGACAGCCTTGATACACACGAGGAAGAGTCATAAAGTCCTTATGCCATCGTATCCGTGATATAACAAAGTCAAGGAATAAACATTGATTAAACCAATGTATGACAAGCATTACCTGCCACACCATAGACCTTCTAAGGTTACGTTTATATACGAGGTGGTGGCACTATATACTCATACATATAACTAAGTGTAGACTCTATAAATTTTTTTTTTTACTATATATGTGTTTATCAAGTAGATATGTGACAACGCTTTTTCAGTTCCCCGCACATCCTCACAATGAAAGCTAAACCCTGAGATATGTACACTTTGCAGTCATACCTATACTCAAAACAAGCAAACGTGGCAAGATGCTTATGTTGCCAGAATAAGTGACATATGGCAGTACAACACACCACTGACATGAGGCTTAGTTATTCATTTTCGACATGAATTCATAATGTATCTTTTAGAGTTGACGAAGAGCATGGTGTAACATAATCGTTTTCACAAGTTGTAATTCCGTACTACTCACAATGAAAGCTTCTTTCGTACCTCTGCACCTCTACACACTGAAAACTAAACTCTAAGATATGCACATTTTGCAATCATTATAACAATTTCCCCAAATCGCTAAAGATATAGAGAATTAAGCCGCTGGATAAAATGGAGGTGGGGAAAACACTTAGAAATATTATATATGAAGTAAGTGCATAGTCAGACATTTAAGTCACACAAAATTAATATATCAATTTCATTGTGCTTTCTCCGCACTCCGCACAACGAAATAAGCTACCATCGCCCGAGCTAGTTTATTTCTATTTCTGTATGTAAGCATATTTCAGTTCTTTGATATTAATGAAATGAAGTTTTTTTTTTGGCTGCATATTTGTGTTTATGTGTATATCCGTATTTTGTTGCGTTCCTGCACAAGTCTAGATCAGTGGTATCAAAGTGGTTTGCTCTTTCTCTGTTTTTCATTGCATGTCCCCAACGAAGTCAGGGTATAAGGAGTTAGGGCTTGCACTGGTTGAACCTTTTCAAGACCAACGTCGCAAACCCCGACAACCTCCTATGGCGGAAGAAAAGAAATACGAGGACGCAAGAGTTCCTTTCAAAATATTGTTCGAGGATGTCTTCGAGCGACAAAGGAACACGATGATGGATAACTTTGACGAGATCTTTCAGCGGCTACTCAAAGGTGACGCATATTCATCCAACGACCACTCTGGAGGCACCACTCTTTTTAAGGTACAAATTAACTTTGACATTCTCATATTTGAAAGTCAGATAAATACAAACATTGTAAATAAATAATTAAATCTGTTAAAAACATATTTTTCAATTCATAATTCTTCCTATCATAATTTTTTTTTTAACTTTTTTACTCCTCAAAATCACGTCACACAGGTAAGAAACCTACCGTGAACAAAAATATATACACATGCATTGAATGAACAAGTTCAGTAAATAACATAAAAATGGAAAGCGTATTTGAAAGAAAATCATAAGCCATCAATTTGCCATGGGATTCTTACTCATCGTCATACGGTCCACTTGGGCTCACAATTCATTTAATTCATGCCATGCTATCGCATCATGTATCATATGAATATTTTCATTTAATTTTTTTAAATGAAAATTTAATTGCGTTGACAGACTTTCTCCTACGTTGTATAAAAATAAAAATAAAAATAATTATAAATAAATAATATAAAGTGAATAATCAAAAATAATTATAAAAGTTTTCAGAGATGAATAATTATAATTATTAAAAATTTATTTTGATTCAGTTAAACTAAATTAAAAAATAAAATAAAAAGTTAAGTGGGTGTAATTTAGGTGGTAATTTTTTCTTATTTAGGTTTTCTATATGAAAGATAACTAATTCACCTAAACACAAGTAGGTTTTCATGGATGAAAATAGTACAATGAACCACACACAAAAAAATAAGGTTAACAAAATTATGAATTCTTTTATAGAAAGAAGTTTCTATTAACAAATAATAATAAAATAGTCATTAGAGAATAACATTAAAATATTAATATAGTCTTTAAATAATAAATTAGTGAAATGGGTCAAGTTGACAAATTTAACTAAATAAATAAATAATTAAAGAAATAGATAATTAAAAGGAAATGAAGACTATGCTCAGAAATATAATTAGGAGTTAAGGGTAAGGGCCAATCCCACATATTTAAAAAGATGATTAATTAAGAAAATGGGAAGATGAGAATGAAAAAAAAAAACTTTGAGGATAACAATAATAATTAAGAGTACAAGAGGGAATCAAATCAATGATGCTTGGATTTGATTGATGGAAAGTAAGTAAAAAAAGTCTAAACTTGAACCTGTGTCTTGATGATGAACCACAACAGGTGGTTCAAAAATCATCCACATATAAACATTTATATGATTATTTTGTATAAAATCATGAATCACAGAAGATATTTTATATAAAATCATGAATCACAGAAGTCTGCACTATGAGAAATTGAAAAGTTATTAAAAAATATTAAAATTTGTTATAACAATCTATAAAGAAAATTAAACTAATTAGTCAAATAGTGGATAATCGGTTGCCAAGAATGGCTTAATTTATAGCCATCTTCTTAATCAAAATTTTAACATTAATAATTAAATAAATTTATATCCATCTTAACTCAGGATGTACCAAATGCCAAATAGTACAAACCTCTTTTAAAATGAAAATAGATTTAACAAGTTGACAAGCAAGTTATCCGTGATAAGCAAGTACACAGCTATAAACTCTTTAAAGGATAGGAGGAGAGCAAGCTCATATTGTGGGACATCAAATACAATTTCGACGATATATGGTAAGCTTGAACCGAATGGAATGCTATATAATTTCATATACTAATTCAAATGACCATCAAGAATATTCTCTCAAAAACTCTTACAGTCTAATTCTTGAAGATGGTTCAAAGTGGCAATGCCCTCTAATATTTTTCCAGTTAGACTGTTTGCCCCTAAATTTAAGGTGGTTAGTTGTCTCAATTTTGTTATGGCTTGAGGTATGTTATCAATAAAGTTATTTTGAGAAAGATTTAGGTAGATGAGCCCAGTCAAATTGCCAATAGCTTCAGGTTTGCTACCCATCATGCTATTTTCAGCCAGATTTAGGGTAGAGAGGGAAATGGACTAGTGAGGTTGTTGTATCCAATGCACAACACCTTGAGAGAAGTGCATTCCCAGCGCCTTTAACTTCCCAATCTCCGTTGGAATTCTTCCTCTCAAATTATTCTGAGAAAGATCCAGAGTGCGTAATAGTGAGAGGCTACCAAGGGATTGTGAAATGACACTATGCAATCTCAATCTAGGTAACACCAATTTTACAAATTCTCTCTTTCATTTGGCTGTTGAGGGTAGCATTAGCTATGTTCTTGGACCTAGTTATAAAGTGCATTGGCTTACTGTTGTTTCAACCATATTTAATCCTTAAATGTTGAAAACTGTAAAGTCTGACACTTTTGGAGACACTCACAGACATCCTAGGAATTTCAACTAAACAAAGTGATCTTTCTGGTTAAGATGTTGATCTGGTTTAGTTATTTTTTATAAACTGTTATTTGAATTAGAATATGTAATTGTAATTGTCAGTTCAATTTAAAGTTTATCTCCATGAGTTATGTTCTTTTTCATCTGTAGCTAGCCATACTAGCCAATACTCTTCATTATGGTTGTGTCATATTTTCCAATCAACTTTAAAATGATTCAAAATATAGAAAAATAGAAAAAATATATATTTTCATGAAAATGAAACTGTAAGAACTGAAATAAAAATTGTGAGAAATGAAAATAAAACTATAAGAAAAATGTGTTGTAATTGAAATAACTAACCTGAATATACTGTCAAATGTTCTGTGATGGTTTGTCTCCAGGGCTGGTGAATAGTTTGAATGTTAAACATGCAACTTCAGTAGTGGTTGAACTTCTTTTATAGTTTTTTGCACTTGAATTTAATTGGTGGCAAGGATGGACATGGATTGCAATGACTTCATTTTGAATGTGTGATCTGGATTTAATTGGATGTGATCCAATGGCTCAATTTTTTTTTTGTTGATCCATGTGCTTTGATATATTTTAATGGGAAATAGAATGGGTTGGGTGTCATTTATTGAACACAATGGGTTTAAATGTTATTGGGTTGGGTGTCATTTATTGAACACAATGGGTTTAAATGTTATTGGGTTGGGTATCATTTATTGAACACAATGGCTTTAAATGTTTAACAACACAACAATTATGGTTGACATACATTCACTTTTATTATGTGTAGGTATGGATATTTGTTTTGGATATATAGCTTCAATTCCGATGAGTGGGGATTGAAGTAACTGCTACTTTGTACTTCTGGAATATACCATTTTGGAAGGATTTATGGTTTTATCTATTGTCTAGTTAGGTCAATATGATTTGTACTCTTAAGTATTAAGATACTATTTGTGGATAGTTGTGGGCCCAGTCAATGTTTTGGGAAATTTTGGACATAAACTAAAACATATTTGCACTTAATGTTATTTTTTTTGTTTAAATATTGGTTACACAAGTCTCAACTTCTGGTGGTTTGGTGGGACCAATACTATATCAATTACTGGTCCCTGCACAACATTAGACATCTCTCCCCTACTTGACAAGTTGTGTGCTCCTAGACTTCCATCTCTTCCATTGGATTTCTAGCACCTAAACCATCGAATCATATGATTACTCTTTCTTCGAGGCCTTTAAGCATAGTCGATGCCCAAGGATCTATAAGGACAAGTTTCAGAGTATTTTCAGTGGATGTGGAGGGTGAACTATCTGGGGGAACTAACAGGGAAGCAACACCTAACACAAATATTGCTCTAGTTGTTGACGAGGAGCCTAGCGAAATGAAAGATTTGTCGCATGCTTTGGTGGACTCATTCTACAGTAGGTGGGGACAGAGTTAGCAGTGAAACAAGGGCTGAAATTTTAAAGTTAATTACCCAACTAGAAGCCAAAAAACCTACTCCAACACCTACAAAAGCTCTCAATCTCCTCAATGGCAAATGGATCCTAGTGTAATTCTTCACACACCTTAGCTTTTTTCATTTTCTGAAAATTTTATCTTGAATGTACAACATAAACATAAACCTAACTAGGGGACTATTTGTTTCCTTCCCTTTATGTTTTAAACTGCCTTAGTTCTTTACTATCAATATTGTATTCATATTATACCCGAAAACCCTTTAGGCCATTTATGTATCTTTTTTACCCTTTCTGGTAAATTTAAAATACTAACATTTCTGATTTTGCAGGTATACATCATTCTCTGAGTTATTCCCATTGCTTGCTACAGGGACTTTGTCGTTGGTGAAGGTTCAGGTCATTTCACAAAAAAATGATTCGGCGATTCTCACAGTGGAGAACTCCTAGTGATTTTTCACAACTCAGCGTTTTTTATTTTCTAAAAAGTTTATCTTGAATGTTAAGAGAAACATAAACCTAACCAGGGGACTACCTGTTTCCTTCCCTTTTTGTTTTGAAAATGCCTTAGTTCTTTACTATCAATATTGTATTCATATTATACCTGAAAACCCTTTAGGCCATTTCTATATCTTATTTACCCTTTTTAGTAAGTTTAAAATACTGGCATTTCTAGTTTTGCAAGTATATGTCCTTCTTCGAGCTATTCCCATTGCTTGCTACAAGGACTTTTTCGTTGGTGAAGGTTCAAGAAAGTTCACAGAAAAATGATTCAGCAACTCTTGCAGTGGAGAACTCTGCAATTTGTAGGACCTATGGCTACCATATCCTTTAGTACATACGCAAATTTCAAAATGTGGAGTCCCAAGCGAGTGCACGCATGGTGTTTATCGCAGTTTCACAAGTATGGACTTGCATTTTGCAAATACAAAAATTGAGGTTTGATTCTTTTCAGATGTGTTTCACTTTTGTGCCTTGTAAGCTCCCTTTCCTACTGAGGATGCATTCTTATTCAATGGAAAGTTAATGTCTAGAAACAACTGGTTTAGTTTTCTAAATAGATTTACAAATACAAAAATTAAGGTTTGGATGTTAGAAGTAGTTTTACTCTTTGAATCTTTCTTTAGTGAAGGATTCCTTTAGGTTGACTTCCCTATGTTGAAGAAGCCCAGTCTGAGGCATCTTCAATCTGACTTGGCCCTAGCGTTAGGAAAATTTTGTACAAAACTTGTTACTATTTCACATGCCTGCCCTTCCCCCTCTACCACTACAACAACACAAGATAACCATCCTAGCAAGCCAATGGGCCTTATAATCAACAATTGCAAGGTGTAATTGCTTCCCAACCAGTTCTTGAATAAACCCATTTTGAAAACAGAGTTGCTTATGTTGAACAATGAAAATGAGTATTGTAGTTCTGTTTTTACTACACGTGGAACCACTATAAAGAGCTACAGGATTCTGCTCCTATAATTTAAAATTCTTCATTGTGACTGGAAAATCTAGGAGTGGTTTTAATTTTCATGAATACAACCATTTGTATCCTTTGTTATTAATAGAAAAATGAATATAAACATGGTGCAAAAGACTACAAAGTGTAAAATTTTACCTTGTTGTAACATTCCTGGTTATAAGCTTCTTTCATAGAAGTTCACTAATTGACTACTTCAAATCCATCCTATTTATGTTTGATAAGCATAAAATTTTCTATACAGGTTAGACTTGAATTTTATTTAAGTTGCATGTTGATCTGATTCCAAGTTAACAGTGGTGATAAATTTAATTTAAGTAGTGAAATTTTACTGTCCCTGAAAGATATCACCTTTAAAAAATTTGGTCAACATGTTGCTAACCAATGAACCATTCAATGGGGTCATCTGCAGCTCCAGGAATCATGTCAAATTTTGGAACATTACCTTGGTCTTAATCTCATCTAACCTTTCTTTAGTTATTGGCAAACACAACATTAAATTAATGGTTGGAAAAAGTTCTAGCAATAGCGACAGAGAGTAAATCCTGAACCATCTTAAATAGGCCATTAAGTTTATCACACGAATATTCTAGATTGAGTTTTATGTTATTTCAACCTCGAAAGTTATTATTCAATATCTCTTGGACATCATGACAAATTCTTTCATTTGCAGAGACATCCTGAAAAAACTTTCAAGAAGAGAATGAAATTGGGACAAATATATGACCACACACATTAGCCTATAATATAGGATGTATTTGGTGCTTTATTGTTGCTTGCACTCAGGAAGATGCTCTCCAGCAAGTCCACTTCTTTGTACAATGTTGCCTTTCTCAGATGCAAGTTGATTTGACTTTCTTGGCTTTAAATCTTCTTCTTCATCCTCGTTTTCATCTTCACCCCATCTTCCTTGTCCTCATTGTCTTCTTTATCAATGTCCTCTAACTCATCTAGCTGGGAAGCTTCTCTAGTAAACCATGACACAACAAGTGGAATTAATTTAAATTCTTAACATAAACTAATGGAAAATGTGCTCCTTGCCTTTTCCCTTGTGTGAACCCCATTTTCCCCTGAGAATTGTTCTTCTTTTCCCTCTGAGTAACTTTGCTCAACTCAGAGTATCAAAATGTAGACATAAACACAAGAAGAGAGAATTCATTTCATCGTGCCACCATTCTCCCACCATCAATTATTAGCATAACAATAAGCTAACAATTGTCTACCTCTCTTTTGTGCATCAATGATGGAATCTGTTTTGGAAAACGCATCACCTTATAACTATTGTGTTGGAGGTAATAATTTACACCTTTAGATAACTGGTAAGGGTTCCTATTATGAAGAAGGCATGTAACTCAGTGCTTATATGCATTCGAATGATAAATTTGTTTATGTTGTCATGCAGAATGTGGAAAAAGCAAAGAGACTAGTAGAAGGATTTTACATCCATTTAGGTATAACTGTAATATTGAAAAACTCGAGAATTAAAGATGGCATTGTCATATAGAGGAGCCCATGTCATCGTGAAGACAAGCAAGCAAGTATAAGTATTAATTTTAGATGTCATATAAAAATTAGGTTCCTCAGAAAGATAGTACAAATATGTTTGGCTTCCTAAAGAAAAGAGAAAACCTGTAGGAACCATAAAACATTTGGGAGTAGTTGTAAAGAGTTGCACTTGACCAAGTTGGGTGTAGGAATACTCTGTTATCTGCACCGCTATTTCAAATTATACAAAGAAATATTAGACCAAGGAAATGAACAAAAAAATTATGTTGAATATATATCTTTTTCTATCAACCTTAAGTTGTTCCTACATGAATTTGAATCAACAACTTCTTGAAGGTCTTTAGTTTTCTTGGCATTTTCCAGCTACAATTCTCACTTATGGAATTTGAATCTTATTTTTTCTTCGTGTGAATACCAAATGGCATGATGAACTTTAGTTGACTTCTACTCTATAGAATTTGACGTAAAATGAGACCAATTTCATTCAAAATTTTCTAACATATCATATAAATCTTTCCATATAAAATGAAAATGTTGATGTCTAATATGCATGTCTTATCTCAAAACAAAAAACTATTGAAAACTTATTTATGAAGTAGTGGAATGCTTCCATCTTACTTGGTTTCTAAATTTCAAGATTTTTTTAGGTTTAAATAAGTTTTAACAAGTCTCTTTTGAGATCCTCTTCCCAAACCTACTACAAATGAGATTTATGGATTTCCTCAAAGTTTCTGTTATCACTCCAGGAAACTCTCCTAGGTTGTAGCTCGGAGATGCCTGGTAACATATAATCTTCAATATTGTTCTCTAAACTATTGGAATGGATGATGGTTTGGATCAAGTCAGATGACTGTTTCAACTCTGTTTTCACTCAAGACATGCATGAACACCCTCAGCTTTACAAGGCTTTAGACCACTAATGCTCAATAGTTTATAGATTCAATGGATAATGGAGAATACAGACTGTACCAATAGATGCATACACAAACACATATGAATGGCTAGCTACAGGAAGTAAATGAAGTTTGCAAATCTAATTTATCAACGCATAGATAAGATGACAGTTATCTAGCATTAGATACAGAAGAAAACATGAATAGCCTATTCAAGTGCAAGCTTAGAACAGAGGAGAAAATGGGAGTTTAACATATAACAGCAAAAGAAGATTATATTGCTAGAATGAAGGTGAGACGCTTAGACGAGCAAAGTATCCACAGTCTCCAAAAGTTGAACCCTTCATACTTCTAATTTTTAACCATTTATAGGCTTTTTTACAATGCTCCTGAGCTCTCAAAGGCTTAGAGTGTCTTAATCTATCCTCTCTGTCTTTAACAACTTGATGCCCTGACTAGGCATGCATGGGCTCGCATGTTTCTTCTCTAACAACAGAGTAACCTCATTCTGGTAATTTTTTGCACTGGCAGGGAGCTCACTTGTGCCAGAGATGCCCCACGATCACTTCTGTTGGTTTTGGTTGTGTTGTGTTGTTGATGCTCCATGATCGCTTCTGTTTCGGGCTGCATTGTGCTGTGGCCCTTTTTTTTCCCTTTCCGACCTCTGTTCTGTGATGGAATGGGTCTTCGGGCCTCTAAAATCCTTTCAAATGCGAACAATGATTGTTTTCTATTTAATACAGAAAAACGTTGCAACAATGTAAAATCCTACCCATCCCTGTTTATTTCGGACTTCAAAAGTCCTCAAATATTCCTCTATCGAGTTCGCCCTCAATCGCTATCGTAAGTCGCAAATGGCATGTTCCCAGTCTTCCCTTTGTATTTTGAAATATGTAAAAAAACACCAGAAATACATTAAAAAATGGCTTTGGTGGACCTGAAAATATTATATATTTTCATTCTCGAACCCTTTCGGGTCCAGGCCTTATTGCATCGGCGCTGCTCCAAGGTTCCCTTTGTATTTCGTTAAATAATGAAAAACTGTGAAAATGCATTAAAAATGGCCTTTTTGCAGATCTCAAAATCTATATAATAGCTTTAAGGAACCCTTTCGAGTCCGGTTTATCGCATCGGCACTTCCCTTCGCTTTTCGTTTATTAAACGAAATATGCGAAAATACATAGAAAACTGCCTTTCGGCGGACTTCAAATTTTATGCAATATCATGTATATAACCGTCGGGTCCGGTTAATCACGCCTCTGTGAAACTCTGATGCGATATCGCGATGTGACTAGTCGCAATCACATATCGCTCATGCCCCGGGTCAATAAGCGCTCCTTGTATTTTCTGATAGCGATCCTGCGATGCGACGTGGGCCGTTGATCTGCGCGCTTGATCGACGGTCCACGTTGAATAGCTAATCGCCATCGCAAGTTTCATATGGTCTACGCCGATTGCCACTGTTTGCTTGTGCCAATTGTGATTTCCGATTAGATCTGGACTGTTGATCAGCCATATCGGATGGCTGCTGTGAATTTCCCTATTTATGCCTTCGATACTTGGTTTTTCACTGTTTTTTATTTGTTTTTGCCTCCCAATAGTGCTTTTCCGCCATTCTAAGGGTTCTTCTCCTGCATTGGTTTTGATCTTTGGCATGATTTTAATGGCTTTTGAAGACTTAGAGAGCATATTTGGATCCATTTTGGGCCATATGCCAACAGGGTTTAACAATTTCTACCAATTGTTAGTATCAAATGAATGAGAAATCAATGAGATTTGGAAAATGTAAATTGCATCACATCTACAAAGATTAGTTGGAACCAGAAGAAATTGACATTGTTCAAGGGTAATTTTTTGAGCATGGGATTTACTTCATTTAGAAAGAAACATTTTGAGTGTAACTAGTCAGCTATGGCTCTCAATTTGATGAGTTCATAGCTGCAAGACCATCAACTTGTCCCTACAAAGGATTTCTTCCAATTTAGGTAACAAAGAAAATGGTGTATTCAAGAGCAACCCATACCAAAAAGGGTCCCAGACAACTTTTCCCCTCCATTACCATATTACAATTCTAAGTCTTTTTTCTATCCTATGTGTTGACTTTGAAGTTCCATTGCACCTTCTATCCTTGAATTTGCACTCAACCAACATGAATTTCCTCTCCATGATAGGAATTGGTGCCTTCTTTACTGCATGCGAGCGAGAGAATACATCACATGTTGTAGCCCTTTCTTATGCATACTTACAAACAACTGCTAACATGAAGGAAATGAAAGGCAATAAAGTGAATCATTTTTTTTTTCACAAGGTAACATGACAACAATACCCTTATTTTGGTACCTTGAATCATGTACATCTTATTGTTGCAATGAAATCCATGATGTGGATGTAGGGGATGAAGACGGTGAGTCCAATTTTTGTCTCCTCCTATTTGATTCTTTTTAGCAAGTATGTGCAACGTAGTTCCCACTAGATGTTGTCAATTCCCTTCAGTTATCCCATGCTTTTAAGTGCCATGGACATTGGATATTGGGATTCGACAACTTTGTTTTACTATGAAAGACAAGAAATTGAGCCATTTTTTCTTCACAAGGTAACATCACAACCTTACGCACATGGACCATGTGAATATCCTTTAGTGATTACAGCCTTAACTGGGTTAATGCCTGGCCTGATGATAGGAGCTCAAGTGGGACTAACAGTTATGGATCTATCATCGACGAGACTACAAAAGGGTACTGGTGGAAGCAGATTCACAGACAGTCTTTATTCTTGGGATTTTCCCCTTACTAACTACTATCCCATCTTGTCTCCAAATGTTGTTGATTCTGCCTTCTTCAACGCATTTTATGAAGAAGAATGGAAATATGATGATACCAGGCAAAGTGTTGAGGCTGAGAAGAATTGGGCACGATAGACTGAAGAGAGTTACAATTTGCAGCTTACTCTCTCTCTTTGACTTACTGGAAATGCATCACTAGCAGAGGACCTTCATTTCCTTAGCAGACATGTTCAAACAACACCTAATATCTCATGTATAGGTTCTGCGAAAAAGTCAGTTGTGGCTTTATCTCATCATTTTTGGGTATGTTTTTAGGATCTTTCACTATCTCATTGAGTTTGGGAATGTATTTTACTATTTTATAATTTTTCCTCATATATTTCTTATGTGTTGTGTTTTTCTTAAATATATTTGATGGGAGAAATCTGCTCAAATAATAGTTTTCAAGTGATAAACATCATTTTTGGTTATGTAGCCTTCATGGTCTGAGTGGAAATTTAATTATTGTCTTGTGCTTGTTTCACTCAGGCTCTAAGTTCTTTGTATATTGGTTTAAGTCTTTCTTCAAGCAACTCTTAGTTCACATAACTTGTCAACAATTACAAATAATGGACAAGAAACACATTTTCCTAGGGCTTACCAATTTATTTTACGAACATGCAAAATAAGTTCCATAGCTTCAAAACCATTCAATCCATCAATATTTTCTATCTACGTTGTAAAACATAATTAATTTCATATTGTTTGTTTCACTTCATTTAATCATTTTGTACTTCCACTTATGATGCAAGCTATGTTTTCTTTGAAAATATATTTTGTTTTTGTTCTAAATTTTTGATAGTCAAATATGTTTTTTTGCTATGGAGTAGTGGTTAGAGTAAAGTAATGCACCACCACACAAATGGCCCTGCCCTCATCATGAGGAGGGAGGAGGAAGGGAGTGGAGTCGCCACTTGGTTTACGAAGGCAACTGGGACTAGGGTGGGGAAGGAGGGAAGACAAAGGGAAGCCACTAGGATAATTATTAATCTTGTATTAGTGTTCATCTAGGGTGGGCTTGCAAGAGAGATTGGATTTGTATACCAACAAAGGTAAAAAGATCGTGACTATTTTAACCTCATAGTCTTTGCCATGCATCGAAATGTGAATCTAATCAGAAGTGTTGTCTTTACACTTATTTAAATATAAAAATAGTAGTTGTTGCATCTCAATCTCATTTGGGTCATACTCTACCAGGGAAAATTTTACTAACCACCCTAAATTTATATGTACAATAAATGGGCGAATCCCCATGATACATAGGAAAAATGGGAGGCGATTTTATCAATAATATATTATGTATATATAATTTTTTTGGCAAATCTCTCACTAGATTATATTATCTTGTAAAGTCATGGTGAATCTTTCACTAAATTATAAAATCTTGTAAGATCTTGGCAAATCTTTCACTGAATAATAAAACATTGTGAAGTCTTGGCGAATGTTTTGTTAAAGTATGAAACCATATATGATAATAGGAAAACATATTCATTAAGTTGTAATATACTAACATACATGTTTGGAAAAAATAAACATAATTTTCTCTTCCTACAAACAATGTTGCAAGTTTCAATGGTCATGTTTGTCAAGGTCCTTACTGTACACACTTTCATATCCTTCTATTATTTTTGATAATATTCCACAACAAAGTTCTTGTCGGCGTTGATCTTGACCACCAATTCTATCAAGGTAGGAGAGAGTAATCTTTTCTCTACCACTTTTGTCAAGCTATCAAATTTCTTTCTTATTCCATGGACTCCAACTGTGAGATAAAAAAAAAAACATCAAGTTTTTTTACCCGCCAACAAGTAACAAGCCCCAACTATATAATATTAGAAAGTAGTAGGTATCCCAAAGGCCTGAAGGGGATCTAATGGAAAGAAGTGACCATTGTCAGAAGTCTTCCAATCAATATATAAATATATAAATGTAGATTTATTATTATTTTAATTGGAAATATTGAATTAAATAATAAAGTTTAATTACGTCTCTCCCAATCTAAATTGCTTATTAGCATAATTCACTACCTTAATACGTCTTGAATTTTTTACCAACGTTGTAACATGTGGATTAATTTCCTTTTTGGTGCACAATCTCTGCCTTTTAGGACAATATGGTTAGCATAATTCACTACCTTCATACGTCTTGCATTTTTTAACAACGTTGTAACATGTGGATTAATTTCCTTTTTGGTGCACAATCTCCGCCTTTTAGGACAATATGGTGTAGTGGCCCAACCCCTACAGATCATTATGACAAACTAAGAATAATAGAGAAGATGAAAGGTTGTACAAACCAACATATTTTTCAAACAACTAATCCAACATCAGTACCTTAACTTTTTCATGAAGATATCATATTGAGAACATTTGAAAAATGGTGGGAAATCTGGGCAGCGACTATCTCTCTTCTGCGAGGGTGATGCGGAAAGAGTGATAAGATTTCACTGTTTTGATTTTTTTTTTTTTTTAAATTAGAAAGACCAATATTAATGAAGATATTGGTATTTTTTACTAAATTTTGTGAAGTGACTAAATGTAGATTTAACCATTCATCTTAAGATGCTTTTTACAATATAATTTCCTAAGTCTATGTAATATCTTCATTAACATAAAAATCAACCTATATCCATCTTAAATCCACATCTACCATTCTTAGAGGGATGGAATCTATTTATCCCTCTCAGCACTTGGTAGACCCGGAATTAAGATGGATCTAAGCTGATAGAATTTCCCCTTTAAATAGTCTATGCTCACATGAATACCATGGTATTACCATGGGGCAATACCATGAGTTATCATAAACTTGGAGCTTAAAAACTACTATTAGTAATTTATAAAAATTAATAAAATTAATGATTGATTTTTATTTTTATTTTTATTTTAACGAAGCTAAAATGTTTAAGTGACATTAAATTACAAGATCCATTTTTACTCTTGATCTACCAAACCCCTATAGGGATAAAATATTTTTTCACTCTATGCGAGTTTGTATATCATGATATTTGATCCCTCTCGGGGCTTAGTAGATCTAGAGTAAATATGGATATATGCTAGTTTAATCCCCCCTTTAAATACACTACATTCTAGGTGAATACCATGGGTCAATACCATGCGTCGTCTTTATTTTTATTAATACTAATATTAGGGTTAATAAATTTTTTTTGCATGGTATTAATAATAATTTCGCCCATGGTATTTGGCCCATAGGCTTCACCTAAATATAACACATTTTTTGAGTGTTCTTAAATATAAGGTGACTTATGGAGTAAACATAAAAAATGTTTTATTTATTTACCATACATCTGGTTTATTTATAATTTTATTAATTTACCATACCTCGTTTATTTATATTTTTATTAATTTACCATATCTCTTTTATAAATATGATATTTGGCCCATAGAATTCACTTAAATAAAACCTTTTTTTTTAGCCTTCTTAAATAGAAAGAGGGTAAATATAAGGTGACTTATGAAATAAATATAAAAAGACTTATTTATTTACCATACCTCTCGTTTATTTACATTTTTATTAATTTACCATACCTCTCGTTTATTTATATTTTTATTAATTTACCATACCTCTTTTATAAATATGGTATTTGGCCCATAGGATTCACTTAAATAAAACCTCTTTTTTGAGCCTTTTAAATAGAAAGAAGGTTATGGACTAAATATAAAAAGAGGTTTTATTTATTTACCATACCTTTGGAGTAAGTATTAAAAGAGCTTTTATTTATTTACCATACCTCCACTTTATTTATATTTTTATTTATTTACACCCTTGCATGTTAGTAAATATAAGGTGACTTATGGAGTAAATAATAAAACAATGTTTTATTTATTTACCATACCTCTCGTTTATTTATATTTTTATTAATTTACTATAACTCTTTTATAAATATGGTATTTGGCCCATAGGATTCACTTAAATAAACCCTTTTTTAAGCCTTCTTAAACAGAAAGAGGGTTATGGACTAAATATAAAAAGAGGTTTTATTTATTTACCATACCTCTAGTTTATTTAACATTGCAAAGGAGAAAATCGGGCCATTGTAATGGAATATAACCTCCCAAGCCAGGCGAATTGGGTAAAATGAGTCTTTTCATAGTTTATCCGCCCCTTTTTTTTTGGGCTAGAATGAAAAAAATAATTATTTTTTAAATAAAAGTTGGGCTAAATATATGAAATGGGTGTTTTATAAAAATTTCGCCCCTCTAAAATGAAAAACTCCTTAAATTTCACCCTTGGGCTAAAATTCGCCCCTAAAATTTACCATGTACTCTACCTCAAGATTCTAATATGTTACTGGTTGTACTGGCATTCCTATAATAATATCATATGTATCATCTAACTACCTAGCAAGCCCAAGCAGACCAACCATGCCTGTATGATGATCCACCATGGGTATTTTTCATTTGTCTTCTCATGCATATTAAATGCAGCAAATCTTCATTCAAAAGGCCTACACGGTTGCAAGCAGATAGGACACCGGTGATAGTGATGTAACCTGGCTTCACACTTGCTTGTTCCATTCTGTAGAAAATTGTGAGATATTCCATTCCACCCCATGCATACCATTTGTTTAAATTTTCATGTTACCTTGTTGTAACCGACATATGCATTCAAGGATGTGGATCTTGGGTCATTCCTTCATGAGTTACGATGTTGAAATCTTGATGATTATATTGATGTGTTCATTTCCCTGAATTTTCATATTACTTGAAATTCACTTATGCATTATCAATTGCACTCGTTGTTGTATTTGTTGTGCTCATGGCTCGTATTGCAATTGTGAATTTGTTCAGTGGCATTGTGCAAGCTCCAAGATGTCTACCATATATTGTTGATCATACTTCGTTCTTGAAGCTTTTCACCGTGGTACCAGTCATTGTGACTACTTACATATGTCATTTTAATGGTATGGATTATTGCCCTTCATCTTTGGTCTTGCACCTGAATGTAGTATATTAGAGTTCATTAGTTGAATTAGCATTTTAAAAGTATGTTGTAGTGAATTGTGATGTCTTTGTCCCATGCAATTCATCCCATATACAATGAACTTGAGGACCCTTTAGAAATGCAACCCATTGTTCACACATCATTGGCATTGTGTTCAATTGTATGCATAGCTACAAACTTTTTTGGTGTTCTTGTTAAATTTTGGTTAACATGCTCTTTGCTTAGGATGGTTACTTCAACATTTCATATAGCCCATTTATCAATTTATTTTATTGACAATCACATAAATCATCATCATATTGATAGTAACTAAAAAAATAACACGAACGATAAATGAAGAAGGCAATCCAAGGCAAGAGAACACGAGGATATGGCACAAGCCAGGGAAAAACCCCAAGATGGGGAAAACCCTTGATCAATTCTTCTTATTATTAATATCAAATGCTCAGCAGAGAGAGAATACAATAATTCAAGGTCAAAATTTGACTTGCCAATTTTGAAGATCAATATCACTGCTTCTTAGATAAATAGATGGCTGCAAATATGAAGTATACAAATAGTACCCTCCAGTCATATTGTTGTAGAGGCTTCTGCTTTCTGATAATCTGGTTAGGGCTTGATGATAAGCTACTACAAACCTTTTCCACAACATGTGGATTCCTTCTAGGGTTGTGGCCTTGTTTGTCCTCATTCCTCTATGGTCCATCCCTCCAATATTCCTTACGACCTCAAATCATAAGGAAGATAAGGCCTGGGACCGTCCTGGAAGTGCTCCTGAATAATGCAACCTACTTCTATGAGAAAGACTCCACCTCAAACAACCGAAAACCATCATCAAAACAACCCTCAACAGGTGTGACTCCTCTTTGCTCAAACTCAGGCCTGTGATGAAGATGAAAGTGCCCAAAATGATTCACAAATGTCCCCGAACTAATCTCAACGTCTAGTCTGTGAAACTCGGCCCTTGAAGATGACTAGAATGAAGACAACCTTTCTCTCATCTCCTTCATTGGATATCTTCTTCTTCTGCAGCTACTTCAGAGAGGAGAAGAATGATGTATCAATGTGCTTTGAATAGACTATTTATATCCTTCATGGGTAGGCTGACTTGGTCACTTTAGGAGGGAAATTTAAATTTTCAATTTTCAATTTTTCTTGCCTTGATAAGGTCATGCCTTATGAAATTTCTTTTGAATGCATAAATATTTTTTCTTATCCAAATTTAGTGATCTATAGGTCGATTTTGGACCTCTCGAAAAGAGGAATTCAATGCCATAATAATCTTCCTCAAAGAAGTAAACCAAAGTGGAATTTGTTGCTAGTTGCTAATTTTAACACTCCCTCTCAACTAGGAAGAATTCCAATTGTCAAACCATTCGCTGTTGTCACCATGAACCATCTCTGAATCCCATCTATGCTATGCTTTTCTCTACTCTACACTGCTGATCACTAATGTAATAATGAAGAATAATTGATCGAGAGTGAGTCAAAAGACTTTACCACTCCCTACTGAAAAAAATCAATCCAGAGGTAAAATGTCAATCAGACTTGATCCAAGATCAAGTTGAAGAGCAACATGCATCTTATTCATAGGGAGTACGGCAGTACCGATACATCGATCGGTAGTGCTATGGTCCCTAACCACTTTTCCCAACTCATTGGCCAGATGAGAGGTACTTCCCATGTGTCCTGGACTACATGGGTAGGATGATATTAAATCAATAGCAAGGAAATAATATATCACATCCTGCTCACAACCATGCGTAGGGAAAGGACGAACCACATCCTACGATAACACATCATGATCAGATGTAGAGAAAGGATGAACCACATCCTAAAACCACACATCACAATCAAATGTAGGGAAATGGCGAACCACATCCTACAATCACACATCATAACCACATGTAGGGAAAGGATGAACCACATCCTACACACATGAAAAACACCAAGAGTAGGGAAATGATGAAACACGTCCTACATGCATGAAAACCAAAAATAGTATGAAGGATCCTACACGTGGGGAAATGATGAACCACATCCCACCCACATGTCAACCATCAAACGTAGAGAAGGTGCATCCTACATGTGGGGAAAGGATGAACCACATCCCACCGACATGTCAATAGATGTCTATATGCATCTCTCACTAAGGTACATGCAGGAGAAGGTGAACCACTCATCCTATGCATATGTCATCAACAATAGGGGAAGGTGAACCACTCACCCTACACACATGTGTCAGCCACCATGGGGTATCACATGGGAAGGTGAACCACTCACCCTGTACACAATGCACCACTAAGGGAAGGTAGACCACTCACCCTATGGTCGCTCATATCTCAATAAGAACCCCAAGCCCCCATGAGCTCCCAAAGCTCAATATTTAATCTTACCCAAGGATCCCTTCATATAGGGAATAATGCCAAGTAGTATTCTGAAAATCAAGACTAGATCAAGGGAAGCCTCATAGCTTCATTTAGCAGCATATATATGTATACATATTAAACATATTGATTTACAACAAAATATCTCAACGACACTCGACAATTCTCTGCTTTTTGCATATTTTGATGAAGATAATATTCTCTTACTCAGGGAGACAACAACTTAAACTTGTTTTTCCAAAGTGCATAGTGTCCATCAGACAACCTTCTCATCATGAGATATGTCCACTCAAACAATATCGCAATATACAACGATTTTACCAACACGTGCTCAAATGGCTCATTGAGCAATTTGCTTCATAATAAGCAATATTTGCTGCTATATACATTTAGCCTCAACAGTGCTTCCAGAACAACCAAATCAAGATATATAGCACTATATGTGCTCTTTTCATCCATCACACTGTCGACTGAGTTATCATCAAAATATTCATGGAATCTTAGATTCCAGCAGTGTACCTCAAATTATAGAATCACTGAGATGTATCAATAAGCAGTTGTCCAATATATGAGGCTCATCCATAAATTGACTTCAATGTTTTTATAGCGACACATATGACTGATAGAGCGTTGATCAAGAACACCAAGGATACCACAACATATGCATATGCAGACCATCATCTTTTCCATCAGTTCTTAAGTGTAGGGATAATGCATGAAGGCTAGGTCTTCCATCTTGACTTCAAAAGTCAACTCCCTCTTATGTTGATAAAAGCGAGTGTCATCAATCAGATATCGTTAATCACTGCATCCTTACAATCAAATCATCATGGCTTGTCCATAACTCCCTCTATTAAGGAAAGTGACCTTGCCAAAATCATAGTCATAGAGCTATATGCAACCTACTACGTTTCATGTGATTATTGTTGAAAATAACAACAAGAAATGATAAAAATAGAATCCAAAAATTCTAGTTTAATTTGTCCTTAAATTAAACTGAGAATTAAAATCAAATTCTTTTCTCATAACAACTTGCAAATAGTTAATTAAGTTTAATTAACTTAATTAGCTTAGGAATTTCGAGTTTGAAGTCTTTCTAAAGTCATGTATATGTTCTCCCTATATTATAGGGGTCGATGATGAGTTAAGTATGAGTTGTAATTAGTTAACTCGGTTTATTGAGTTAAGTCCAATTAAACTAGTTCCAAACTGTTTGAGGAAGTAATAGTGAGTTAACATCCAATTGATGCTTTAGTGCACTCAACTAGTGCTACTCCACTTAACTGAAGATTCCCTTATCAGAAACTCATGCATGTTGATTCTGAGAAAGACCTAATTGAAACTAGAGTGCAGGGACAATGTACTATTTGTTTTATATTTTTCTGAGTTGCAATGATAGTGCATATAACCAGGAACTGATCCTTGAAAGGATTGCGTAGTGAGGATTTCCCTTTAAATACGAATTAATTCTCTCAGGAATTGTGCAAAAAGTTAGAAGCTTGGAGGCTTGGAAATTTCGCTAAGAATTGGATAAAAGAAGTCATCAGGGGGAGGATAGGAAATACTTGTTTAGGTTAAGTTCAAGGTTGAGCAGATCATATTGTATTCATCCAAATTCTTTGACCAAGGGCGCAAGGAAATAGGGACTTGAAGAGCAGGAGAATTGGCTAAGTGTTGGCCAAAATCTTGCTTGTGATTTGGAGATTGATTTTACTGAGCGCTAGGATTGTTCTTGTTAGAACAAGCATTATATTATCATCGTGGATTTCTGATTAATGCAATACAGAGAGTGGGGTTTTGAGTTGTGGCGTTCCCTAGATATTTATTGTGTTATGTGCCATTGATATTCTTCCTCTTCTCAAGGATTGTTTTGCTCAATCTTTATGGGATTCCGCTATAAAGAGTAGAAGTAGATTCTTGTCTCTTGTTTTGGTAGATTACATGAGCTTGTGAATCTATAGGATTTTCTACATGGTATCGGAGCTGAGAACAATATACTAGAGGAGATTTCGAAGTTTTGAGTTTTGGGTCGCGAGTTTGCAGAGAAGATATGATTTTTTTTTGCAAAATTTTCAGAAATAAATAACATATTTGGATTCTTTGTGAAAAAAACCAAATTAAAAAAATAAAAATCAGCCGAATCGAAGTTCAAATGAGGGAGATATCGTTGATTTAAAATCACTTATTTTTCTAGAAAATTCTGTGACGGTGAGACAGAGGAAGATATGGTGACCCTTTCTCTTCTTGGACTCCCAAAGAGTTGGAATAGTTATCAAGACTCTGTCAATGGTCAAGAGAAGTTTCCAAATTGGGAACGATTGTGGTTGGACTTGATGCAGGATGAGATCAGGAGGAACACCAGAGATGGGACCTCTTCAAATGAAGTGGAAGAGGATTGTGTTTTAACGAGTAAGGAAAAATGGGCCAAGGGAAAGAAGTCCCAAGGCGAGGAGGGCGGAAAGAAGATGGACTTGAAGAAAGTCAAGTGTTTTCACTATCACGAGCGCGGTCACTATGCCAAGAACTACACACAGAAGAAAGCAAGTATGAAGGAGCCGACAGTAGTGGCAGTAGGTGAGGCTCTAACTTCACAATTTTAACTTTATTTCACTCTCATTGCATGCATGGTCGGCACTGCCATGGGAGGCGTGTGGTATCTTGACAGCAGTGCCTCATTCCATATGACGGGGAATAGAGATCTATTTAGTGATTTTGGGGAGAAAGACCTCAAGCATAGCATAGAGTTTGGAGATGACGATAGGTATAGAGCTACCGAGATCAGTACGGTTACTTTAAGAGGGAGTCTGATTCCCCTCTCATGATCATAGATGTGATGTATGTTCTAGGACTAAAGAAGAATCTTTTTTCACTCGCAGTATTGGAAGACCGTGGCTATGATGTGGTTTTTTGTAAGGGAAAGGTTTTCCTTAGACACAACACCATGGGACAGGTAAAACAGATCAATGCACTGGTCAAGAACCTATATCCTCTTGAGTTTCAAGATGCATGCAAAACCTTGAGGAGCAAGGCGAAGGTTAGAGACTTGGTGGTTGAAAGGGAGAGTAAATTACCTCTCAACATGCAGCCCCAGAAGAAGCCTCTGAAGTAGCTTCAGGAAGTTGTGAAGCAACCACAACTAGAGAAGTTGAGAGGAGACCGTGTGGAGAGATCCACTCAAGCAGAGAAGAAGCAGTCTCAAACAATTGTGGAGCAGCCACAATTGGATAAGTCGAGAGGAGACCGAGTGGAGGCATCCAGTCATGCAGAGACCTCCAATAGGGGGAAATTTCAAGCCAAGTGGGCAGAGGGATCACATGCAGTCATAACTCCAGTGAGAGGTGGGGTGATTTGATGTGATAGTCCGAAGAGGGTTGAAATTGGGCAGGGTCCATTGAGCGGTTTTATCTCATGGATCGTACCTTGCTACGGGATCCCAAAGTACATAGTAGTGGGAGGAATCAGTAGGATTGATGCAGTCAGAGATCAAAGTGACATAGGCTAGAGCAGTCAGATACTAAAGGAGCGTAGAGAGGGTTGAAAACAAGTGCAAAAAGGAAGAGTCAACAGAAGTGTAGAGTTTTCAGTCAACGGAGGCAATAACGGTCAGAGACTTTGATGACAGAAGCATCATTCTGATTCAGGTTGGATTTTTTTTTTGTTTCTGGAGTTGTTGGAGCAACAACACTAGAGAGAGGTGTTGCATGCAAAGAATTCCAAAGGTTCAGGATCGGGGTCGAGTTGAAATCCTTTCTTGTTGAGAGGGAGTGTTGAAAATAGCAACAATAAATGATAAAAATAGAATCCAGAAATTCCAGTTTAATTTGTCCTTGAATTAAACTGAGAATTAAAATTGAATTCTTTTCTCATATCAACTTGTAAATAGTTAATTATGTTTAATTAACTTAATTAGCTTAGGTATTTTGAGTTGGAAGTCTTTTTGAAGTCATGTATATGTTCTCCCTATATTATAGGGGTCTAGGATGTGTTAAGTATGAGTTGTAATTAGTTAACTCAGCTTATTGAATTAAGTTCAGTGAAATTAGTTTCAAATTGTTTGAAGAACTAATAGTGAGTTAACAGTCAGTTGATGCATTAGTGCACTCAACTAGTGCTACTCCCGTTAACTAAATATTTCCTCATCAGAATCTCATGCATGTCAATTTTGAGAAAGACCCAGTTGAGAATAGAGTGCATGGACAGTGTACTATTTGTTTTAGATTTTTCTGAGTTGCACTGATAGTGCATGCAATCAGGAACTGATCCTTGAAAGGATTGCGCAGTGAGGATTTCCCTTTAAATATGGGTTAATTCTCTTAGGAATTGTGCAAATAAGTAGAAGCTTGGAGGCTTGGAAATTGAGCATTGGGCAAAGGAAGTCATCAGGTGGAGGATAGGAAATACTTGTGCAAGTTAAGCTCAAGGTTGAGTAGAGCATATTGTATTCATCCAAATTATTTGACCAAGGGCGCAAGGAAATAGGGACTTGGAGAGCAGGAGAATTGGCTAAGTGTTGGCCAAGAGCTTGCTCGTGAGTTAGAGATTGATTTTACTGAATGCTGGGATTGTTCTTGTGAGAAAAGACATTGTATTATCATCTTATATTTTTTATTAATGCAATGCATATAATGGGGTTTTAAGCTGTGGCTTTCCCCAAATATTTATTGTGTTATGTGCCATTGTTATTCTTCCTCTTGTCGATTATTGTTTTGCTCTATCTTTATGTGCTTCCACTGTAAAGAGTAGAAGTAGATTCTTGTCTCTTGTTTTAGTAGATTACATGAGCTTGTGAATATATAGGATTTTCTACAATTATTCCTTTGGTACATATGCCAAAGTCATCCATATAGCTCTGTTGACGGTGTTGGACCTGCCAACATTTAGGGGATCACCCCGGTATGAAGTCCCAACTAGACCTCACACCGTTTGGTGTGGGAGTCCCATCCGATATGATGGCTCGGTTGCCAATATATTAAAGGTATGCCTCAAATCTTGCTTGTCAGCACAAGAGAGTGGTATGCTTTGTCTTCGAGTAGTGAGGTTTGCATACCTAGTGATTGCTAGTGTTGCTTGTGTCAATGATTCTTTCACCACAGAGGGAGAAGGTGGGAGTGATTCCCAAGTCGGATGGGAGGAAATCCCAACTCTGTTAAAAACACACAACACAATAGGACGTGCACAACTTCCGGAGGAGCAGTCCACACGGATGCGACAGTCACAACACACAACAAAAGATCACATGTACAACACAGGACTTGTACAACACAGGACGGAGGAGTCCATGCGAGTGCGACAATTGTTATAGAAAGTTTACATGAAAGGTTTGTCTAATGTTCAGGGAGGTAACCAACACGGGCAGGACATCATTAACAACTCATACAACACACTTTCATTAACATATATGTATTACAACAATTGAATGAGTTCAAGTGTTATGCACGGGTTAAAGCAACATGTATTACAAGTGTTCAATATTAGTTTTACAACAATTACAACACGTGTGAAAACGTGCTGGCCTGTTAATAGGATTTTGAATTAAGCGAAAGTTCCAAGACACATAGTTACACCATACATCACTAACCCTGTGTGCGGGGCGTTGGAGCCACTAATTACTCCTTGTAGAAAATATTACAGACTCTCAAGGCTATGTGGGAGGAGCCTAGGCGAAAATTCCATTACATGTACAAATGAGGGGGTATTTATAACCAAGGGTGAAACTGACCCTTGTGGCTGTTCAACTTCCCTCGTGATTGTTTGACTTCTATGACCTTTCAACTTTACATGACTCTTGATATGACAAGTGGGTCTCTTGGACTTCCACGTTACATTACATTGATTGACAGTATGGCCCACAGTAGAGATGTGGATGACATGACTCATGACAAGACTCCACATGATAGTGCTGGGATGTTCGTTCTGTTGTTTCTGCATGTTGAACTGCAGTGTTGCTGAGTGATGGATGTCCTCATGGTGTGTCACAGTTTCACCTCCGCATGGCATGGTGCATAGAGTCTTCAATGGTCGTTGTTTCGCTTGATGTCGTGTTGTCACATTGCTTCCTTTCTCGTACTTGGCCATGCCAAACATGTTCGCTCGTTCACAAAAATGTGCGAATAGACAAACAATTCTAGGTTATTATTGCCTATCATGTATGTTAATGCCATATTTTGTAGAGCATGGTAGAAGTTCAAATATTATTGGATTGATTGGTTGTTTCACGCAAGTTTTGTGGTGCAGTATCACAATGGCTTCTTCCATTCAATATATCCATTGCTCCAATTGAACAAAAAGGGTGTCCTTTTTGCAATCGAAGAACAAATTTTCTTTTGGAGTCCACTAGAAAATATAAGGTATATATAAATCTTTCATTTCATTCTTAAAAATAGGAAACAAAATCTTTCATCTCATGTCTAAAAATGATTACAAAAAAATGTCTCATGCTAGCCTCGAGGGTTAGCTCAATTAATCGAGTCCTTGTCGTTAAAGCACCTTTGCTACTAAGAGGGGACATATTCACTTCTCTTGATGCTCTTGAGGTGAGGCTTTATGGTTGAGTTGACAAAAAATGATCCTTTCGGGTTGATCTGCCTGCTAAAAATATTTTGTGGACGTGGCGAGCATTGATCTTTGAGGTCAATGAACCACAGTGAAAAAGAAAAACTTCTCATTCTTAAAAATGAAAAAATTAAAAGATAATGACACTTAATCCTTAGGTAAGAGATTACTCCAATTAATTAAGTTCAAGATTACCTCGATTACCTCAATTAATAGTTAGTTCTCTTGTTTCTATCTCGATTCTAATGTCCATTCCTATTCACAAATTTAACCTTAGATTACCTCAATCTATGTCACAAGGTTCATCGAACTTTAACCTTAAGGTTTGATTTTTGGAGAACCTTAAAAAAATTTGAGGTTCAACGAACTTCATTGAACCTCATAGCCATTGGCCAAGTCCATAGATCAAAACTCATAACTTCATGTCACAACTCAAGCTTGTAATTTATCCTTGCAGTTTCCATGTTCGTGATAGCATTTTTGATGTTCACTGATGTTGATTTCTTATTATTTTATCTTATAATTTGTTTCTCTCTCTCTCTCTCTCTCTCTCTCTTTATATATATATATATATAAATGAATCTTATGGTGAACCTTATTAAAAAAATTCAAACTCAAACTGAACCTAATCATTACTAAATCCAAACTTGAACCCAAACCATGTGACATTGAAGTCAATCAATAATTAGTTCTCGTTCATGTCTCTCCTTTAATTGTTAGTTCTCAATTCTGATGACCATCATTATTCACAATTTTAATGTCATTCATTGAATAAATTATATGTACAAAACTAAGAAGAAGTTGTGTCCCTACAAGGGAAAGGTGTGGTGTCACCCTGACATGTAGAGCGCATGTGGTGTCAAAGAAGTATCACCCTTGACCGGTGTGGTGTCACCTTGACATGTTGAGCGCATATGATGTCAAAGAAGTATCACCCTTGACATGTGGCTTCAGAAGAAGTGTGCTTGCAATGGGGTTGGCAAACTTTACATATGTAATAGAACTTAAATTGTGCCTTAAAGCGAAATGTGCTTGCAATGGGGTGGTAAACATTGGATAGGCAAAATTTACGTATGTAATAGAATTTGAATTTAAAAACATGTAATAAGGAATGAAGAATATGTAATTTGAATTTAAAAATATATGCAATAAAGAAAAAAGAATATTTATTGAGAAAAGTGAAGAAAAATATAAAATTAATATGAAATCTTGAATATCTAATATAAAATCTTGAAAAAATATAAATTAAATATCTTAAAGAAAAAATATAAAACTCACAGTAATATTTACATTTAAAAAATAAATAAACATTGATTTTATATACATTTATTGATATATTGATCACTATATACTTGCGCCTTTTAAAAGTAAATGCCTTCTCGAAAGATAATAAAGAACCTGAAAAACTTAACGTGATGCTAATCCAATGATACAGTTGTTTTTTTTTCCATGTTTGATATACATATACAATGTCTATGTTACTGCCTGATGATAAACTGTAGATTGAAAACATATCCCACTTTGAAACTGACAAAATAATGAAAATTTTCCAGGATACATACCCGGAAACTGAGTGGATATCAGATGAGATAGGGATCAAGTTTTGTTTTTCAGAATCTGCAATGTATGTTGCAAATAAGGAAGAAGTACCTACACTGCTAGAACTATCATGTATGGATAAGACAATTATAAAAAAACCAAAATTTTCTACCATTCTTTAATGCTATATGCCCTGAAAATGAAAATCCTGGATCTGGTAGATATTGTTGTCCGCCTTTATCTGCATTCTCCATAAACCTTGGGGCGAGGTTAGACCCATTTTAGATAAAGCATCAACCTTTTTGTTTTTGTTCCTATCAATATGAGAAATAGAATAGTCCCTCCTGTTGTTCCATAACGCTGCAATCCTGTCCAACCATCCAGCAAGATGAATGTTTTTTATGTGTTGCTTTGACAAAACATGGTCAGTTATTACCTTGGAATCTCCATAGATTTGCAGATTCGGAATATCAAGAAAATTGCTGAAGGAGAGAAGACCCGCTAAAGCCACTGCTTCAGCTCTGTTGTTTGTCCCCGGACCAGCATTCCAATAGATTTCTATAGCTTGTGCATTTGATGTTCTGATGTAAACACCACATGCACAAATTCCTTGTTGAGCTGCACCGTCGAAATATGCACATGGTGTTGCCGAAGCAGTCATTTTCATGGTTCTTCTTCCACTCTCATACCTGTAGATTGTTGACTCATAATTCCTTCCATTACCGTTGCTGTTCTTCCCGGATATATCGAGGGCACTGTATAGAGCTATTATAGAAGCAGTTACAGAAGAGCATGTTTCCACCTTTGAGCTGAAGATTTTGCCATTTCTCCATTTCCATATGCCCCAAATAGCCAATAAGGGTATGGTTCTCCATTCTTTCTTCATGGTGCTCCATTTTTTGAATGCTTCAGAAATGGATGGGAAAGAACAGAGGGAGAAACCATAGAGAGCCGCAAGATTCTGCCAGATTGGCCTCACCTGTTGACAGTTGAGGAATAGATGAAAATTATTTTCAGAGCTTTCTCTGCACAGCGGACATATGGCAGGCCCATGCCAATTGCGTTTTTGTAAGTTTTCCCACGTAAGGTTCCTATTGTTAAAAACCAACCAAGAAAAAATGATTATCTTGGTGGGGCATCCTGATTTCCAAAATGTGGGAGGGAATATTTCTCCAGATATATCGATCTCGGTACTTAGAAGCTGTAAATAAACATGTTTTACCTTCACATCCGTGGAGCCATCCATACCCCCCCAAATGAGAAGGTATTTATCCGCTGTTCGGAAAATCCCATGGCCATGCAAAGAGGATAAAACAAATTCCCACTGCGCCTTCATGTCTCCACAGAGTTGCAATTATTTCGTTGTTAATCTAACGAAGACTATTGATTGCTAGATACATGTGCCTTTTAAAAGTATATGACTTCTCGAATGTATAATAAATACTTTGAAAAACTTAATGTGATGCTAATCCAACAAAAGAGTTGTTAATCTAATGAAGAGTCGCTAGTGTTGTAAGTTATAAATTTGTAAATTTGCACCATAAATTTGTGTAAGCTTTATTTTTACCACCTTTAACTTAAGGTAATCCAATTTCGGTAGGAGTGGACAAAAAATTAGATAAGCTTCCAATTACATCACATCCCTAGCCTACAAAAACAATGGTTCATTGAGTTGGGTATGAAACATTTGGTATTAGACAACAATGTTAATCGTAAATGCTAAAATGAAATATTTAATTAAAAAAATATATTATTATATTTTATTATAATTTGTACGGTGAGAGGTGTTTTGCAAATGAAGATATTTTCAATGTTATATTTAAAATTAATAAATAATATTTAATATCAATAGTAAAAATTAATTATATATATATATATATATATATATATATATATATATATATATATATATATATATATAATTTATAAAAAAAATTAACGTTAATTTTAATCAGATAAAATAATCGAAAGAAAATAAAATTTCAATTTTTTTAATAGGATTATATAAAAAGATAAAGTAAAAAATATTTATTTTTTTTAAATATGAGGGAGATATGTAATTTCTGCATTAATCAATATGGATTTGACACATAGTATTTAAATTAATATTAATATTACAACTTAATTTGAAGAAGATATATAATCTCTTCTATATTTAATATAAAGTTGACAAGTGGTATATATAAAATAAAAAATTATTTCAAACACCTATAGATAGCTTTAACCCCCAACATGACTTACTAATATCCCCATGAAATCCTTACCATCCCATCACTACATACCTATATAATACCCAACACACACACAAACCTTGTAATTTCAAACCCTTATCAAATATCCCCACATACATAAACCTAACAATTTATAACCCCTATCAAATATCAACCCCAAATCATTAGAACCCCGAACTTCTAATTGACCTTTAATAACACTACCATAATATGAGATAGCAAAGCATCACTATAATGCTCAAACCCAGTAATTGTTTTTGGGCTTAGGCATGTCAATTTTTTACATTATATTTTTCTCCTTTAAGTTTACATCCTCTTTGCATCATAACCCTAAACCCAACCAAGTTTACATCCTCTTTACATTGTAATCCTAAACCGAATCCTTGTCAAGTTTAAACCCTATAACCGCTAGTCCCTTATACATAAGTCATTGTTATCATTACCCAATTATGAGCAAGCCTCAAAGACACATACAAGTAATTGTTATCATTATCCCAATTATGAATAATTCTCAAATACAAGTTACCACGCTGTAATCTCAAGTCATCACCATCAACATCCTATAGTTATGAGAAAGCTTAATATAAATTGAGAATCTTAAGTCATTGCTATTTATCAACCCATGAAACCTAACCTTCACATCTTCTAACCCTAAACCTTGACTACTATCAATGTTATGATTGATTGCTACAAGTATCACTGAAAAATCATCAATTTATATTTCCAAAACACTATCTATCTGCTACTATCAAATGTAAATATAATTCTCAAACTTTCAAACCATAATTCATCCCTAACCTCGATCCCCTAACTGCCAATATTATAATTGATTGCTACAAGTATCACCAAAAACTCGTCAATTTATATCCCCAAAACACTATCCGCTACTATCAAATGTAACCACAATTCTCAAACTTTAACACCATAATTCATCCTTGACCTTGATCCTGTAACTCACAAACCTTTAATGTCTAATCACCTCTAAATACTTCAACCCAATTCTACAAAGCCTAACTATCCTTTTATCCTAATCCAACAAATAAATCCCTACTCATATAATAATCTTATTTATAATCCTTTTATCCTAATCCATCAAATAAAACCCTACTCATATAATAATCTTATTTTATTATTTTAATTATATTTTATAAACAATTTGTGAAATCATAAAATTCATCATTTTCATTTAATTAAAAAACAAATAAAACAATAATATAAATTTGATACAATTTCTTAATTGAAAAAATAAAATTATTTTAATAATAATATAATTCATTTTACTATTTTAATTAAGTAGGGTTGTTACCATATTGTTCCGTATGAACAATAATGATTTCATAAAATTCTTTATCTTCATTTAGTTCAAATTTTAAAACAAATTAAACACTCATATGAATTTTATTAAATTTTTTAATCCAAAATAAAAAATTATTTTAATAATAATATAAATTTGAAATTTTATCACAAATAAAACAATAATATGAATTTCATAAACTTTCTTAACGCGAAAGAAAAAAATTATTTTAATAATAACATAAAGTTTCTTATTAAACTATTTTTATTTTTATTTTTATTAAAATAAAAGAATTATCCACTTGCACTTGTAATGTAATTGTTTACAAGCGAGTATTACAATTATATTATAATGGTTTGTAAAGTCTTTTCATATTCTCATTGTATTGTAATTGTTTGTAAAAAAAATATCTCCACTTTACCATTATATTGTAATTTTTTAATGCAAACGAATAGTTCCTCCCTTATATAGATCCGAACGAGTCTACTAATTAATTACTCAATAACTTATTAAATCTGTCATGTTTACCCTTTCATTACAATTAATTCCACAATACGAGCAACAACAAAAGCACTTAGGAGAAAAGGTAACACGAGAGTTTGTATTAACGAGCACGAATTAAAACAAATCTCTTTTCACAGCTTGAAACAAATCTTCGTTACTAGCTCAAATTTAACCATACAATACAGTTAAATTTACAGCGAGGATATATATAAATTTAACAGTGAAGATAGACAGCCTGACCGCATTTTAATTAATAAATATCCCATCGACTTGTAAATAAGCTCTGACATTGCTTACAGCCAAAGTCGATATCCTTACATCCTTGACATGGTTGTTACCAAGGGTTGTCAAGGCCAAGATCATGGGTTTTCGTTTTTATGTGCCACTGTTATGTGTTAGGCTTAATACTGTATTGTATGGTTAAATTTGAGCTAGTAACGAAGATTTGTTTCAAGCTGTGAAAAGAGATTTGTTTTAATTCGTGCTCGTTAATAAATAAATATCCTCACTCGACTGCTAAGACACCTACCCTCCATTGCTTACAGCCAAAGCATTGCTGGGCGCCGGACATTGGGCGATTACAGAATCGGAATCGACCTCGCACCGTGTGCTTTGTCTAAGGTGGTGGCATGCGGTTCGTGGTCAGACGTCGAGAACTTGTTCTAAGAGATGGCATGCAGATCTTTGTTGAAACCGTTGCTGCAACCAGAAAACCAGAGATCAGACACAATAGATGATGTGAAGGCTTAAAAACCATATGAGGCCTGTATCCCACCTGACCAGTAGAGGTTGTGGTATAAAATTCCAGATAAGGCATTTGCTGGAAAACAAAAACAGACGCACGCTGGCCGGTGATCAAATTTGAACACATCAGAGCCCTTCAAAGGGCCTCTGTCACAGAAGTAGAAGAAAATTTTACTAGTCAAAAAAAATTTACAATTTGAATTTTGCCATTTTAAAAAGAAATTGGAATAATATTATAAGTCTGGCACGTCACAGAAGTAGGGAGAAAATTTTACTAGTCAAAAAAAATTTACAATTTGAATTTTGCCATTTTAAAAAGAAATTGGAATAATATTATAAAATTTTTTAAGAAGGGCTGTTAAGTTGTCAACTCGTCTATTTTTTTTTTTTAAATTTCATTTTTTCTGAAATCCAGACTTTGAGAATTTCAATTTCCAACTGATGTGCCTCTATCACAAATTACAATAGTTAAACTTGTAAATTTCCTTACAATAGTTAAACTTGTAAATTTCCTTTCTCAACTGATGTTAAATCCCATTTCAGAAACAACAGTTTCCAAGTTGCTCCCATTTCAAAAACAGCAGTTTCCTTTTGAATTGCATTTTCTAATTTGGGCCTAAAGCTTTCCATGCTAGCTTCAAATGAAATAAAGCTAGATTCAAATGGAATAAAGCTTTCCATGCTAGCTTTTACAGAAAGTCAGTGATGATCGAGATTAGGGCCAACCAGTGCAGAACGAAGAGGAAAACATTTCGGAAACAAAAATATTTCAATGAAGCACATTAGGTTGTTCCTATGTTGAATGGATGGATGAATTAGCTCGTTTCTCTGTTGAATGGATGCATAAGGTATGAGAGATCTGAACTTTCTTCATATTAATATGAACAACAATTGGAATCTCTAATTCTTCATATTAATATGAACAACAATTGGAATCTCTAATTTTTCTGGTTTCTGTTTCAGTAATTTATTTGTTATTTGTAGGTGTTTCTGGATTAACATTTCTTTGTCAATTTGTTTTTAATTTCTTTATTCGAACGTCGAGCATTGGGTGAAAAGCGCCTAGTGAGGGCAGAGCATTGGGTGAAAAGTGCCTAGTGAATAGTAATAATACTACTATAATTTCTTGATTCCAACGTCTAGGGCAGAGCATTGGGTGCAAAGCACTAGTGAATAGTAAGAATACTACTACAGAGTCATCTTTTTTTAAGATATTATATAGTGTGGTGTTTATGGATTTGATTTCTTTGTGAACAATAATTCATCTAATTATTTTCAAAATTGGTAAGGTGATTTGTTTGTTCATTTATTGTTTTCAGTGACTTTGTTAAGTGTGTAGGGTGGAGAGTTTCCTGTACAAAGGTTCCAATGAGCACTGTTTCTCTCAAGCAATATCATTCTAAAGTACCTTCCCAACTTGTCTAGACTTTTCTCTAGACTTCTGCTCCTATTCTTCATGATTCCGCTGGTGTTGGTGCAGTCTGTTCAATGAGCAATTATCTCACGAGAGAGCTGCATTTTCTTCAAATTCTATCATTATTATTTTTATCTATTATTGATAAAAACCATTAAGGCTTAATAGCTTTCTATTTCATAATGGTAAAAATCACAGCGTCTTAATAGCTTTTCATTTATAAGTCTATGTGTTCAGCAATAGCAAGGTGTGGTTATACTATGTTTTAGAGTTTTTAATTGAGATTTGGTAAAACAATTTTTGTTGGATTATGTTATTTCAATGATCCATGTTGTTATATCATGTTTTGGAATTTTTAGTTAGAATTTAGCAAAATCATTTTTATTAGATTATATTTTTTATTTATTAATATATAAATAAATTATATATATATATATATATATTCAATGAAAAATCAAACTATGATTCTAATAAATTTCTGCCAAACAAATTTGATAGAAAATATCATAAAAACCCTGATAACATAGAATAGTTACACCAACTCTTCACAATCAATAGTTGCAAGTGTGAGATGTTACAACAGATTCCATTTTGACAATTTTACTTGTATGGAATTGGAAGAACTGAGGTATTGAATTAAACATTGTACTAAATACTGATATAGTGAAGTTATAAAAGAAACTTTGGTATGCACAGGAGAAACAATCTATCATAAACATCTTACAAGCCAGAATGAAAGTTTGCCATACAACATTGTTGGAATTGGAGGTATTGTATTGAACAGTGTACTACATACATACACACACAAATATATATATATATACGGTGTGCTCAGTGGAAAGATTCTATCATTAAGTAAAATTGTTAATCTCGCAAAGTCTCAAACAACAAATCCATAAACAATACACATTAACCTCACAAATTCTCAAACAACATATAAGAAACGACATGCTAAGCATTGGAGAATTATTACATTCGAACTTGGAACTGTTGTATAAAAGAAAAGTTCAATATATAAAAAATTGAAGCCTTTCAAACGCTGGCAATTGAAGATTTATAGAAGATCAAAAAGCATGCCTTGAGTTTAGATTAATTACCATATGCAACAATTATATATTCTATTGTAAATGCAGATCAATAGGTCTTCAAGCTATTCTTGTTGGAAGGGAAGTCTAGTGAGAGGAAACACCAATTCCTACTCCAAATAGATTAGTACAAGTTCCTTCTCTAGGTGAATTAGTACAAAGACCAGGGAGTAATGATACAACAAGATAAATGTCAAACCACAAAAGCAAAGACAACAAGACATTACAAAATATGAATGATAGAAATTAGTTGTGGTAAGGGAATTCTTGGCCCCCAAGAGTGGAATTGTAAGTTGTTGAAATGAAACAGATAAAGAAGGGCAGAACTGTCGTTTGCATGAAGTCTAGACAACAGAGAATGCAACAAACATGTTAAAAAGGAGCCATTCTTGATGTCTTAAGGCAAGGGAGAAGAGTTTCTTTTATCAAAGAAAAAAAATGCTTTGATGTGGTAAGCATGTTTTTCTTAACTTTGTGAGTATTAGCATAAAGTTTAGTTTAGTTGGGTAACATTTAAGGAATAACTCTTCAGCTAAGGTGCTGAGTGTGGGTGAAGGTATTTATTCCACCAAAGATACTCAGTTAATCCCATAAACTATTGGAAACCTGTTTATATGAGCAAAATGGCCCTGTTACTCTCAACAACTTGAAGAAATCTAGCTATCTAAGCAAAATGGCCCACAGATGGGAAAACATGTCCTATTGGGGAAGTTGAATTGATGTAAAATATAACCATTCCTTAGAGCAACAAGGAGTTCCATCTCCTTAGATACTTTATTCAAATGCCACGTCTATTTTACTCATTGCTCGAAAACTACCAAAAGCACTCCTTTAGTCCAATGTAGCATGTTTGTAATTACAAATCCCATTAACCATAGTTTGATCATGCATCGAAAGAATTTCCTTTTACTGTTTGGATAACGTTGTATTTCTTACACATATTTTCTTCATTACTCATATCAATTTAATATGGCAATTTCCCATACCACATCAAATGACTCTTGGCATAGTGGAATTTGTACTGTGAAATCATCTTATTGAGGCTCTTCTGCCCCATGTTTTCTTCAACTGCATGTTGAGATGTAAAGTTTTTCTTTCATCTCAAACTAATTCTTTTTTGGATGTTCTTACACCAATCTCTGCGTAATATAACAGTAATTCAAAGACAGAAAACATAACATTTGGTGAACATAAATGTTATGAACACAGTTGCCCTATCACTTGTTAGTTACAATGCGTATGAATTGTATGATGAATATTAGACTTGCAGATGTGTTGGAAGGGGTTATTGTTCTTGATAAACTGAGGAATATCTTGTAGCTTGCAACATTGTCAAGGCATCGGAAACCAATAGTATGTTGTCTTCGAACTCAATATTAGTTCCAAACTATTACCGATTCACCATGTGTTAAAAAAAGAAATTTGAAGATAATTTACTGTTGTCAATTGAATTGCTTCTTTTTTTATGCTTTTCATTATGGAAGGGCGACCTGAATGTGCACCCTTCTAAATAAAATTAAGACTTGCCCTTCAAATTTGATCACTGTGGCCGACTACTACATCCAGATAGATAGTCTATTCTGGGTGTGTCGCTCCGTCTGAAAGGGAGCGTGCAGATCTTTGTAAAAACCCGCGTGGCAAGACTAATAACTTCGGAAGTTGAGAGCTTAGACACATTGGAAGTAATGACATAATCCCGGGATCTGATGGACAGGATGCGTCAGATTTTTAGAAATATTCCAAAATCTTATCAACCAGATTTCTTAAATCAAATTGCAGAAATATTCAAAATTCTGAAAATAGAGAGAAAAGTGGCAGGCTAACAGACATATGCTTGCCCAATTAGACGCAGCTTCAACTGTGTAGAATGGACTATATGGACATCGGAGCCGCCCGGAGTACGCCCATTTAAAAAACGCGACCATCTTTAAAGACGGTGTACCGGATCCCTGCAAACCAACAATTAACATTGTAACAATAGAAATACCATAAAGTTGTTAAGCTCCATTAATTTTTTTTGCCAACTGCTGCTACAATTATGGAAGTAAACTGCAGTCTTTCCTTAATTTCTGGAAACCAACTGCAGTAATTTCCTTAAATTAAGGAAATCAACTGCAGTTGGAAGTAAACTGCAGTCTTTCCTTAATTTCTGGAAACCAACTGCAGTAATTTTCTTAAATTAAGGAAATCAACTGCAGTTAATAAATTTATTGTTGGGAGCTTCTGAAGTGGTCCATTACTCCATCTGGAGTTCTCTACCTTGATCTGTGGAACACCTGACACATAGCCATCAGAAGCTTGATGGAAGCTTGGCTATAAATTTATCTGTTTGGTCCCCAAGCTTGCATCTCAATCCTTTTCAGTTTTACACCATCGAGTTGAGAGAGTAGAGCCTGGAAGTACCTTCAGATTTTCTTATCTGCCTGCTTTGAAAGTCCCTTCAGATTTTCCGTATTTCTTTTCTTTCTGCTTGCGTGAAGATTGTGTTACCTTCATCGCTGTCTACGGTATTTTTAGGTGTAAATGAGACTGTTGTTCCTCATTGTTCGATTCAAATACGTGACCCCGTCTCTGAGTAGATTGGAGCAAGATCGGGACAAAAGGCTTGCGGAGCTTCTCAGAACCGTATTTGCTGCACTGGATCGAATCTACGACAAGGCAGGTCCATGTTGTCTGCTATTATATTTCAGTTGGGACATATTTGTGGTATCTGAAGTCCGGAATTTAAATTGGGCAAAAGGAAACTTCAATGGCTGGAGGTAAGTCATTTTGGGCATTTAGTTTTTAAGATTCTTTACAATAAGTAATTATTCCGCATATAAAGAATCGCTATTAATAAACTAACATTGGTATCAGAGCCTTCACACTTATCTCTGCCTTGGTGTGTTCTGTATTTTGTTTGATTGTTTGTGGTATATGGCATATAAATCGATATTGGTCTCTGCGTATTATCACAAATTTATGATACATTTGGGGTTTAATTTCAGATATTTAGAGTGTGAAAAGCATAGATTTCAAATATACCTGAAAGGCAGATCTGATTTGGAATTAACTGTTTAATGTGTTAGATCTGTTTAAAACCCAGAAATATTCCAACACAAAAGAGAACTCAACATTAGACCTAAAGACGAGATCATTCAATATCTGTTTGCATCGATGCAATTCATTAATGTGTTTAGAGCATAAGACCAAACCATTAAATTGTTTGGCAAGATCTTGCATCGAATTGATCTTTTGTGAAATATTTAGTAAATTTTTATTTTTTAATTTTTATTTTCCACCATAATTTTTATTTCAAAATGATTCAAAATTACATTTAGTTAGTATAACACACATTGCACGTGTTTCATATTGTTCTAGATGTGTTTTTGGTGTGCTTTAATAGTTGCCTATTTTCCAGCATTTGCTCAGTAAGAGCTATATACATAAATCTGTAAAGGTTACTCTGGTTAAAGAAATGTTTATAATTTTATAAGAAATTTTTTTTAAGAGTTTGATTAGTGTGGTAATTGTTTCCGCCTTCCATATATATATATATTTTTGTTTATCCAATTTATAATGAATAATGTCTAGTGATCCATATAATTAATTAGAGAATAGCCACAACATCTTTAATTAAATAAAATTATATATTATGATTGGTTAGATCACATAAAGATTATTTAGACATTAAATTGTAATTAATTAGACTAAATATAATAAATTTTATCTCACAAGAATTTTTATTATATTTATGTAATTAATTAGGATAAAATTTCATAACCTACCCATAGGAGTTATGAATTATTAAGTTTTATCATAAAGTTCAGAATTATGAATAATTGAATCTGTTTGAATTGAAAATTTAGCCCACAGGCAATTTTTATGTCATTAGATTCAATTTTGAGCATGATTTACATTGGTAAAACATGAAATTTTATCTAAGCCTCAATTTTAACATAAGCATGTGTTTTTTAATTTTGATGCAGTTGTACAACCTGCAAATTTCTCTAAAATTCGTTGTGACATTCCCGAACTTAAGGGAGATAACTATAAGGTTTGGAACGAGAGGATTCTTCTTCATTTGGGGTGGATGGACATAGATTATGCTATTAGGAAAGATGAACCACCAGCACTCACTAATACCAGCACTGCAGCGGACGTCACGCTTTATGAACGATGGGAGCGATCCAATCATCTAAGCATGATGTTCATTAAGACTAAAATTTCAGCTGGTATTTGTGGTTCCGTTGATCAGCATGAAAAGGTCTGAGACTTGTTGAAGGCCATTGATGATCAATTCTTCACTTCAGACAAGGCACTAGCAAGCACCCTAATCATGAAGTTCTCATCCCTAAGGCTCACCAGTGTGAAAGGTGTGCGCGAGCACATCATGCAGATGAGGCATACTGTGGCTCAATTGAAGAAACTCGAGGTTGATATATCGGAGTCCTTCCTAGTGCACTACATCCTGAACACCCTTCCGCACCAATATGGACCTTTCAAAATCTCATACAACACAAATAAGGATAAATGGTCAATTAATGAACTCATGACCATGTGTGTTCAAGAGGAAGAGAGACTGGTGATGGAACTGGGAGAGAGTGCAATGCTGGCAACACGTGGAAAGGGCAAATCTCAAGCCAATCGGAAAGGGAAAGGTAAAGTACCTCCCCAAGCCGATATCAAAAAGGATTCCAAGTGTTTCTTCTGTAAAAAGAAGGGACACATGAAGAAAGAATGCGCCAAATTTCAAAAATGGCTTGCGGACAAAGGTAATTTAATCCCATTTATTTGTTATGAATTTAATATGGTTAACGTCAATATTAACACATGGTGGATTGATTCTAGATCAATAATTCACATTTCGAATTCCTTGTAGGGTTTGCAAAACCTAAGGAAACCAGTGGGAAGTGAGCAAAGCATCTTATCAGGAAACAAGATGGGCTCGCATGTAGAAGCTATAGGAACATGTTATTTAACTTTAAGTAGTGGCTTTGTTTTAGAATTAGAAAAGACCTTTTATGTTCCAAGTTTTTCTAGAAACTTGATTTCAGTCTCAAGGCTTGTACCTTTTGGATATTCCATTAACTTTTCAGAAAAATCTTTCAGTCTATTTTATAAATCTGATTATGTTGGGAATGGTATTTTGTCTAATGGTCTTTACTGCATTAATTTACAAAACAATGTCACTTATGATTCAATGCATGTTCACACTGGCACTAAAAGATGTGTTATTAATGAAGATTCCTCTAAATTATGGCACCAGAGACTAGGTCATATCTCCATAGAAAGAATTAAAAGATTGGTAAATGAAGGGGTACTTAATACTCTAGATTTTACTGATTTTGAGACTTGTGTAGACTGCATAAAGGGAAAGCAGACTAACAAGTCAAAGAAAGGTGCCAATAGGAGTTTAGACATATTAGAGATCATACATACTGATATATGTAGTCCAGACATGGACTCACATGGTCAGAGATACTTCATCTCCTTTATAGATGATTACTCACGATATATGTATCTCTACATGCTTCATAAAAAGAGCGAAGCATTAGATGCCTTTAAGATCTTTAAGGCTGAAGTAGAGAAACAATGCGGCAAGCAAATTAAGATCGTGAGATCAGATAGAGGTGGAGAATATTATGGTAGATACACAGAAGATGGACGAGCACCTGGGTCATTCGCTAAATTTCTTCAAGAGCATGGGATAGTTGCCCAATACACCATGCCTGGTTCACCCGATCAGAATGGTGTAGTAGAAAGAAGAAACCGAACTTTATTGGACATGGTGCGGAGTATGCTTAGCAGCTCTAATCTTCCTAAATCCTTGTGGACTGAAGCACTTAAGACGACAGTGTATATATTAAACCGAGTTCCAACCAAGGCGGTTCCTAAAATGCCATTTGAATTATGGAAAGGTTGGAAACTGAGTTTGCGACATATGCGCATTTGGGGATGCCCGTCTGAAGTGAGAATTTATAATCCATAAGAGAAGAAGCTGGACCCAAGGACTATTAGTGGGTATTTCATTGGATATGCTGAAAGGTTTAAAGGTTACAGATTTTATTGTCCATCTCACAGCACTAGGATTGTGGAATCAAGAAATGCAAAGTTTTTTGAAAATGACTTGATCAGTGGGAGCGATCAAACCAGAAACATAGTTTCTAAGAAGGATCATTCAGAATCTCAACCTTCCACTTCAAGTGATAGATTGGTTATTGTTCATAGCACCCCTCAAGTACAAACTGGTGTTGAACAACTAATTGTTGAAGTTCCACAAGCTGCTGACGATATTCCAGTAGATCAGGGAGTTCAAGAGTTGCCAAGAACTTTTGAACAACAAGTTGAACCACATACTTCTCAGGAAGATGATGGTACAACATTAAGAAGATCTACTAGACCAAAGAGATCAGCAATTCCTAATGATTATGTTGTGTATCTACAAGAATTTGACTACAACATTGGAGCCGAAAATGATCCCGAGTCATTTTCACAAGCCATGAGTTGCAAAGAATCAGAACTATGGTACAATGCCATGAAGGAAGAGATGAATTCCATAAAGAGTAACGAAGTCTAGGATCTTGTTGAATTGCCTAATGGTGCAAAAGTCAATGGATGTAAATGGGTCTTTAAGACAAAGAAAGACTCATTGGGCAACATTAAGAGATACAAGGCAAGACTTGTTGCTAAGGGATTCACTCAGAAAGAAGGAATCGACTACACATAGACTTTTTCTCCTGTATCTAAGAAAGATTCCTTGCGCGTTATTATGGCATTAGTAGCCCATTTTGACTTGGAGTTGCAACAAATGGATGTAAAAACGGCTTTTCTCAATGGAGATCTAGAGGAGGAGGTTTACATGAAACAACCTGAAGGATTCCCCTCTAGTGATGGTGAGCAATTGGTTTGCAAGCTCAAGAAGTCATTATACGGTTTAAAACAAGCATCCCACCAATGGTATTTGAAATTCCATAATGTAATTTCTTCTTTTGGTTTTGTAGAAAACATTATGGATCAATGTATATACCTGAAAGTTAGTGGGAGTAAAATTTGTTTTCTTGTTTTATATGTGGATGACATTTTGCTAGCAACCAATGATAAGGGTTTGCTACATGAGGTGAAACAATTCCTCTCTAAAAATTTTGATATGAAGGATATGGGTGAGGCATCTTATGTCATTGGCATTAAGATCCATAGAGACAGATTTCGAGGCATCTTGGGTCTGTCACAGGAAACCTATATTAATAAAATTTTAGAGAGATTTCGGATGAAGGATTGTTCATCAAGTGTAGCTCCCATTGTGAAGGGTGATAGGTTCAATTTGAACCAATGCCCGAAGAACAACTTTGAAAGGGAACAAATGAAGAACATTCCATATGCTTCTGCTATTGGAAGCCTAATATATGCTCAAGTCTGCACAAGCCCTGACATTGCATTTGTTGTGGGAATGTTGGGACGATATCAGAGTGATCCAGGTTTAGACCACTGGAGAGCTGCAAAGAAAGTACTGAGGTACCTTCAAGGAACCAAAGACTACATGCTTATGTATAGACGAACGGACAACTTGGAAGTAATTGGTTACTTAGATTCTGACTTTGCTGGATGTGTTGATTCACGTAAATCAACATCAAGTTACATTTTTATGATGGCCGGTGGACCTGTATCATGGAGGAGTGCCAAGCAGACCTTGATTGCCACTTCCACTATGGAAGCCGAGTTCGTCTCCTGTTTTGAGGCTACTTTACATGGTGTATGGCTTAAGAGATTTATTTCTGGGCTTAGAATTATGGATTCTATCTCTAAGCCATTGAGAATATATTGTGATAATTTAGCTGCTGTTTTTATGGCTAAAAACAACAAAAGTGGGAGTCAAAATAAACACATCGACATTAAGTATTTAGCTATAAGGGAACATGTTAAAGAAAAGAAAGTGGTCATTGAGCACGTCGGCACTGAGTTAATGATTGTTGATCCTTTGACTAAGGGCATGCCACCGTTTAAATTCAAGGATCATGTAATGAATATGGGACTTGGTTTCATTATATAGTTTCTCATTGTATGGACAATATTATTTTAATGAAATTCTTAATTATTGTGATGTTTTTTCTCATATTTATGTGCACCTTAAGTTGATTTGAGAAAATTCATTTAAGAAGGACCAAGAATAAACATAAGGTTTATTCATTAAGAAATTGTTGCCACATAAATTATAATAAGAATAAATACATAGTAATACATGGAAGATAATACTCGTCATTAGAGGACTTATCGCCATGATTCATGTATCTATTACTTAATACAGATTATCAATGGGTTTTAAGTTGAGACATTAAATTAGGAAGTATGGGCCAAGTGGGAGAATGTTAAGCTCCATTAATTTTTTTACCAACTGCTGCCTACAATTATGGAAGTAAACTGCAGTCTTTCCTTAATTTCTAGAAACCAACTGCAGTAATTTCCTTAAATTAAGGAAATCAACTGCAGTTAATAAATTTATTGTTGGGAGCTTCTGAAGTGGTCCATTACTCCATCTGGAGTTCTCTACCTTGATCTGTGGAACACCTGACACATAGCCATCAGAAGCTTGATGGAAGCTTGGCTATAAATTTATCTGTTTGGTCCCCAAGCTTGCATCTCAATCCTCTTCAGTTTTACACCATCAAGTTGAGAGAGCAGAGCCTGGAAGTACCTTCAGATTTTCTTATCTGCCTGCTTTGAAAGTCCCTTCAGATTTTCTGTATTTCTTTTCTTTCTGCTTGCGTGAAGATTGTGTTACCTTCATCGCTGTCTGCAGTATTTTTAGGCGTAAACGAGACTGTTGTTCCTCATTGTTCGATTCAAATACGTGACCCCATCTCTGAGTAGATTGGAGCAAGATCGGGACAAAAGGCTTGCGGAGCTTCTCAGAACCATATCTGCTGCACTGGATCGAATCTACGACAAGGCAGGTCTGTGTTGTCTGCTATTATATTTCAGTTGGGACATATTTGTGGTATCTGAAGTCCGGAATTTAAATTGGGCAAAAGGAAACTTCAATGGCTGGAGCTAAGTCATTTTGGGCATTCAGTTTTTAAGATTCTTTACAATAAGTAATTATTCCGCATATAAAGAATCGCTATTAATAAACTAACAAAAGTAACAGTAATAACAGAGTCAAAACGAAAGAGTAATGCACAGTAATGCAAATCAACAATTATCATTACACTAAAAATACCATAAAGTAACAGAGAGACACGCGTCTGGAAGTCAAAATACAAGGGGGATTTAGAAGACAAAAACAGAGAGATAACCAAAAGAAATTGCACATAGATTAAAAGCACACAATTTTAGAGACCCCGAGATATACCTCCGGGATAATGCCGATCTTGACCTTACAATTCGCATTGTAATTAAATTGAAATCGCAGAGTTACAGGAGCAAAAGAGTCACATGTCAAAAAACAGAGCGAGAAAACTATAGACAAAACCACATAATTTTAAGATAAATTTTACAGACCACAGGAGCAACCTTGACGCTAGTCAGGGGGTAATGCTTACCTTATCTTGGATCTTGGCCTTGCTGTCAGAGCTCTTAACCATGAGGCCCAAAAAAAATTTCACGGCAATGTAACCTGCAAATCAATAGTTCCGATGGTCATATTGAAACCAGAGTAGCTAGAATGACAGAGAAAAGCTGTCAACAAACTGAAGGAAAGCGAGTGTCTTTACAATGTATCATCGCCCGCCATAATCTCAAGCTTTCAACAAGCCCAGTTATATCAAATGACGTAATATATGCATCCAGTGTCATCTTATTCAGAACTGCATATCAACAATTATCATTTCATTACTGAACAACAAAGTGCCGCATGAAAGAAAAAGGCCTTGTTGTACAGTGAACCACATAAAAAAAGAGCGACATGATGAAAAGGTCAAGATAAGTATAAAAAACACTAAAAATATATTTTACAGACCCCCTGAATTAATGCCGATGCCGAAGTTATGTCCAGTCACAGGAGAGTTAACGTGAAGACGTTCGCGCTCGGATGACGGGAACATTAACCCAGATGACAGGAACATTAACAAGAAGCTAAGGCGAAAACGTTGGTAATCGGATAACGACAAACTTGACACGAGACTTTCGAAAATTGCAAATCGACCATAAGAAATTAGATTCTGAAATCGCAGAAGAGTAACAATAATTTGAAAACGCATATACCCCCCAAAATTCATAATCGACACAATATAGGGCTTCCAGAGCACAGAAATTAAAATCTTAGAATAAACTAACTACCAAAGGCTAATCTATACTTAAATATAAGTACCATTAAGGCTCAAATGCTATACCTTTTTCCGGCAGTAAAACCCAACAAAGGATTAACAGATAGTTGGAAAAGGCGTTCAATAGAGGTCCCATACCTACGGACGGATGCTCAAAATCCTATGTGAAAGTCTGTGAATTAACAACCTCGACATCAAACCCCAAAGCAAAAAAGATGAACAAAACCTAATAAATGCCAGAAATCACTATATTTAACATCCAAAAGCCAACAGTTACTTAAATCAACGACCACTAACAATTTCTTGACTGAAATTCAGAGAAATGGTATGTTGCCAAAGCCTTAGAACGAGCGGCTCTCCGAAAATGTCCCCGAAAGCAATGGGAAGGGAAAAATCAAAACATGATAGAATCTTAAGCGGCCCCCTGTGTTTATATAAGAAATTTCACGAGTCGTAACCGCGTTGTTGTCTCGGTTGGCTGGGATCAGGGGTTAAATTTGACGGGTGACCCTACCCGTCAAGGAATTTTTTTGTGACGTTTTTATTTTTAAACTGCCCATCATATGACTTTTAAAATTTATTTGTACAAGTTTCATCTAATTTCAAATTGTACTCATAATTGTTCAAATTTTCCATTCTTTGTTGTACCATTCGGCTCAAGTCTCATTGCTACACTTTGTTTTGAGACTTGCTGATCAAATTTTTCTGCAAATTTTCCAGATTGTTCAAATGTTCTGAGTTTTTTTTGTTTAAAATGGAAATAGTGATAAAATAGATGGGAAATATATATAGAAATAACAAAAAATAATATTATGAAGTGAAAAAATATATATTCATAATTACTTTCACATGAGAATAATGAATGTTAATATTGCTGCAACAAATTTGACAAAAATAATTCACTCACACATACCATGTTTTCCATTTGAGTCACTACCATGTTAATCCCATTAAAAGAACAATAGTTGTGAAATAATTTTCAAACCAAAAACATAATGTGCATGAACTATGTAAATGTTCAAAAAGTAGATTCAATATCATCATGTACACAAACTAAATTTTCGATAGTTTCACCAAAAGAGGTAATTGTCAAAACACCACTATTACAAACATAAAAATAAAAGCAAAAACTTTAAATATTTAAGGTTCTCCTTTCTTTAGCATATTTCCAGATTTCAAATACCCTATTCCATTCCACCATTGATGAATCAAGCCCTGTTAGAGACACCCGCATCAAGGCATCCAATGCAACTAATGATAGCTTTGTTCTTCGGACATCCTTTATTATGTTTTGTCTTGAGAATCCTCCATGCATCTTTCATGGATGATCCCTCGCAATTAACACGAAGAGTGTCAACAAATGGTTGCAACTCTTTCAAACAAGCTTCAAAATCAAATGTAGTTTTGTTTTTTTCACTTTGATAATAAGGATGTTGTAAGTGTTGAAAAATCTTTTCGAGCCAACGCTTTGAATTTCGTTCTCTGCCATGAACATCCTCTAAATAATGGCAAGGGCTAAACAACCTTGCCGAGTTGAAAAATGCAAGATCAGGGAATCTTCCGTTCAAATTCTCTACGAGAGCTTGAACATAGTCTTTTGCAAGTTGTTTGCAACTTTCTATTGAACTTTCAATACACGGATTCCATGATTGTTTTTGTATATCAACACAATCAACATATGCATGTGGAATTGCTACAAATCGTAATTCATGCTTGTGAACAAGCCCCTCCTTATCACAAATTTCTAGAAAGCCAAATTTAGAGGCATCTATAAATTTAGATAAATAACATGTACCATCTGCAAATGTGTCGCTTCTTAAAAACCACCTTTTCAAAGTGTTTACCGTGACATCTATGGCTGCCCCTAAAGAGCTGACATCAATGTAGTCGTCTTGGAATTGCTTGTTCAACTTGTTTAATTCACACATTATATCTGCAAGCATATGTAAACAAAATTGTACTGAAAAGATTCTTGCCTTATCATACCATGAGTCTTTTCTTTCATTTTTCCACAACATTGGGAGGCATAAGTACAACAAGTCTTTCAATCACTTGTCCCCTTGAAAGCCATCTAACTCCATGGATTTGAAGAGCTTGAAGAGTTTCAAGTTGCATGAGTTCCTGTAGAGCAATAAGTTGACTATTTCTTTTTGTAGAATTTTGCACCCAAGAATAAACCTTATTTGCTAATTTCTCAACAAATAATAATTCAGGGATTTTTTTTGAAGCATCTGATGTAGCTAAGGCTTCACAATGAGCAATGCAATGAACACCTACAAGATTAGATACATCTTTCTTCAAGAAAGTGATAAAACCATTTTCATTACCAACCATTGAAGAAGCGCCATCTGTGGAAACTCCTATCAATCTTTCTGTTGAAAGGCCCCTTGATTCCATTAAATGTTTGATTGCATCATAAGTTGTTTTCCCTCTTCCATCGCAAACATTTATGAGCTTTAAAAACTGTGGATAAAAGCTAATAAGAATCCCCTACTGGAGCACCTTCACCTGAACCTGAACTGGAAGCTCACGAAGGGAATAAGACTTGAACTGGAAGGCCAGAAAGACTAGTTTCTTCAGCGAAGTTGCTCGTGAGGGCAAGCCAGTCTGTTTATGGCGACTGGTAACTTGCGCTGCCTATGCAAATTTGCCCTTACTCTGCAAGAAAATTCACATCAAATCTCATAATTTGTTGTTTCAGCCAGCCAGCTGCCAGACTAAAACATAATTGCAATTTGGAGATACGGAACTTGGTAGATGGGAGGTCACCAGCCCAATTAATTAAATCAATCAATAATGCGTGGAGAAGTGCCATGGCATTTATAACTTAATTTGATATTTGTTGTTCCGGACGGATAACTTTTGCTTGAGATTAACTGGAGTCTACTGTCTGGGAGTCGCTGCCTATGCAAATTTGCCCTTACTCTGCAAGAAAATTCACATCAAATCTCATAATTTGTTGTTTCAGCCAGCCAGACTAAAACATAATTGCAAATTTGCAATTTGGAGATACGGAACTTGGTAGATGGGAGCCTGGAGGTCACCGGCCCGCTGCGGCAGCTGCCCAATTAAATCAATCAATAATGCGTGCCACACCATCACTGCCATGGCATTTATAACTTAATTTGATATTTATTGTTTCGGACTTTTCCTTGAGATTAACTGGAGTCTGGGACCTCTAAATTTCTAATATTCTGCCAAGCTATATATATATGAACTTGTCAGTTTTTAATATGCCCGTCAAAATGACGTTTTTGAAAATTATTTGCAAGTTAGAAATGACGTTTAAATTTTAAAATAAATCGTATTTTACGTGTAAAATCGCCAAAAACTTGCATACGGGCGTCAAATTTAACCCTTGGCTGGGATGGTGCTGCCTTCCCCACTCGCGTTCGAAACACGGATACATGTAGAGTTGCGTTTTGAACACGCATGCATGTAAGGTTGCGTTTTAAACACGCAAGCATGTCGTGTCCGCATACATGTAGGTTGCGTTTTAAACACGCATACATGTCCTGTTGCTGTTAGCAACGCTTGTAAGGCATTTGCTGGGTTATATGTACGGTGCACATGCGTCGCATCAATTACCGGGAAATTTTTTAATCTTAGCTAGTTAAATGGCCTATCTTTGTTGATGGGTTGCATTTTTGTTTCTTCTGCTCTGTTTCGTTTCTTATTCAAAGTTTCCTCTTCCAATAAATACTTTTATATGCATTCCATCATTGATACAACCACACCGCACCCACCTATATTAGATAAAAAGTTCATTGTATTTATTAATATTTTAAAATGTAATAATAAATTTAGTTATTAATGTTTTTGAATATTTCAAAAATTAGTGATATATATTAAATAAAAAAATTTATTACAGTAATATTTTTACAAGATGTTAATGTATTATCGAAATTTTGTTTAATATTATTCTTTATTAGAATTTTATGAAAGATTAATTTAATATTATTATTAGTGCAATTAAGTAACAAAAAATTAATTTACATTATTAAAATTTTTATTAAATTAATTTACATCATCAAAATTTTTAAAAATCATAAAAATGAACTAAATTATAATTTTATTTAAAATTATTAATAATTTTATTAATTATAAAAATAAAGAAATATATTTACATTTAATTAAAAAAAAAAAAACATGTAAAATGATTCTTAATCTTGGAGATTTATCTTCACTTTATCATGGAGATTCTTAACTTGTAAATCAAGTTTGTTACCATGGCCAATACCATGGCTTATCAACACTATATTTTTAAAAAAACCATAACTCATTTCATATGACATTTTTTAATTAATCAATTTTATTAAAAAAGTGAAAATGACAATGAAAGCTTCTTCAGTACTCCGCACGATAGCTAGCTGTAATCAACACTATATTTTCAAAAAAACCATAACTCATTTCATATGACATTTTTTAATTAATCAATTTTATTAAAAAAGTGAAAATGACAATGAAAGCTTCTTCAGTACCCCGCATGATAGCTAGCTGTAATCAACACTATATTTTCAAAAAAACCATAACTCATTTCATATGACATTTTTTAATTAATCAATTTTATTAAAAAAATGAAAATGACAATGAAAGCTTCTTCAGTACCCCGCACATCCTCACAATGAAAGCTAAACTCTGAGATATGCACACTTTGCAATCATACCTATGCTCAAAACAAGCAAATGTGGCAAGATGCTTATGTTGCCAAAATAAGTGACATATGGCAATACAACACACTAGTGACATGAGGCTTAGTTATTTATTTTCGACATGAATTCATATTGTATCTTTTAGAGTTGGCGAACAACATGTTGTAACATAATCATTTTCACAAGCCGTAATTCCGTACTACTCACAAAACGCTTCTTTCGTACCTCTGCACCTCTACACACTAAAAACTGAACTATGAGATATGCATATTTTGCAATCACTATAATAATTTCCCCAAATCGCTAAAGATATAGAGAATTAAGCAGTTGGATAAAATGGAGGTGGGGCAAACACTTAGAAATATTATATATGAAGTAAGTGCATCGCCAGACATTTAAGTCGCACAAAATTAATATATCAATTTTGTTATGCTTTCTCCGCACAACAAAAGCTTCCTCCACACCTCTGCACTCTGCATATTGAAATTAACTCAATTTAAAAAATTAAAGCATATAACTACAAAGTTTTGATAATCAAAATAATAAAAGTTGTCGTACATTATGTGTTTTTATTCAATTTATTATTATTATTATTGCTGGAAACTACAACGACTGATATTAATTGAGATGCAGAGGGCTCCACACCTGACATTAAAAAATTAATTATGGCTTGGTTAAACTATTAACATCTATTCAACGCTTAGTAGCATTTATTCTAACTATTGCATAATGATTACTCATTGTAAACATGTCAAGTTCGACATTTATTGGGCGAATTTGTTGAAAATTGGTAGTTGTAGTCGGTATTTTCATTAGCAAAACAAAGGAGAAAAATTATATTTTGTATGATGACCAAGTTGGTGTAAAGTGTACAAGTCAACCCCACTTGATTAATGGTTTTGACCCCAAGGTCAAACCCTCCTCCAAGATCACATATAAATAAGAGCTCATTGACCCTCATTTGGCGTCATATCATCTAATCCATTCATCACATATGATCTGAAACATGAAGGTGATTCATCCACATGTGCGAAGAAGGAAAGGAGAAATTTTGATCTATGTTGACGGTTTGTTTCACTGCATTTTGACCTACGTTGATTTGAGAGTATTTGCTTTTGTTTGATTGAGACTTTGAATGTATGTGGAGGCCAAAATATGCTAAGGTTCGTTAACTCTAGTTCGACCAAAGTTATATTCTATTTTTGGGTCCTTGACTACAAGTTTGAATGCGGGTCAAACTCAGACCTTTAACCGAAAATTATAGTGGTTCATTTTACTGAACTTTGACCAAATTTTTGCCCTCTGTTTCGCTACCTCAAGTTGAAATTATACCCTTCTATTGCAAACTTGTCTTTGACCAATGTTGTATTATGAATAAAATAATCCATATAATATTAATTAAATATATAATAATAATAATAATAATAATAATAACTACTTAATAAGTTCTGCAACCTGCGAGTCTCGGCTCCAACTCCGTAGCGAGATCCGCACTTTGCGGGTTCTGAAGACTGCGGCCGTGCCCGCTTTCTGTGACAACTGATCCTTGCGGGCGTGCCCGCAGAGGGCTTGACTCCGATCTGCGGTTGTCCGGGATTTTAGGCTAGGGTTGGGCTCCTGCTGCGTGGCTGCCCCTGCGGCGGCCGGCCTCAGGCCTGATCCTATGGAGACGTAGGGCCATTTCAAGGATCCGCCTTCTGCTCCTGCCTTCGACGCTTTCAACCTGCTTCTGGCCGGTCTGCCTCCGAAGAAAAGAAGCGAAGCATCAAAATTCGTTAAGAAGCTCGACGAAATTCTTGAGATCTCGTTGCCTCCAGAGACACCCATTCAAGTAGCTTTATCTCTGGCTGATCGTGGTCTCATTGGCCAATTCACGGGACTTTGGCCTTCTCCGAAAACTACTGAGCAATGGGTCAATAGGAACTGGGCTCCTCTGATCAAGCAAAGTGTTACCTCTTACTTTCTTGGGCGAGGGTACTTCCTCTTCGAATTCACCTCCAAAGAAGACAAAGATCTGATCTTCCAAAATGGGTCGTATTTCATGGGCCCTCAGGGCCTCTATTTGAACAAATGGACTCCGGACTTTGATCTAGCTGTAGATGTTCCCAAGGCTGTCCCGGTGTGGGTTCGTCTTCCAAATCTGCCAGTTCACTGCTGGAACTGGGATTCCTTGAAACACATCGGCAACTCTCTCGGGAAATTCATAGATCGGGCAAACAACAAGGATCAGTACAACTGTGCTAGGATCTGCGTAGAAGTAGATCTAGAGGTGGGTCTCCCAGAGGCAATCAAAATCAAAGTCGGCAGCTGGTCTCATGTGCAGATCTTGGATTATGAGCAACTGCCATTCAAATGCAGGAAATGTCATGTTCATGGACACTTTGCTAGAAACTGTCCGTCCAACGCAGAGCCAGAGAAAGGGAACGAAGAGGGTTGGAACCAAGTCAAGCGAGCAAAATTCAACCACAAAGGGCAGAAACCGGGAGGACCCATTGGGAAAGGCTCTCTTCAGGCTAATGTTCAACGTCCCCCTCCCAAAAAGGCGCAAGAAAACAAATTTGATCCACTAAGCCAGCAGACAGAAGATACTTTGGAGATCGAGACCCAAAAACCAGTTTCTCCAAGCAAAGGTACTCCCTCAGCCCCCATCAAAGGAGCTGAAGATCCCAAAGGTATGACTTCAGAAGCTGAGGAAGAAGAGCAGGAAATGGACGAGTCAGAGGAGGAAGGAGAAATAGGAGAATCCCAAACCTCAGTAAGAAGATCTACAAGAGGCTGTAAAACTGACAGGGAAAAAAGAGAGCAGGAGACTTACAAAGACAAGCTACAGGGCAGCCAGCCAACTTTGGAAAAACTGCTAGCCTCAAAGCCTAAGATGTTGAAAAATCAGCCCCAAGGCTCCAAGGGAGCCCATCAGAAACATAAATAATGAAGGTCATCTCCTGGAATTGTAGAGGTATGGGGAGTAAAGTTAAGGAAGAAGCCATGAGAAGCTTAATAAGAACTGAAACTCCAGACATACTTCTCGTCCAGGAGACTAAGCTGGAAGACATAGTCTTCCTGCAAGCAAGCAAGAAACTTTGGTTTAAAAGTGAAGCAAGAGCAATCTCTGCCCGGGGCGCCTTGGGAGGGATTGGTACTCTATGGAACGCCAACAAATTTACAGTCATCTTTGAGGTGAGTAACACTCATTGGTTGCTGCTGAAAATGCAGAACCTGGATACCAAGGAAATCTTTTGCCTCTTCAATGTATACTCTCCAGTCAACATCGGGGAAAAAAAGGATTGTTGGGATTCTATAAGGCACCAAGCAGACTTGATAAATCTAGAAAATATAATTATTGCTGGAGACCTCAACCTCACTCTTCATTCGTCTGAAAAAAGGGGAGGCAGCGCAGTCCGAGATCCGGCAAGGGAATGGGCGGAGGATCTTATGCAGGACTGGGACTTGCTGGATATCAAACCTTCTTCTGGTAAGTTCTCTTGGTCTAACAAAAGAGTAGGTCCTGGACATATTGCTGCCAGATTAGATAGATTTTTCATTCAAAGCTCCTATCTGTTACTAGGTTTAGAACCTAGAATGCACATTCTTGCTAGCAGTGTCTCGGATCACAAGCCCTTAAAATTAGAGCTCCTTGCCCATCTAGATCTGGGTCCTATTCCCTTTCGATTTAGTCCCCTCTGGGTCAAGGAGCCAAACTTCATGCAAACAGTCAAGGATTGTTGGAGTCAGCCTGTCAAAGGATCTCCTTTTTTCATCTGGGAGGAAAAGCTTAGAAGGGTAAAAGGAGTTCTAAAACGTTGGGCCAAATCCCTGTCCAACCCAGCTACAGAAAGGAAAGTCATTAAAGCCTCTCTTGCCTCTCATCAAACTCATATGGAGAGTGCTACAATCACAGAGGAGCTGTTAGAGAAAGAAACTCAGCTGCAACAGAGCTTTCATAAGGCTTGCCTAGCTGAAGAAGAATACTGGAGATTAAAATCTCGAAATCTCTGGCTCAAAGCAGGGGACAGGAACACTGCTTTTTTTCACAAACAAGCCCAGGCCAGGAAATGCTTCAACACTATCTCTGAGATCAAGGAGGATAACGACACTCACAAGGACTTTGCAGACATTAAGAAAGCAACTTTTTCTCACTTCCAAAACTTGTACAGCGAAGATAAGGATCCGCTCCAATATCCAGATCTGTTAGACGTCATCCCTTCAGCAATTACTCCTCGTATGAATGGGTTACTTGAGGCCAAAATCACTAAAGATGAAGTTAAAAAGGCCCTCTTTGAGATGGATCCGGACAAGGCCCTGGGGCTGGATGGCTTCTCCGCCAGGTTTCTTCAAGTTTGTTGGCCGATTATTGAAAAGGACCTTCTCAAAATGATACAAAAGTCTCAAAATACTTAGAAAATAGGAGGCAGTGCAAACTCCGCCTTCTTAGCCCTCATACCATAGGAAAAAGGCGCCAACAACTTCCGCAGATTCCGTCTGATTTCCTTATGCAACACTGGGTACAAGTTAATCACCAAAGTAATTGCAAATAGACTGAAGCCCATTCTTCCTAGAATAATTCCGGAGAATCAAGGAGGCTTCATCCAAGGAAGGCAGATCGTGGACAACTTCACCCTCGTTCAAGAGGCAATCCATTCTAGTCTTCTTCGAAAAGAACAAGGTATGGTGATTAAACTCGATTTAGCAAATGCCTTTGATCGTGTAAATCATAGTTTTCTTTTAAAAGTCATGAGCAAGTTTGGTTTTGGGGAAATCTTCATTAAATGGGTCCGGGCATGCATCTCAGAGCCATGGATTGCTCCTCTTGTAAATGGAAGAGCCACTGATTTTTTCAAAGCTTCGAGAGGACTTAGGCAGGGGTGTCCTCTTTCCCCTCTGCTATTTGTCATCCAAGCCTCTGTTCTCAGCTTCCTGTTAGACAAAAAGATGCAAGATCAAGAAATTAATGGACTGTGTATTGCAAGAGGGGTTAAAAACATAAACCACGCCTTATTTGCGGATGACACTCTGCTTTTAGGTAATGCCTCTCTTTCCTCTGATTCTAAATTTAAAGCTGTGTTGGATGAATTTAGTGAGGCCTCAGGCAGCGTTTTAAATAAGAACAAATGTCACATCTTCAGCTGGAACACTACGCCCAGATTGCTCTTCGCTATTGTTAGATGTTTTGGTTTTGCAGCCTCCTCTTCTTGGACCTCATTCAAATATTTGGGCCTCCCTGTTTTTCATAAGAGACTTACAAGTAAATATTAGCTCCCTCAGCTTGAAAAATTCAAGTCCAAGATCCAAGCCTGGGGCTACTCCTGGCTCAATTCTGCTGGAAAATCTGTCCTAATAAAATCCGTACTCACCAGCCACCCTCTATTTCAATTTGCTGGGCTTCTCGCTCCGGCAATCATTTAAAAAAAAAATGGAAGAGTTCATGTGCAAGTTCTTTTGGAAGGGCGGAAAACAGAATGAAAAAAATATTCCCCTTATCAGCTGGGAAACCATCTCCAAGCCTTTGTGGGAGGGTGGATTGAACTTCAAAAATCTTTGTCAGCAGAATGTGGCTATGGCAGCTAAGATTATCTGGAGGATCATTGCGCCCAAGCCTGGCTGGGCCCAATTGGCTCTCTGGAAAAAGTATTTCAGAGGTCCACGTTCAAGCTATTTAGACAATGTGATCCATATGCCTAACTCATCTTTCCTCAAACTGTATATTAAAGCTTCTCCTTTAATCAAAGCGCACTCCTACTGGATCCCAGGAAATGGCAAAAAGATCAATATATGGACTGATAAAATCATGAATAAGGACCCAATTGAAGACAGAGCCTCCATTAGAGCGCTGCGATGCTGGATGGACAGAGAGGGGTTGTGTTCGTTGTGGGATATTTCCCATTGGAGCGACTCTGTTTGGGCAGGCTGGAAAAGTATTGAGGTGCCGGCTCATCTGCTCAACGAATGGTCCACGTTGCTTGATCTCCTTCACGGCTTGGCGCCCACGCACATGAGGAAAAGAGATTCGAAAGGCTGGGGGCCGAATGACAGAGGCTACACTGTCTCCATGGGATACACCAAGCTGAATGAGAGGCCTTACGTCCCCCCCGACCCAGCACCTTGGCAGGGAGTCTGGCATTTTCCTTCATGGCCCAAGGTCGATTTCTTTGCTTGGCTTCTTTGCCATGGCAGAATTCTAACATATGACATCTTGCAGAGGAAAGGATTCCACGGTCCCTCCATATGCTCGCTGTGCAAAGAAAACGCAGAAACAATAGTCCATTTAATTCTTGAGTGCAATTTTTCTAAGCAGATCTGGTTCTCCTTTATTCATAATTTGGATCCCAACTTTCAGCTGCCTTGTTCCACTACTGATATTTTTTCAAATTGGGCAATCAGATACCCTGGCCAGCCTCCTAAAAATCAGGTAATCAAAACTGCATGGGCTATCCTTCCAAAGGTTATTTGTTGGCAGATATGGCTAGAACGAAATAGAAGAATTTTCAGGAATACTAATCAGAATCACAAGGCCTTAGAAATCAAAATTAAATGCCATATAAAGGAGTGCTTGACTGATATAAAATATGATTCTAATCTCAGCCAATAGGAAATTTCTTGGGGATCATACCTTGACTTGCAATTTCAACCAGTAGTCAGAAACACCCCTCCTATTAAAGACCGGCAAATAAGGAAATCTGAAACTGACTTTCAAGACTGGCTCAAATCACACTCAAGACATTCTCTCTTCTTTGATGGGGCAGCAAAGGGCAATCCGGGAAAAGTTGGTGCAGGAGGTGTTGTTGTAAATCCATATGGGGAAAAAATTCATTCCTTTGCTTGGGGGCTTGGACATTCATCCAGCATTCAAGTTGAGGATTTGGCCCTCTTTCAAGGCTTCAAGATCCTCAAAGATCTAAATATAAGTGAAGCTATTGTTATAGGTGACTCCCTGATCATTATAAATGCAATGATTTCCAACTCCCTAGCATTGGATCTTAAACTAGCAAGGTTGATATCCAGAATCAAGGGCTTGGAAAACGCTTTTCAAAAGCTGAATTACTATCATGTGTTGAGAATTCATAATAAAGAGGCGGACAATGAAGCCAACAAAGCTGCCCTTCTCTCTGCCGGGGTCAAGATGAAAGGCGAAGAAGAATCATGGGAACCCATCCCATAAGCTGATTACTGTCATGTTTTACTACCTGCTCTTGAATAAATTTGTTTGTATCTTCAAGTGGGGACAAATCTCTGAAATCGAAAATATAGATTCCTTATCAAGGAAGAAGTCTTTAAGCTTCAGCTGCTTTCTCATTCTTAGCAGTGAGATGGATCAGGACACAGAAGTCCTCAATTGTAATCAGATTTTCGGCATTCAGGCCAAGATGAATATAAATACCCCATAACCGTTTCTGTAAAAAAAAAAAAAACTACTTAATTAATTAGTTAATTATTTAAGAAACAATTATTAGTTATGAAATGTTAAAGATTCAAATGACATGACCATTCACTTCCATGGCTAGTCAATGCCTATATAGGTAACTTCCACAAAGGCAATGTAAATATCATTCATTCATTCTCAATAATAAAAAAATACTTATATACGCTTATTTACATACAAGTATTCTGCATACTGGAGTTTTTCTCTAACAATGGTATCAGAGCCTTCGGTCCCTCGAAGAGTCATCTTCTACCATTTCTACACTCGAGATTTCAACTATGTTGTTGTCAATTCCCCCCCGTCATTGCATATCAACAAGTCCTCGAACACCGTCCTGCAACTTCCATTCTGTCTGCATCTTCCACTACTCACTGGCCTACCCCCGGTCTTTTGCTACCTTGTCATTATGCTTCTCTTCAATTACCCAACCACCTGCCTTGTCATCCTATGCTCCGAGTCTGCCACTCCTTTCCATCTGACAACCGCTAGCATACATTCCCCATTGACCTTCCCAACCATCAAACCTTCTATCTGTAGAAATTCTCATTGTAGATTAAACTGATTATGCAATGTAGTAAAGAAAAATACTTAATCTACTTCTACAACCAAACTTGCGGAAGCATAATTGATTAGAGCAAAGATCAAACAGAACACATATAACAGAGAAGAAGAATCAATCACACATGAAACACAAAAGAATACTCTGGGGAAAGCCTCAGCTAAAAACCCCGCTATTTGTATTATCATACAAGTGGAAATATCTCAGGATTACACAAAGATTTAGCTCTCAAGCTATCTAGCCTCAGTATAATCCCTCTCTGGATGCTCATAGGCAAACAAGACTTCTCACAAGCCTTCTCCTCTACCCTCCAAGCTCCTATTTCCTTGCTTTGTTTCTCCTGGGTGATCCTACTGTTACCAAGTGTAACACTGATCACTCACACTGATCTCACACACTGTAAATCTGTGCAATCCTCAAGGAAATCTTCTTCCTTCTACATGAATGATTTTCCTTTATAGGAAAACTCATGCAACTCATAGTACAATGTCCCTGTCTTTAATCTCAACTGGGTCTTTGTCTGAACTGACATGCATGAGTTATCGATGAGAGAATCTTCAGTTATCTGGAGTACATTAGTTTGATGCATGCATGCATTAACTAACTGAACTCACAATTAGTTCCTCAAACTGTTTGGAACTAATTTAACTGGACTTAACTCAGTTAACTGAGCTAACTAATTACAACTCAAATACAACTCCTCCTTATCTCCTTAATTAAGGGATAACTTCCTTAATTTAAGGGATAATTGTTGCATGACTTCACAAAGACTTCTAGCTTGAATTTCTCCAACTAATTAACTCAAGACGAATTAATTAATTATTTTTCAAACAGTTGGTGAGACTAAATTCGAATTTTAATTCTCAATTTTAATTCAAGGGCAAATTAAAATTGGAATATCTTGAAATGCTATCTTTAGCAATGCTATTTTTAGCATTTCTTGTTGCTATTTTCAGCACCCCCTCTCAACAAGAAAGGGATTATCTGCCACCCCGATCCTGTCTCTATGGAACTCGAATTTACACTTTGACAATGCCTTAATCAAAATGTCAGCATCTTGCTCCTCGGTCGAAATATACTGCAACAACATGATCCTCCTCGCCACACAGTCTTTGAGTTGATGATACCAAATGTCGATGTGCTTGGACCTGTCATGAAATACTGGATTCTCAGAGAGTTTGATACAACTCTGATTATCACAATAGATCACAGTTGTATCCATCCTCTAATCAAACAAACCAACTAGAGTTTTCCACATCCAAATGGCTTCACATGCTGCCTGACTTGCAACCATGTATTCAGCCTCTACTGATCTGAGTGTAACTAACCTCTGTTTCCTGCTGTACTAAGAAACTACAGTTGAACCAAGGTTGAAAATTCCTCATGATGTGCTCTTCCAATTTGATGGACTCCCTGCCCAATCTGCATCTGTGAAGCCCTATAGCTTCACTCCCTCTGACCGTCTGTACCATAATCCATATTGAGATGTGCCTATGAGGTATCTCAAAACATGCTTAGCTGCCTTCCAAAACAACTTGGTAGGCTGAACCATAACTTGACTCAGTTGGTTCACCGCATAGCACAAATCTGGTCATGTGTTCACTAAGTACATCAGTGAACCCACAAGCTGCTGATACACAGTAGCTTCTACTACTTCTCCTGAAGTAGCATCCTCCTTCCTCCAGTTACCTGCAAGAGGAGTCTACATGGGCTTGCACTTCTCCATGTGGAATCTCCTGAGTATCTCATATCCTCAGACACAAACACTTCCCCATCCTTCTACCACACTTCCATGCCTAGAAAGTAGTGCATGAGACCCATGTCTTTCATCTCGAACTCTCTTGCAAGGCCCTCCTTGCAAGACATGATCAACTGATCATCACTTGTCAATATCAGATCATCAACATAAAGAACAATGATCAACTTCTTACCTACCACCATGATGTGGTACAAGTTCACATCCGCTTCACTCTTTGTGAAGCCCAACCCGGTGAAGTTGTTGTCGATCCCGGTGTACCAAGCATGAGGTGCTTGCTTTAGCTCGTACAAAGCTCTCTTGAGTCAGCACACATGCAACTCACGATTGAAGGTCTCAAAACGTTATGGCTGCTTTATGTACATCTCTTCCTCAATCTTTCCATTGAGGAATGCAGTCTTCACATCCATCTGATGGATCTTCCAACCCATTTGTGCTGATAGTGCCAACATCGATTTGATAGATGAGTACCTTGCTACAGGAGCAAAAGTCTCATCATAGTCGATCCCCTCGACCTGTGAGAAACCACGGGCAACAAATCTTGCCTTATGTTTCTCCACACTACCATCAGCAGCTTTCTTTACCTTGTAAAGCCAATGGGAACTCACAATTGACTTGTTCTCTGATCTTGGAACCACATCCCAAACATTGTTCCGAACTATGGAATCATACTCCACCATAGCATCAACCCAAATCGGCTGTTGCACTGCTTCCTCAAAGGAAGATGGTTCAGTCTCAACACATTCCCCAACAAGGGCCATGTATCCAGTGTACCTATCAGGTGACCTCCTCTGTCTGCGCTGAGAAGATGGTTCTCCCACATTCTCTCTCACATCTGACAACAATCTATCATCTTCTTTTGTGCGCTTCCGCCCATCTCTAGAAGACTCTGTTTGAGTGGATGTCTCGACTCCTGGAACCTCTGCATGCAGCTGCTTCGCATCAATCTAAGGCTCTTCCTCCTTAGGAACCAAAAGTTCCTCCACAAGCTGTAGTTGGAGCTCCCTCTCAAGGGAAACTCGCATGGCCTTCTGTTCATCAAAATTGAGATCTCTGCGAACCACTATCCTCCGACTAGTAGGCAAATACACCCGATAGTTGTGGGGTGTACCAGTGTACCCCACAAGTATCTCCAACTCTGCTGTTAGCTCAAGTTTCTTCCAGGCATCCTTGGTCACATGCAGAGAAAATTTTAAGGATGGAAATTTATCTTAAAGTTTAGAAACCTTGGCGAATCCCACTACTCCATAATATGAAATCTATAAAATGTTTGGAGATATTTTTGTAAAAATATTCAAATTTATAATATTTTTGTGTAGTCTATATATAATTTTTTGGTGATTTTTAGGGTAAAATAATTTCATTCTATAAAATTTGGGCGAATCATTTTTACAAAAAAATGGAAATTAGCGAATCTTTTTTTTGGAAAAAGTATAGAAAATTAGCCCATGGGCGAATATTAGCCCCTAAAATTTTCCCTGGTCACATGGAAACATACCGATGAGCCAAAGATCCTGAAGTGACCCACATCCGGTCCCTTCCCGGAAAAAGCTTCCTCTAGTGTCTTCATCCCAAGAATGCGATGCAGGCTTCTATTCTGCAAATAAACCGTTGTGTTGCATGTCTCAGCCCACAAATGAAGTGGCAGGCCTTGGTCATGCAGCATCACCCGAGTTGCCCGCACAATCGTTCTGTTCTTTCTCTTGGCCACCCCATTCTGCTGTGGGTTATGAGGTAACGTTAACTCCCATTTAATTCCTTCTGCAACACAGAAGTCCTTAAACTCTTGAGAGACATACTCTCCACCATTGTCGCTTCTCAAGGCCCTGATCTTATTCCCTGATTCTTTCTCAACCAAAGCTTTGAACTCACAAAACTTTGAGAAGTTTTGATCCTTCTTCAGCATGAAATAGATCCAGCATTTACGAGAAAAATCATCAATGAAAATCACATAATACCTTTATTTTGCGATGGAGGCTGTCAAGAAAGGTCCACACACATCTGTATGAACTCGCTCCAAGATTGCTTTAGCTTGACTGTCTCGATCATGAAAGGAAGACTTGGTGTACTTTCCCAAGGTACAACCTTTGCATGTGTCTACTTGCTCAAGTTTACCTTTGGGAAGTCCAGTAGAAATTTGCTGCATTATCTTCAAGGCCCCATGATGCAAATGGCCTAGCCGCCTATTCCATAACTCGCCAATGTCTTGGCTTTGCACCCATTATGCTTTTGAACTCAATGCAACACAGTCATATACCTCCAGCTTTTAGAGATTATTCACTCGAATCCCAATCCTCTTGGTTTGACCCATGGCTATGTGTCTCAGGAACGCCTTTCCTTTACTGAAGACTACATCATAGCCTTTGTCTTCCAACATCGCAACCGATACCAAGTTCTTCTTCAGTCCAAGCACATACTTTACATCAGTCAGGGTGAGAGGAGCTCCATGCTCCCTCTAAAAAACAACCTTACCTTCACTTGAAACACGGTACTTTCCATCATCGCTCATCTCTATGTGCAGCTTGAGGTCTTTCTCCTCTAAGGTACTATCACCGGTCATGTGGAATGAGGCTCCACTATCCAGATACCAAACACAACCCACCATCAATGAAACCATGCATGCGATGATGGTAAAATCCAATTCAAACTTAGAGGCCAGTGCCTCACCTTCTGATCCTTTCGAGGATCCCTTCTTGGATTTCTTTAATGGACAATTAGTTGCATAATGGCCTACCTCATGAAAATTAAAGCATCTCACTTTAGATTTGTCAATCTTCTTCCTTCCATGGGAAGAACCCGATTTGGAATGGGAAACCTTCCTTTTCCCTTTCCTTGCCCTACTTGGTAAGGCTATATTTTCTTCATCATCGTGCTTAGATGAAGAACTATCTATGGTGCTCCTCTTGATCTCCTCCTGCATCAGATCCAACCACAGTTGTTCCCAATCCAGCAGTTTCTCTCTTCCATTCACTGAGTCATTATTCCTACACTACCAAGCTCATCTCTGCAGGTGGTGAGCTTGTTCAAATATGTAGAAATAGTGTTGCCCTTTTCACACTTGATTTTCCAAAGCTTGTCCTTGAGCGCCAACTTCCTCTAGTTGCAATTGTTCTGATATAGGTCCTTCAATGTCTTCCACATTGAAAACAGAGTCTCCTTCCCATGGAGACTCAAGACAATATGGTCTTGAACTCCCTCCAGAAGAATCCTCCATTCCACGAATTCTTGGGCATTAGTTGTAGCTGGCTTGGGGATTTCTTGATCAATGAAATCCTTCAAACCATTTTCTTCTAATACCGCTTCCATGTGATCCTTCCATGCTATGTAATTCGAGTTGCCATCCAGGGCATACTCGAGTCTCAAGCCATTGAACGCCATTGGTGAAATTTTAGGTGTGATAAGAAATCGATTTTGTACCTGTAATCAAGAACTTCAAAACTTCAAATTTCCTTTCTCTGTATATTGTTCTCCGCTTTGATCACCTTTGCTCAGATACCATGTAGAAATCCTCACTGTAGATTCAACTGATTATGCAATGTACTAAAGCAAAATACTTAATCTACTTCTACAATCAAACTTGCGGAAGCTTAATCGATTTGAGAAAGATCAAACATAACACATATAACAGAGAAGAAGAATCAATGACACATGAAACATAGAAGAATACTCTGGGGAAAGCCTCAGCTAAAAACCCTGCTATCTGTATTATCATACAAGTGGAAATGTCTCAGGATTACACAAAGCTTTAGCTCTCAAGCTATCCAACTCTCAGTACAATTGATGCAGGTCCGGGTGTGAAGAAGGACCTTTCCAAGACCTTTTAATTTCGTGATGTGTTAAAATTGCTTTTTAAGATAATGTTAAGGAATACAAGTGCATGTGAAAAAGAATAGGAACAATATAATCGTCAGCTCATGGAAACATAAGCTATTGTTAACGAAGTTCGTCCAGGAGGGACTACGTATCCGGGCCCCAGTCAAGGTGGTGTAGGCCGCTGCATTAGGTGTTGTCAATAAAAGTGATGTACACAAGAGTTTGGTGTCTTGATCATACAAGGAAGAATGCCCTCACGCAAGAGTGGCTCTAAGAGATATTCCACAACTAGAACTCTCAATCAAAACTCCTATCCGTATGACACAAAACATGCATGGTGCGCATCCAACCAGTAAGGCACAAAAGGGATGTCAAAGCGAACACATGCACCACGACAACAAGAGTATCCCAAAAACATACAACAAGGGATCTCAAGACATAAAGTACATCATATGAAGATTCCTCATAACATGAAGTAAGGAATCATGATAACAAGAAATAAAGAAGATCCTGCATCATTCAACCAAGGATCTGCAGCATAATGTAAAAGAAGAAATATATGAATAAATGATATACCTCTCACCGCCACGGGCCATCTGAAGATATGAATGAAGAAGTGGATAAAAACGATCCACAGTGAACATTTATTCACATCATCATTGCGCAAGCACAGTCTGCTCCCAATCTATCATAGTCTCACTATGAATGGCCATATGAAGACGCGCTGCTCCGAAGCAATTGTCAAAGTGCTGAAGCTTGCTGAAACACTGATCTCACAGCATCAATATGCAAGAATAATAAGCGGTCGAGAAGAATCAATCCAAGAAGCATTCAATAAAGAAGAATTGATCAAAAGATGAGCTGATCACACGACGAAGAATCGATCACAAGAAGAACTGCTCTGGACTCTTGGCTCTGTAGCTTGTAGGCTATCTGGCTCTATAGCACTCTGGCTTCTGTCACTGCAGCTTTGCGATCTGCCTGAAGTTCAAGCTCTGTGGCTCTACGCATCTCAAGCGCAGCTCTGGCTTTAATTTTTCCTAATTCATAGCATAGTATAGCAATCTCTGCATAGCCTCATCCTGTGACTATTCATCGGGCGCAACCTCCTTATGGCTCTCTAGCACTTCAGGCTGTCGGGGCTCTCTCTACACAGACTCTCGGCACTTTAGCATGAGCTCTCTGTTACTCTGTCACATAGCCTCTCGAGCTTTTTGTTATACTGCCCTCGCCCACTAATATAGAGGCTTCTCGTGCTCTCGGCTCTCTGCGTCCATGCTCTCGGCACTTTGGCACATGCTTTTCGGCTCTCGGGCTCTCTCTGGCATACAAGCTCTCTCTCCCTTCTTTCCTCATTCTGTTACCCATCGTGTTTTATAACACGTTTGGGACAATGGGACAAGGCTACTTCAGAATCGGGGTATGTTGCTCAAGAATAGAAGCTATTTGTGTAGAACAATCGGCGGTGCAACAAACCTAAAAAATTAGCCTTTTTATTGTTTTCAAGGCGATAAGGCAAAATCCGAAAAATACTTAAAAATAGTGAAAAATTTGAAAGTTCGGATTTCAAATTTCATATAATCAGGCTTATAAACTTATCGGGTCCGTGCCTAATCGCTTATCATTATCGCTTTGGTCATAGCCCTGCATATCAGGAAATTCGCCGACACTAATCGCCGATCGTTTCAATTCTAAAGTCCTGTCATCGCCGATATATCTATATATATATATATATATATATATATATATATAGATATATATATATATACATACATATATATATATATATATATATGTATGTATATATATATATATCTATATATATATATATATATATATGTATATATATATATATATATGTATATGTATATATAGATATATATATATATATGTATATATAGATATATATATATATATGTATATATATATATATACATATATATATATATATACATATATACATATATATATATATACATATATATATATATATATGTATATATATATATATATATATGTATATATATATATATATGTATATATATATATATATGTATATATATATATATATGTATATATATATATATGTATATATATATATATATATATATATATATATATATATATATATATATATATATATATATATATATATATATATATATATATATATATGACCGCCGATCCGCCGATTCGATTGCCTCCAGTTTGCCAATCCGATTTGATCGGAGATCAGTGATCGGGGGTTTCAAAGGCCCGCCTTAAGTCTGCGCTTGGCACGATTCCCGATACGATTTTTCTTATAAAGGCTTTAAGTCCATTTTTTCAAAGAAAATACTTATTTTCTTAAGGATCAAAGCATCTTTCTTTTAGCAATAACTTCATCATCCAGACTTGGATCGAAGTACTGTCTGCGCCATTGAAATCAGGAAGACGAGATATGCACTCTGGTCCTGGTTTGACATTATTCCAAGCACTTTTTATTTTTGAGCAGTCCCATATCATGGTGTCTGAAGATCCACCTGGATCAATCCTCCCCATTAAGGAGATTTTGGTCCTCCAAAAGCATAAAAAGTAATCTGCACCTTTCTTTGTACCCTGTCTGCATCACAAATGTCCAGAAAGGTCTTGCTTCCATCTCCTTCACCTTTGTTCTTCGGAGCCTTAAGCAACAAACTGACACCTGCTACTTCTGCAACCTATAGTACACTATTTTCAAATCACATGCTCTGAATAGCATGACCAAAACTAAAGACCCAAACGTCCCATACTTGCCATGAGTTTATTACACATACTCAGTGGTCAAGTTTACAATAAGATGGACGTAATACTCCAGATATGACAACAAGGCCGACTCATCATGGTTGCTTCAAAAAGTGACGGAAAACGCATCATCACTGCAACGCGTGATTTACATACATAAGGCTAAACATGATTGTGTGGACAAGTGATGGGAAAATAACATCACTTTCAGAGTTTTAACATGCGACTCGAAATACGACTCAAAACATGACCATACATCATTGTTGATGACTACGTGATGGAAACACATCATCACGTTTACATTTTAAAATGAAACAAGTGATTTACAAAAGAATTACCATGAAACGACAACATGTCTAGAAACCATTTCTCACTTATCTTTGTGAATGGGTCACCTCCTTGAGGTGGTTTTGCTTGTCGAACAACCACTCTTCCTGGTTCACGCACCGACGCTTTGTCTTTTAGGCGCTGCTCTGGATGGAGCTTCCAGCAAGTGGCTCTTTGATGGCCATTTTTGTCGCAATGGCTGCAGTAGGCTTTCTTCCTCCATACATGCTTAACCTATTTCTTTTCATACTATTGAGAGGGTTTTTCATGCGTCATGAGTGCTGCCATTCTTTTTCAACACTTGGAAAAGGTATGGTTAGGTAAACCACAAAAGGTGCATGTTTTTCAATGCCTTTGTCTTCGTTCATTATTAAAAAAATGATCATAATGAAAATGAACATTCGAAGATCGAAAGTGATTATACCTTCCTTTGTTGTTTCTGATGTCAGCATAGCGCTGAGAGCTTGCCTTAGCTCTCTCCTTGCAATGGGAACTGCCATGGGATGATGGGGATGCTTTCCCATCATTCTATCTCCTTGACGATGTCTCGGATGACTCTGAAACCTTTGAGCACTCTCCTTTAGTGTACCTTGAGCCTGCAAATCAAGGTTCATGCATAACGTCCAAATGTTGGGTCATGCCTTGGTTGTTAACACCAAGCTCTTTCTCCTCGTGCCTTGTCTTTGCAAGGAGCCTCATATTCGTCCCTGTAATCGGGATCTCCAAATCTCCAACAGACATCATACTATCAGAAGATGAAATCGAAAGGAAATCAACATCTTTTACCTTCTCTTTCGATTTGGAAAGAACTGATGAGCACTGCTCATTATTCGTTGTTGGTGGATTGCATTCCCCAACTTCTTTCCTAACATACCCAAGTCCTGCCTGACAGGGTAATTCCTCTACTTGGATGGGGTTGACAATGCCTTGGCCATTAACACCCAAGCCTTTTCCTTCATATCCCATTCTCTTCAGTAGTTTGGAGCCAATTCCCGTGGTATGAATTCCAAACACAACGAAATCATCATCAGGAAACATACATGAAGATGGAGAACTACTTTTTACCTCACATGGGTCTCGTTGCAGCTTTTCCAAGGCCTCGTCCTTTGCTTGCAGTTGTAGTAGCAAACTCTGCTTCTCCTCTTTCTCTTCATGTAGACGCATCTTCAATTCATCATTCTCTGTTTGAAGATTATGTTTGTTTTGCTTCAGTTCCTCCATGGCCTCTTCTGTGGCTTTCAACTGAAGTTGTAACCGCTCCTTTTCCTTTGTTTCTTTCTGTAGAGTTTCATACACAATTTCCACCTTCTTGGAAATGTTAAGCATGGTCTTGTACATGGATCTTTCATCCTCTGTTAGTGTACGTTCCATTGTTCACACTGCAATTCACATCAACGTTAAGACCTACTCCGATACCACTTGATCCACGTCCGGGTGTGAAGAAGGACCTTTCCAAGACCTTTTACTTTCGTGATGTGTTAAAATTGCATTTTAAGATAACGTTAAGGAATACAAGTGCATGCGAAAAAGAAGAGGAACAATATAATCGCCAGCACATGGAAACATAAGCCGTTGTTAACGGAGTTCGTCTAGGAGGGACTACGTCTCTGGGCCCCAGTCAAGGTGGTGTAGGCCGCTGTTAGGTGCTGTTAATAAAAGTGATGTACACAAGAGTTTGCTGTCTCGATCATACAAGGAAGAATGCCCTCACGCAAGAGTAGCTCTAAGAGATATTCCACAACTAGAACTCTGAATAAAAACTCCTATCAGTATGACACAAAACATGCATGGTGCACATCCCGCCAACAAGGCACAAAAGGGATGTCAAAGCGAACACATGCACCACAACAACAAGAGTATCCCAACAACATACAATAAGGGATCTCAAGGCATAAAGTACATCATATGAAGATTCCTCATAACATGAAGCAAGGAATCATGACAACAAGAAATAAAGAATATACTGCATCATTCAATCAAAGATCTGTAGCATAATGTAAAAGAAGAAATATATGAATAAATGATAAACCTATCACCACCACGGGCCATCTGAAGATATGAATGAAGAAGTGGATAAAAACGATCCACAGTGAAAATCTGTTCACATCATCATTGCGTAGGCACAATCCGCTCCCAATCTGTCATAGTCTCACCATGAATGGCCATATGAAGAAGCGCTACTCCAAAGCAACTGTCAAAGTGTTGAAGCTCGCTGAAACACTGATCTCACAACATCAATATGCAAGAAGAATAAGTGATCGAGAAGAATCCATCCAAGAAGCATTCAATCAAGAAGAATTGATCAAAAGATGAGTTGATCACACGAAGAAGAATCAATCACAAGAAGAACTGCTCTAGACTCTCGGCTCTGTAGCTTACTGGCTATCTGGCTTTGTAGCAATCTAGCTTCTGTCATTGCAGCTCTGCGATCTACCTGAAGTTCAAGCTTTGTGGCTCTACGCATCTCAAGCGCAGCTCTGGCTTCAAGTTTCCCTGCATAATTCGCAGCACAGTATAGCTATATCTGCATAGCCTCATCCTGTGACTCTTCATCGGGCGCAGCCTCCTTATGGCTCTCTAGCACTTCAGGCTGTCGGGGCTCTCTAACATAGGCTCTCGGCACTTTAGCACAAGCTCTCTGTTACGCTGTCACGTAGCCTCTCGGGCTTTATGTTATACTGCCCTCGCCCACTGATACACAGCCTTCCCGTGCTCTCGGCTCTCTGCATCCATGCTCTCGGCACTTTGGCACAGGCTTTCCGACTCTCGAGCTCTCTCTGGAATTCAAGCTCTCTCTCCCTTCCTCCTTTCCTCATTCTATTACCCATCGTGTTTTATAACACGTTTGGGACAATGGGACAAGGTTGCTTCAGAATCGGGGTATGTTTCTCAAGAATAGAAGCCGTTTGTGTAGAACAATCGGAGGTGCAACAAACCTAAAAAATAACCTTTTTATTGTTTTTAAGGCGATAAGGAAAAATCCGAAAAACAGTGAAAAATCCGAAAGTTCGGATTTCAAATTTCATATAATCGGGCTTATAAACTTATCGGGTCCGGGTCCGTGCCTAATCGCTTATCGCTATCGCTTTGGTCATAGCCCTGCATATCCGGGAATCCACCAACGCCGATCCTTTCGATTCTAAAGTCCTGTCATCGCCAATATACCTATATATATGACCGCCGAATCACTGATCCGATTGTCTCCGGTCCGCCGATCCGATTTGATCGGAGATTGGCGATCAGGGGTTTCAAAGGCCCGCCTTAACTCCACCCTTAGCACGATTCCTGATGCGATTTTTCTTATAAAGGCTTTAAGTCCATTTTTTCAAAGAAAATCCTTATTTTCTTAAGGATAAAAACGTCCTTCTTTTAGCAATAACCTCATCATCTAGACTCGGATTGAAGTACTGTCTGCGCCATTGGAATCAGGAAGACGAGATCTACACTTTGGTCCTGTTTTGACATCATTCCAAGCACTTTTTATTTTTGAGTGGTCCCATACCATGGTGTCTAAAGATCCACCTGGATCAACAATCCCTCTCTGGATGCTCACAACCAAACAAGGCTTCTCCTTTGCCCTCCAAGCTCCTATTTCCTTGCGCTGTTTCTCCAGGGTGATCCTACTATTACCAAGTGTAACACTGATCACTCACACTGATCTCACACACTGTAAATTTGCACAATCCTCAAGGAAATCTTCTTCCTTCTGCATGGATGAGTTTCCTTTATAGGAAAACTCATGCAACTGATAGTAAAATGTCCCTGTCTTTTATCTCAACTGGGTCTTTGTCTGAATTGACATACATGAGTTATCGATGAAAGAATCTTCAGTTATCTGGAGTACATTAGTTTGATGCATGCATGCATTAACTAACTGAACTCATAATTAGTTCCTCAAACAATTTGGAACCAATTTAACTGGACTTAACTCAGTTAACTGAGCTAACTAATTACAACTCAAATACAACTCATCCTTATCTCCTTAATTAAGGGATAACTTCCTTAATTTAAGGGATAACTGTTGCATGACTTCAAAAAGACTTCTAGCTTGAATTTCTCCAACTAATTAACTCAAGATGAATTAATCAATTATTTTTCAAACAGCTGGTGAGACTAAATTCGAATTTTAATTCTCAATTTTAATTCAAGGACAAATTAAAATTGGAATATCCTGAAATGCTATCTTTAGCAATGCTATTTTTAGCGTTTCTTGTTGCTATTTTCAACACTATCAACCGTCCTGACCGCCACTGACCATCACGTCCTTTGTTCGAAGTGCTATCCTCCACCATACAAAGTGTCATTGGAAATATATATATATATATATATATATATATATATATATATATATCTATATCTATATCTATATCTATATCTATATCTATATCTATATCTATATATATATCTATATATATATATATCTATATATATATATATATATATATATATATATATATATATATATATATATATATATATATATATATATATATATCTATATATATAATGAAAATATTAGGAGGAAGAAGTGGGTTTTGCCAAGAAAAACAGGAACATTATGGTAAACAACGAGGAGTTACAAGCTGACATTAACTGCTATAGAGACGAAGTCAATAATGTGCAATAGCTAAGTAACTTAGAAAAATCACAAACATAATTTAATGAAGGACAAAAGAAGTTGATGTTGATGATGGAGAGATACTACAAAAAGATGACAAAATCAACGAAACTACTAAAAAACTTAACGACCATAACGAAAAAATTAATAAGTTAATGGGGAAGTGGCATGTTGATGTTAGAATCTTCTCCCTATCAAGAGCCAATGAATATCCCACAAAACACAAATGAACATGACTAATCATATCTGCGTGAGATATTATTTTCAGGTAGCCAATATTACACTAGAATTCCATAAAGAAACCATCAACGAATTAAGAATGAACTACCAAAATATGATAGTAAGGATCACAAAGGAGCAATTGTTTGGGTCAACAAGATGGAAGGAATTTTTGGAGCAAACCCACCATTAGGTGAAAAAGAGAAGATTATGACCGCCTCCAACACCTTAGAAGGTGAAGCATATGATTCGTTCCTTTGATGGATGAAAATGTTTGCCATCCATTCTTTTCATTGATAATAATTCATTACAAAACTATGAAAGAGATTTCATGACGAAGACGACGATGACCTATACAACAAATTTATACATCTCAAACAGAAGGGCTCTGTAAGTGATTATACCCATAAATGGGAAGTATTAGCAATATGACACAACATGTTCGTTGAGGATCAATTATTGAAGATGCATGTTTTTGGACTAAAAGACTATACTCACGTTGAATTAAAACTATGCAAGCCTAACAATATTGAAGAGGCTAGGCATGCAAGAAGACTTATTGAACAAAAAAGCAAGTTCAACAGGAAATCGTTCACCAAGGAAGATGAAAACCAACAACAATATTTAGGTAAGAAAGAGATAAACAAATGTTCCAGTTTGGTGGATTGTTTCAAAATCACAGATGATGGGCTGAAATGAGTTCTTGACAACAATCCTAAACTTACAAAGGTAGGTACTTGTCTTTCTCTTCATTAAGACGGATCTCTTTTGTCTAAATTCAGGTTTTAAAAGAAAATAATTTTGGCGTTATGTTTGTAAGGCTTTTTGTCTTTCCCAGGTGCTTCTCTTGTTTGACTATATGTATCAAACATATATTAGTATGTTGTTTGGGGCAATGCACTATCCATCAAGACTTAAAAAGTGTATGTGATGTCATTGGTTGCAATTTTGAGGGCAAGTTGTTTTAATTCCTCTTAGTGGCAATTGGAAATTTTTTGTTTTCTTCTTTTCCAAGAAAATGAGTATCTCACCTTGGAAAGTCAATATTTATTGAATATGTTTGCATTTGAATTCTTTCATAATAGAGATTAATGTGTTATTCCGGGTTTGATAGGTAAATGGTTGACCTTGTTTGTATTATGTTACTGAATATTAAATTCCCTAACTATCTGTAAGTTGTGGTGGTCAGAGTCTCATTGATTGACAATGGTCATGGGAGGAAATGAGGATTAGTGGCTTGTTGCTTGGGTAAAGGAGACTTGTTTCATTTTATAATTTCTTAGTTTGTAAGTTTCCATTTTGGTAGGAGAATGGAAAAATATACTTGTGAAACACAAGTCTCATTCATTTAGAGGATGAACATTCTAAACTTCTTAAGTGTTATGAATGTTATTTGGATTCTATATGATACCTTTGGAAAAAAATATTATATTATTTTACAACAATATATTCCAAATGTTGGCTTAACAAGCATTTGAATGATGAACACCTAATACGAACTAGACTTGGCCTTATTGAAAAAATGGTCTTGTTGCCGCCAATGACTATGAGGTCCATTGGTCCATTGAATACAAAATATTACTCTATATAAAATCACACCCATCAATGGTCAACATTTGTTGTGATTCATAAATTGTATGTATTCCATCATTTTTTTTTCAGAAGAAAAAAGCATCATAGAGATTATATTATGTATATGAAAATACAGAGCCGATATGTACAATATTGTGGAGGATCATAACCCAAGGATTTTGCCCTCGAACCTGAGGGATGAGAGAAGAGATACATCATATACATTTGGGGGCATTTAAACATAACAAAATTTTTTAGACTATCTGGCTATTCAGAAAGACTAAAGGATATAGAGTTCCAAATATATTGTCCATATAGCAAAAACAGAATTTCTGCAAGCAATTATGTGTCAGGGATAGTGAAAGGCTGGATCTCGTATGCGCAGGAATCCATCATGATGACTAGATACCAAATACCGATTGGAGAGTGCAACCCTTTTTTGATAGAACATCCGCTTGCTCATTTTGGTTGCGCTTAATATGAGCAATAGGGAATGTGCCAGAGTTCCATATAGTTTCAATCCTATTCAGCGATCCTGAAAGGATATCATTTGATATTTTCTGCTTTCCATTCACATGGTCTATAATAGTTTTCGAGTCCTCGTATACATGTATAGGACCAATATCCATGAAAGAACAGAAGATGAGCAGTCCATGCAGAGCCATGGCCTCTGCCTTGTTATTAGAGCCTTTACCACCATTCCAGAAAACAGAAAAATGGTGATCCTTTGAAAAAGCTATGAAAACTCTGCAAGCGCAAATGCCATCCTTTGCCGCACCGTCAAAGTGTGCTCTTGGATATAAAAGCGGCAGTGGGGCAGAGGGAGTCATATGCTGAATTTTATGCTGAGGCATGTTCTGAAGGAAGGAGAAATAGTACGGGATAATCTTGTCTATAATACTTCCAAAGACCTCACTGCTGTTTTGAAAGATTTTATTGTTCCGCCATTTCCATATGAACCAAATAGTAATCATAGGAATGGAACGCCAATCAGGTCTAAGAGCGCCCCACCATTCGAAGGCTTATTTTATAGAAAGATGTGAAACAAAAGGAAAGCCAAAGAAAGAGGCCAGTTTCCTCCAGATAAGCTGAGTCTGTGGGCAGAGTAAAAACATATGCAGGTTATCTTCTGAATTGTCTAGGCATATCAGGCAAATCGATGGACCCTGCTAGTGCCTTTTTTGTAAATTGTTCCATGAGAGATTTCTATTATGATATACGAGCCATGAAAATAGAATGATTTTCATTGGTCAGTTGACCTTCCATAGGGTGAAAGGAAAGGTATTCCGTGGACTCCCTGAGCTGCACTAACAGTGAGAAGTATATATCTCTTACCTAGTGTCATGCGGAAAGAGTCAATTTTGCGGACAAAACCGACCTCCCTAGAAGCTAAGGCTTTCTAGTGACAAACAAGACAATTAAGCACTATCTTTCCCTAAATATGCATTTAGAATACAAGAAATCAGGTGTTTATAACATACCTTTAGTCCAACACTGTTTGTAGCAGTCCAGCCTCTCCGATCCAGATGAGCTCCTCCTTCTCTTCGAAACCTGCATTCACTAACAAGCAAACGATTACATAGCACTTGAATAACTCATAAAATAAAACATATTCATCATAAAGACTAAGGAGTATATGAATCAAATTATATATAACAACTTGTTGAGAAAAATGAACTTAATTGTATTAAGTAGAAACAAAAGAAACCATTACAACCAGTGCCTTGGTGTTGTGCAGGTCCCTCCCAGGGTCCAGCAAGAGTTCTCCTTTACTTTGATCAGCTCACCCACTTCCAAATGAAGCTAAGAAAGGATGGGAATCTCTCCTCTCAAGCTCTATAAGGGAGTCCTAATTTCAGCAACATCTACCCTTAGGAATGTTCAGCTTTCAACCTCCCCTCCCTCTGGCCCAATGCCTGTATTTATAATGCTTTGGAGGAAGTTAATCAGGTCCACCATCAATGGGATAAGCCCCTCTTTGAATGGGATAGCTCCCCTCTTGATGGGATAAGTTCCTCTTTCATAGGGATACATGAACCATCTGGAGGCGCTCAATACACGTCAAACCAACTTCTACAATGCTCTAGAATCGACCACAAGTAACTTTTTGAAGTAAAACTCGCGCCTTTTGACCTTTACAGGAGTATGCACCCACCCCTTTACAGACAGAGCGTACAAGTACGCAGGTATTGTGAACTTGGGGTGCGTACACGCAGGTAAGGTTATGAGAAACTGTGTAACTAGAGTTAATTGACTTTTTAAGGACTTTCTCTCTTTCTTGGAGTTTGACATGAGGAGCAGAGGTATAAGACTTGCCAAGGAGGATAGTATGACAGTTGATGGAGCCATACTAACTGCAAATAGTCATGGTGACAAATTTTAGTGTAACAGATTGCCCCCTAAAGTGCGAAGCCTGTAGTAGATTAGGGTTTTATATCATCTAGGAAGGGTGAAGTACTTTATCATTTCAAGGATTATCTTGTGGAGAGCCCAGTCGGAACCTGCAAATATTCAACACAAAATACATATGTAAGATCATATCATCACTGAGGTAGGCATTCCCATACTCAGATTGAAAAATTTAACTGACCAACTAACTATTGCTCTGATATAGGAATGATTTTGCAGTACATCATAATTGTAGACTCTTGTAGACACAGTATGGACGCAGCCATCTGTTTATGATTAGTCTACTATATAATGAATACAAAACTCCTCGCAGCCTAGATGGTGGAAACTAGATCCAAGGTCTTCATTTCTACTTCCAGAAATGGTACGATTCTATCCATGCGAATAAATGAGTTGATGTCGAACATGGTAGAAACCACTTGATTACCAGTCGATGATGTAAACTGTTAACAAGTGTGAGAGAGACCACCAGTGATGTCAATGGTTCTCAAAGTACCTAGTACAATCCATGAGATGTGAATGAATGAGTTGATGTCGAACGTTTCACGAAATCCTTCGATCGAAAGTCAATGATGTAAACCGTCGTCAAAGGCGAGAAACCTGCCATTGATGCATGCAGATTTCCAGGTACTGACGATTTCTAGGTCATCTTTCTAGATAATGTGCCGATGTCGATAGAAAGCGACCCGTTGCAGGCAAGCCCACAACACGAAATCATAGATCAAGTTGAAGAAATGTAGCTGTAAGGACTGACTTAGGGATGGTCGAGATGGATGACAGGTATTTTGCAGATGAATGGTTTATTTGCAGTGACCTCTTGAACACATAACGACACGACATATGGCTTGGTGACAATTGACCCAAAGTTAATACCCGGAACCAGTTGAAGATTTTCAATGTGGTTTGATTAACTGTTAGGCAAAGGATTTCCCAACCTAGGTGAATGAAAAAAGTGTCGTGTTCAAGAGTGGTGATAAGGTTTCTTCTGAGACAAAGGATAACAAATAGGCTCATTTTTCTCTCTTTTCCCCCACCATTTCTGGCAAGTACCTCTTTATTTTTACAAGCTTGAGGAGGATAACATATGCTTGATTATAAGCTCGTCCTTCGGATGAGTCCAACTTAGTTTAGATTCGAACCCTAAGAAGGAGTGGTTCGTTCCTGTTTGTAATCGAACAGGTCCTTTACTGTGAAATTTTAACGAGTCCAGTATAGGAGAAACTTGGCGTTTTTCAATTTTAGAGAGTCTGAAAAAACTTAAGAAGACTCCAGGGTTGAACTTTTTCGTAAATTTGTGTCTCCCAAGCCCGAAAAAGTATAAAATAATACTTGAGAGAACCGCTTGATCTTTACGACCAAGGAGTACTTTCATGATTAGTGTCTTTGACCTGAAAAGTAAAAA